>CM031592.1:18473273-19071150 GCA_018467065.1 Ephestia elutella | reverse complement strand
ATATATATATATATATATATATATATATATATATGTATAGATTAAATGATCTACAATTTTTTCAATTTTACATAAGATACTTTGCTAAAGTTAGAAATACCTAAAATGAGAGTTCCCAAGTAGATAATGGTCCGTGTAATGAATCAAACTCAATGTTTATAGCGAAATTGGTCAACAAAGGCAACTTTGCACTTACAAGGACGGTCACGCAACGATAAGCACAGAAAATTTTGCATCTTAATGAAAAACCGATAATCTCTCAAAGAAATAATAAGCGCTCTTTGTAAATTTCGTGGTGCTATGCGAAAGGAAAACTTAAAATTTGAAGTGCTCCAACTTGTAAGTTATGCGAGAAGTTCGCGAGTGGCGTCCTCTGTGCCGGCACTGCGAACTAATGCCACCTAAATTTATTAAAGTTGTCGATACTATCTGAAGACTGAAGCCATAAGTTGTTTGGGAAATTACATTTCACTTCCATTAAGAAGTTTGTGAACGTTTTGAGATTGCGTGTTCGAGAATCGTTATTGGAGATTGCTATGTATGTACGTTTTCAATACTTTTTTGATCTGCGGAGATATGAAAAAAATATCGAAAAAATCTTCAAAAATTAAATAGTTTGACGAATCAGAAGTAGAATTTTGTATTTTCAAGAACGCACTCCAACCAGATTGCGGACCTCCTTAAAAAGGGAGATATTAGGAGCACCCATAACCGGAGAGCATGTATAAAGAGAGTGATGAGTGTAGAGGAAGCAAGAGAGATCTGTAAGGATCGTAGCAGGTGGAAATCGCTAGTCTCTGCCTACCTCCACGGGAAAAAGGCGTGATAATATGTAATTTTGTAGGTACAGGGTATAGTAGAGAGAGTATAATATTTAGCATATAGTATAGCCTAGGTACTTTTTATTTCGAATTTCCTGCGGCTGCTGATCTACGAGAAGTCTAGTATAATTACCTTTACCACATTGCCACAGACGTACATCAGCTTATCAGCATTTGATTGCAGCCTTGTAAGTAAACACGACACGACAGCCACACACAGCACGGCTCTGATTGTCATTGACGAATTACCTGATTGATGCTGTATTGGCACACGAGATTAACGTGAGCCAACGCAGGTGGCACTAGCATTGACTGATTAACTGGGATGCAAATATGCTTTTGGCAGTTGAGCATGACAGTTGAGCAATTCTTGCTCTATTTTCCAGGAAATACCAATGGCCAAGACCTTGATCGAAATTTTGCCATTAAAAAGTGCCTGAGAAAATCTAGTTTCCAAGAAAACCATAACTGAAAACAATATTTTGTTTATAGTCTGTCTTTTTAATTATATTTGTTGCACAAAATTAAATATGCTATCGAAACTTTTGCACCTTTTTTCTTTAAAACGGTCAACCGTCCCGTCATTCATATAATCTTTTACATTGTAGCGGATGCACCGAGCCAAGCCCACAAAATTGAATAACGAATGCAACCTCGGGGTCAAATCCCTCGCCTCTTGCAAAACGGATTAAAAGATCTAGCGGAGCCCTGGGCCTGCGCCCCGGGAGGCTAATTGATTTACGGCACCGTGGTTGCCAGACCAAAACTGTCTGGCATGAACTGAGGTAGATATCCTAGAATCTGTCACACGAACAACTAAATTCCAGAGAATAATATTCTAAAATCTTTATCAGCTTTTGAATGTTTGGAATAGAAAATCTGAAAATATACCTTGACCAGCGATACCTCCATATTTTAGTATC
Source organism: Ephestia elutella (assembly GCA_018467065.1). Classification (NCBI taxonomy): domain Eukaryota; kingdom Metazoa; phylum Arthropoda; class Insecta; order Lepidoptera; family Pyralidae; genus Ephestia; species Ephestia elutella. The sequence goes on along the minus strand of CM031592.1, from coordinate 19,069,406 downwards.
ATTTAAGGTTTTCATCTTTAATTAAATTTCCAGTCAGGAACCCACCACTATGCTCTATTGAAAGATTGAAAATAGTAAACAAGTAAATATAGTCTATTTTTACAGTGGATTTCAAATAACAAAGGACTTACCAAGTTCGATGATGCTAAGAACAAGAGCTGCTTAGTTAAATAGTCAACTTATTTAGTGGTTCATTCTATTTACTAAGCATTTTAATTTATTAGTGAAAGGCCTACTTCGGTTTCAGTGGCCACCGCGGATGCATAATTAATCACTATTTAAATCTAGTCGCGATGTCGCGGCTGTGACGCCATTAATCTTGCAGCCTGTGGCGAAGTGTGGCGAAAACACGATTATCCTGCGTCAGCGTGATGGACGCGGAAGATAAATAGAGACCATGGCTAAACACCGATTTCCGAAACAACACTCGAAAATAATGTGGGGTAAAAACTTTGCATGTCAATATTTAACTACTTTAGAACAAGCAAATCAAAGCCAAAGTCATTTTTTTTCAACAAATATAATATAATAAAACATGTTATGTTTGTTATCGAGTAACCACAAATGGTTAAGAATAAAAAATAAAAATTAAATTCGAATCAGAATCGAGCAGACCAGTTCACCTGTAGCCCGGGAAGTAGTGTCATCCAATGTATGGAACCTGCAAATTTTGGTATCGGAAGAATTCACTTGGCACAGGTGTTATATACATGAAGTTAAGCTAATTTAGCCCGGTAGCCTTCCACCCCCCCCTGGTGGGTAGGTAGGGGGGGCATTCAAAGGTACACGCCGCCGCGCTTTAGTTAAAAAATCATATCAGCTTCTATTTACCTACCATCTCGAGTTTGGTGTCATTTTCTAGTAAATCAGGCATGAGGAATTCATTTTTGAGACATTTAGTATATAGATTAATAGAAAAAAAGGAAAATATTGACGAAAATATCAAAATCGGTTTGTTATTTTTTTTATTCAACTGTCAATATTTTTGAAAATCCTGAATTTTGTGCAAATAAAAAAATACTATATTAAAGAATATTTATTTAGCTTTTAAAAAATATATACTTTAATATATAAAGTTATCATAGATGTTTCTGAAAAAAATCGGACATGGTACGCGGCGGTGCCTAGGAACTTTTACAGTAGTCTAGTTTCTCATCCTTTTGTTGACATATTAATTTAGTTTTATATGCAAAATATACAGAATATGTACTTTACTTAGTTATTGACTGTCTCTTATAGTCTGATGAATAAATAATAGTATTTTTAGGGTTCCGAAGTAAACATGGAACCCTTATAGTTTCGTCATGTCTGTCCGTTTGGCTGTCCGTCCGTCTGTCCGAGACTTAGCTCAGAGACTATTAATGCTATCAAGTTGTAATTTGGTATAGATATACATATTAATTACGCGGATAGAAATGTAGAATAAAATCATGAAAAAAAAATTTTTAGGGCGGTTCCCCTACGGCTAAAGAGGGGATGATTTTTTTTTATCTCGATTATACCATCGTGTGGGGTATCATTTGATAGGTTTTTCAAAAATATTATGAGTGTGTGAATATCATATTTTGATTTAGGGATCCGTTTGTGAAATATTTGACTTTAAAGTGCAAAATTTTGTTAAGAGTCAAGTTTCCCCCCTTTCGAATAGGAAAATAGTTGTCGGTGGATACGGGAAAAAGTCATGATACGTAGTAAAGATAATGAATTTAAAAGAAAAACTATCACTAATATGTAGGCTTTACACTTTAACTAGTAATAGACGATAAACTTACAAAATCGATTTTAGTATGAAAAATATTTGTAGGAACATATTTCATTGAATATGATGGTATGGTATATATACATTGTATTATAGTCATTAGTTAAATAAAGCTGGGAGTTAATTTGAGTTGATGTATCCACATTTGTACAGAGTAGGCAGGTAGGCACCTTCTTATTTTATTATATTACCGACATTTTTCACCACAGTGGCATAATTTGGTTCATTTTAATTGAATTTTGACAGCTGCACCTAACACCGCACCGTGGCTTGCACCGAATCAGTTCACGACAAGCGGTAGCAGCAACTGGTGCAATAGTCCACTTTAGTTTCCATTTATTTAATTCCATTTCCTATCCCAAATCCGCAAGTGCGCTGTTCTCTAAAAAGACTGACAGCTAGAGAATGTTCCGCCGATGGAAGCCAGTTCTCGGCTGCATCTCCTAAGAGCTGTTTACTAGGGTGTGCATGTAGAGTGTGCTGTGCATTGTGGACTCCTACTTGTCAGAAAGGCACGTCGAGTACCCAGGGAAAGACGGATGGCGATGCTGGGAAATGTCATGTGGCGTTCCGCATCCCATGCCCTATGTTTTTATCGTCCTAGACATGCACCGCCAGAAAATGCGAGCATAGTGGTAGGTGGGGTCAATACCGCTATTGGTGGAACTATGAAGTACCTCGCCTGAATGAACCCTAGAACTATGAAGCCTAATCCTGGATGCCAAATGGAAGTTCTCCGATCATTTCAAGAATATGGCTCCGAAACTCTTGAAATCGGCATCTGCATCGTCCAGGATACTGCCTAATAGGACCCAATACACCCGCGCGACGCCTCTATACTGGTGTCGTACGGTCGATGGCATTATATGGAGCCCCAATATGCGCAGATGATTTAAAAAAGGAGAGCGTAGACCGCAAAGGGCTATCTGTACAATACGAGGATATCGCACAGTTTCTGCAGACGCTACTTGTATTCTTGTTGGGTCCTTGCCATGGGATCTAGAGGCAAAAATTCTTTCTGGGGCTTTTTATGGCGTGAAGAAAATCGCGCCCTAGGTCACAATAAAGTATAAAGCATAGATATTCAGCGAGACTATAATGCCAAAGAAAGAAGAGGCAGAGCAACAACGAGAAGCTCTGTCGGCCGGGCCGGAGAAGAAGGGCCTATGCCCATCTTATCCCCCCTGATAATGGCTGGCGATGGACCTGGTAATCGGTCCATCGTCCGCGTTTTTAAGAGGCTATTATTTAAGGCAGGCGGAGTAATTATACTCGATGCAGGGTGACATTTGAAGGTCACTGCCGTGGCTGGAGAGTGTGGAAGATTGGTGGTCCACTCCACCGTTCCCACCTCTTCAGTATTGGTATGTAGAGGCACCGGGGTGTTTTTAGTGGGTCCAAGTCCCACATGCCGCTTCACTGCTCGACTGTCGAGAAGTGAAGCGGTATGCGAAGGTATTTTCATATAGCATTTTCACCACATTGACAAAATTTTGCACTTTAAAGTCAAATATTTCACAAACGGATCCCTAAATCAAAATATAATGTTCACATACTCATAATATTTTTGAAAAACCTATCAAATGATACCCCACACGATGGTATAATAGAGATAAAAAAAAATCATCCCCTCTTTAGCCGTAGGGGAACCGCCCTAAAAATTTTTTTTTCATGATTTTATTCTACATTTCTATCCGCGTAATTAATATGTATATCTATACCAAATTACAACTTGATAGCATTAATAGTCTCTGAGCTAAGTCTCGGACAGACGGACGGACAGCCAAACGGACAGACATGACGAAACTATAAGGGTTCCATGTTTACTTCGGAACCCTAAAAATACTATTATTTATTCATCAGACCATAAGAGACAGTCAATAACTAAGTAAAGTACATATTCTGTATATTTTGCATATAAAACCAAATTAATATGTCAACAAAAGGATGAGAAACTAGACTACTGTAAAAGTTCCTAGGCACCGCCGCGTACCATGTCCGATTTTTTCAGAAACATCTATGATAACTTTATATATTAAAGTATATATTTTTTAAAAGCTAGATAAATATCCTTTAATATAGTATTTTTTTATTTGCACAAAATTCAGGATTTTCAAAAATATTGACAGTTGAATAAAAAAAATAACAAACCGATTTTGATATTTTCGTCAATATTTTCCTTTTTTTCTATTAAACTATATACTAAATGTCTCAAAAATGAATTCCTCATGCCTGATTTACTAGAAAATGACACCAAACTCGAGGTGGTAGGTAAATAGAAGCTGATATGATTTTTTAACTAAAGCGCGGCGGCGTGTACCTTTGAATGCCCCCCCTACCTACCCACCAGGGGGGGGGTGGAAGGCTACCGGGCTAAATTAGCTTCACTTCATGTATATAACACCTATGCCAAGTGAATTCTTCCGATACCAAAATTTGCACGTCATGACACTACTTCCCGGGCTACTGGCAACACCCGTTTACGAGGTGACGCGTCATGCGTCATACTGCGCCAATCATACTTTTTTTATACTACACCTATACTATACCACAATGAGCGATTTTCTGACAGCTAAATTAAGAAAAAAAAATCAGTATAAAAAAGTCTCAACAGATAGCGTTTTATAAATGCCGAGTCGTAATAATGGCTGAACCTATATGGTGCACTTTTTCTTGTCAACCAGAGGCAGAAAAAAATCACCTAACAGTTTGACAGTTGCACAAATCACAATATTGATACTTTTTAGATGTTTTTTTTTACTAACTTTTTTTTCAATGCCAATCCCGTGAATTTTTGCTTTTTGTATGGAACTTTTTCTCTCGCGCCATCGAAGTCATCTGGAACTATTTGTTTTTTTAATTTGGGTCTCGGAAAATCCCTCATTGAAACTGTGTTCATTCAGTCAGATTAGCCATGTACCCTTCTTTGAAACTTGGTGGTATTTGCCTAACAGTAGGACACATTACTAGGGTAAATAATAAGTAAGAACTTTAGACGGAGATATTTTTAATTATTCTGTGTGATTTGTCCGTATATATTTATTTCTTTCCCAAAAACGACAAAAATAATTCCTCAGCCATTTACATCGGTGTGTGTAGCTCTAGTCGCCGCTTGTCAAATCAAACCAGCCCAAGGGTGATTCCTCATTACACGAGGGCTCCTTCCTCGGACACAATACATATTAAGTTGTCTGTCTGTCCGTTGCAGGTTGCGTCTAATTGACACGCGTCCTCGGGTTTTTCTCGTCGGGAATTCTATCAAGAACATTGATTTGAAGGGTCGTTAACGGAAGGAACGCAATTTTCTGGATAGTGCGACGTAGACAAGCTGATTTCAGTTAATTTGATGGTGGGTTTGTGATATTTTTCGTTTTATAGAAGAAAACGAAATGTAGAGAAGAAAGAATCTGACAATTCGGCAATGTCACATTTTTTAAATATTGTATCAATCTCAATAGTGAGATAGGTACCATCTAAGCGAAAAAATCAATGAATCTTGAAACTATAGAATTAAATACAATTTTCACCGTCATGATCCATAAGCATTGAGTAACAATATATCAAGATCTATCCATAGTCATCTCCATCCAACTCTCCGTAAACTAAACAGCACTTTGGAGAAAAACTGTTGATTAATTACAAGCCTTCATCCACAGATGGCGCCGCTGTGGCGGGGTTACTATTAATCGAGAAGATGCAAATTGTGTGTCAACGCGCGGCGGTCGCGCGTCATCCGTCATGTCGTGTCGTGCGACGTCGCGCGACACAAATTGTGTTGCCAGTTCACCATGAATGATTACCCGCTCAAAAAATGTTTAGATAAGAGGATCTGTGGTAAATATGCTCGCGTTTGCTCGATTAGGCGCGTCAATCATTTAAAAGTGTCTTTGGAGTTTTTCAGAGTGTTTAATTTATCATTTTGTTGGACTTTTGAGATGATGGAAGAGATATTTACCTAAAAGCATCATTAATAACCCTTTCATAAAATACAGTTTAGTCTTTCTAGATTTTTAAAGTCAACACAATATGTATGTATTTGCTAGTTCAAAACTGCTATCTGACGATAACGTGGTACCTAATAATTGTCCAACACTCTCACAAATGCACAAAAATCACTACATTTTTTGAATTAACGACACTTGTTAGTGACCCCGGTGCAGCAGCAGCAGCTAACTACAGGAACTCCTAATTCCACCATTGAAAGTCCTGAAAGCCAACGTAAATTATAGGTACAACTGTACATGCCTTCAATTGGCTAATGAATGTGATTTTTCATGTTCTTTCAGAAGGTAATGCTGATTGCAGTAATTCAATCTGGAAATAAAACGGACGAATGGAATGCAAATATAATTCTGTGACTTTACTGAGATAGCAAAGGGCTTACCGTTAAAATTGATTGATTCTACATTCAACATTATTGAAATATAAATCTTTTATGTCAGTATTCAGATGCAAGATGTCAAGAAGGAAAGAGCTATTTATATTGTTAATAAGTAGAAAGCTCTTTGGGTCACATACTAGATCCAAGTCAAAAGTAATAGGGAAAAATCATGAATCAAGTGTATTTCCATTTAGGATGTAACGCGAATTTAGATTTTACTCAAAACTCAAAATAGTACTAAACGAATACGGAGAAAATGCAACGCCTAAAGCTAAGTAAATCCAATGGAATTCATGATCAATCCTAGATTTATTTTCTGTCAAAGAGATCGCGTTTCGGAATTTTGAAGCATAGCGTCGCGCCACGCGTGTGACTCCGCAAAACGACAAATTTACTATTGGTGGGAAACTGCAATATTGCTCGAGATTGCTTTATTTGGACACGGTGGAAATGAAATACACGTTTGACGCCATTTTTATTGCGTGCAACACAGTTGCACTTGACATTTTAAGATTCTGGAACCGAGTTTTACACCGCAATCACAGATTACTTCGCAATCATGTTATATATAGGGCGTGATGTTAGGTGCTGCTGAGTTCAAACAGTCATACTTCTGATTTCGATGAAATTAAAAGACGTCAAGTCTCCTATTTAAGTAATTTCACTGTAATTTGTGCAATGTAATGAAAAGCCAACTCAGATATTTTGGTTATAAAATTTCGTATGATAGCAGCAATGCTTTTATAATTTATTTCAAAAGTCCATAGCTTATTATCAAGCAAAGTATGCTTGATTTCTGGCGTTGAAAACGAAGAATTTTTTCCACCATGAATTTCGGTGAATGTACGCAAAAGTATGAAATGTCGTAAGCAGTAGCGACAAATCGCAGCTCGAGCGAAGTAATTCAACTTGTATTGTGTATTTAGCATTGTTTCCATTTCCTTGAGTCCCAACGTTTCGTTTGTTTAACGCGAGGGTTACCATTATTTTTAAACCCATAAAAAAGGCAAAAGAAACTTAATTAGAATCCTTATAGTTTTACCTCATTTAACCTAAAATCTGTAGTGGATGAAATTTTGCAACACCAAAATTAACTTTGCATCCGCCATACAACGTAGTTAGTTCCGATCTCGTTAAATTAGTCTCTAATATTTTTGCAGTATCAGCTCAGTCCATAATATTCAAAGTGGCAATATACGGGCGTGGCATAAATATCGCATCCGTGTTATCCAACACGTTATGCCTCTCGGGGGAGTACAACTTTGCGGAACTTTACTCGGATAAATCAACCGGGTCCCGGATATGTGTACGTACTTTTTCGCCTGATGGTTTGGAATATAAATAAACTTATTTTTTTAGTTATCATGACAAATTGCTACTTACTATTAGTTATTCAGTCTAAGGCAAACGCTTCAGATTATCACCATTTAGTTTAGGATCATATCTGGAGCAGTAGAAAGGTTCATTTAATTTTCTGTAGGTAATTATTCAATATTGATAGAAACTCAAATAATATTCTGAAATAATAAGTATAACATAACAAACGAACAATTGATTACATTTAAATACATTTTCACGATGGTCACCTCAAAACGAGCGATTCGCGTGTACGCGGTTGTAATTACAATCCGACTGTTTGTTCGTTTGTTTGCCGGAAACATTGTTAGTCGAGTGCTCAGCGGTGTTGCCCTCTTTGATTTAACCTCAAATTCAGTACAACTGATCCCAAAAAATACTCTTGAAACAGGGACGTTTATCCTAAACGACTTGTCCGGTGGTACTTGTCTTGTATTACCTTTAATCCATCCCAATTATTGTATCCTGTCACTAACCTTATCAAGTCTATATCCCATTCATATACGTACTTACGTCCTATCCTATCTCCTCACTGTGGTTTATTGCGGGCAGTATATTAGGATAGGACACATAGCTAGAACTATTTTTTGCTGTAAAAAGGAAAAAAATATAATCACCGATAAAAACAGGGTATGTACCGTTGGGCTGGCAACACAAACTTAACATTTGCGTTGCGGATTGTTTTTTGTTTGACAGCGACACGGGAACTTTTCTCATTTATTCCGACAAGTGTGTAGTATACTCTGTACTCGCGTTGGGACGTTTTTGATAATTTGTTTTGTTTTAACCCCGTTATAAGCAGCTGACGCTGGCAACAATGGCTTGCGTAATACAAAATGTTGAAGTTTGCTAATACCTTCATGTTTGCCATATTCTTTAATTGAGGTCCCTTTGTTTACAGATGTAAGACAAAGGAGAATAAGTTCTAGATGAGGGTATTCAAAACAAACATAAAATCAATCTGTATCATTGATGAAAAGCTCCGAGAGTCCAACAATTTACGTTTGTTGTTTATTCTTACTTTTTAACTCAAATTGTGTTAAGAGTCAAGAGCAAATTAATAACTCTCAGCTAACCAAAATGTGCACTGAAAACATACTCTCCATAGACTTTTCTTTCAATCACAATAAGGTAACGAGAGAAGAAAGTAACTGTAAGGATACCACTCCAATATCAGAGACAATAAATGCAACTTATGTAATACATAGATCAAAGTTAGCCGATGTTGAATATAAGCAAGGATAGAGTATTTCGCTTACAAGCCAACGTAGATTATCCACCGACACTGAATCATCAATCAAGCCTCTAGCTTGTAATTAAGTCTCGAATAATCCAACCTCGCCACGACACCCTCTAAATAAACACCTCCTGAAACACCCCTTTTGTGTCCCTTTCACACATTGAAAATTTCAGTTGATAAAGAGAGTGACGGTAAGATTTTGAGCATGGTCGTAATAATGAAGTATTTTTTGGAAATACTAATAAAACTACACACAAGTTATATTCTATAGCCCATGATAATAAAGTTTATTTTTAAACTGAACAGAGTTTTTTATTAAATAAAATAAAATAAAAATAGCCTTTATTGACAATTAATTAAACTAGTACATACATATTTTGTTTTACAAAAATATTTCCAATGAATTTATATTTTATTAGACATACACTAATACAATAATAATAATTACAATTTATTAGAATTTAATTGAATTGAATGAATTTAATTATATTAAATAAATAATTATTATTTATTTAATTTATAATATAATTGACAGTATTGACACTGGTAATTTTATTTTAATTGTCTTGCTCTTCTGCATAGGCCTCCCTTAGAGAGTTTTGATTAAGGTCTTTTCACCGTTAAATAGTTAGGGTAGGATGACATCTATATCATACGAGGTGTTTAGACGCCCGAGCGCAGCGAGGGCGGCTATAATCCGAGTATGAATGCGGCCTGGAGCGAAGCCATCGCTGCCGCTTCTACGTTCTAGGTTTTTTTTTAAATTCTCAATGGCTGATTAGACAATCACAATGTCCATTAATAACAATATCATAATTAAGTATATAAATATACTATTATTTTAATATATGGATAAAAACGAAGAAAATACAGCGGTAAGTCTAAATACAGCAATTTTTTTCTTTTATTAAGAATGATTTTTTTCAATGGTACCATTGGCTAATACAGTCTGTCTATTAAGTCCTGAAATTAAATGATGGCGCCACTGATGTGCATGTAGCAACCCTATATAGTGTGACCAAAATAATTTTGATACTAGCAGTTCGTTCAGGTAAAGCGAGCTAATAAATAAAACACATTATTCAGTCATATTGTTTCCGTTTTATTTACAGTAGGTACCTTGCTTATGAAAAGTTTTACTAAACGTTTTTAATTTAACCAGAATAATGTTTTAAATAATGTTTGTTGCAATGGCTCAGGATAGGAAATGTTGGCGTATACAAAAGGAGGCTTATACCCAGCAGTGGGTCATGGAAGGCCGACGATGATGATGAATGTTTTATAGTTAAAATACTAAGGTTGATCACTTTCACTCATCATCGGAGTCCAAATATTCAACAACAAGAAACGTTTCGTTGCCGCTTTCATCAGCGGCACTGTCATCACTACAGCTGCTGTCACCACTGCTGCTATCATCGCCTAAGCGAACAATCAATTCGTCTATATATAGATACAGGTAACGTCCTCGCTCATAGTACTCTTTTTTGAACGTCTCAACGTAATGGCAGCAGTTTTTCCATATTCAGATGTGATGCTGTAGAAGGCCTCTTCAACAAGTTGCTTCGTCGACTATGGGCCTAACTGTACTCTTTGGTTTTCCTAAAAAAAAGGAATAAAAATTGTAACAGAATAGAAACAATAACTTATTCACAAGAAACAAATAATTCAAATTCAAAATTGATAGAAAACCCGAATAGACTGAGATGTACCATCATAATGTATCAAAAATTTATGATCATACTATAATATGACCTATTTACAATTTTAGTCTAACCTAAAAGTGTACGATGTAAACAATACCTTTTTTCTTTTAAAAATCGTAAATTCAGTATATTTGTAACTTCAGGTTGATAAAAAACAAACAATAACACGGTTACATACCCATAATATATGTTGTTCTCCTATAAATATCATCGAAATCTCACAAAATTCGTCCATCCTTGCACTCCGCAAAACATTGCTGGAAAACTTTAAAAATCAATTCCCGCGTGCGACTCCGATTTACTTTACTCATTTTTTAAACTTTTCTGCGAAGTTTGGTCTTAATTTATTGCAGTTTAATTAAAACAATAAAAATACAAACGAAAACAATTCAATATTGTTGACAGCATTGACAGCTGATGTACATACGTTTGGTGTTGCCAGACACATCATCAATGTTAGTTCCTCGAACTTTAATGTCAGGACTTTATAGACAAACTTGTACATGTAGTATCCAAAGACATAGAAACAAAAGAAATGTTTTTCATCGAAGTTCTTCAGAGTTTTTTCAAACTCGGTATTTTTTCAGTGCCAGTCAACTTAGCCAATAGACATAGAAAAAAATTATAATTCCATAGATTTTTTTTTCTAAATTTATGACAGTAGCCGATTCCTAAAGGAATTTATCATGTTCTATTTTTAAAAATCCATTCCCTCCCTAGGGTACAAATGAATTTGTATGAAACATTCTCTCCCGCGTGAGGGAAGAAGCATGTTCAACCCGATACTTGGATCAAATGTACACTTCTTTCCGAGTATGAGAAATGAAAAAGAGTTTTTTATTAATATTGTTTAGTATCGATTGATACAGAACAGTATCCCTTACGGGGTAGACAGTAGAACACGCTTAGCTGAATCGCAGATTATAGACACCTATCCTGAAGTAGGCTTATTGCTGGAATGGAAATTCAGATATAGAGACATGTTGCTAGCCCGTCTCCTTATTACAACCATCCCCAGTTTAAAACAGTACAACTGTACGGGAATAAAAGCACCTGGCACTCTCAGACTATAGTTTTAAGTAATCTGTGCCTGCATGCAGAGCAGGAAGCTGATTAGATTGAATGATGATCCGTAGAGGATAAAAATAGGGTTTTACTAAATTCCCGTAGACAACTGCAATACCATATATATATTCACATATTCAAATTATCTATGTACTCAAACGTACTAAATAACAATGGTAACGTAGGTGTGTATTCGTAAATTAACGATCAGTGCGTAACATTTCGTCGACAATGAGTCAGCCTAATGAGTCGTTCTAAACAAGTAATTTACAAAGCGCCCGCTCTTGTCTTGGCACGTTTCACCACTTATTGTTTTATTTCGCACTCATTTATATGATTTACGTATCTGTAATGACCCCGGGTTGTTTTCAGAGAATTTCGTAAGTAATTTTAAGCAAAGACGTCCTAAGCTCATTTAACATCTTTTACAATTACTTATTTAGTTATAAGTACATAGAATCGTTGCAATTTTCTGTCTCGTAATTTATTACATACGTCCAATTACTAGCATAGTATTATATTGTTTCTGATGTAAAAGAAGTCACAGATAAATATGAATGAAACGAGGAAATGAAACTTTTTGATAATCAATTTTTGATGATCAATCAATTAAATCTACATCCAGGTAAGTAACCACAAACAAGCTGTTAGAGTAAACTCCATTTACCTACAAACGTCGACTTTAACGACAAATGAGTTTTGTATACAAATTATAATTTAATATGAAGCGAACGCTTATCGCGGAAGATTGATTGCACGGCAGTGCGCTCGCCAAGTCCCCAACTTTTTAAATTAATCACGTAAAGTAGCAGGTACGCCAGCGGGCGATGGCAGCTGTGGTTGAGTATCAATTTGCTTAAGAATATTGCTTACACTCTAGGGTAATTAGCAATATCGTTTACACTAAAACACCATTAACATCTCACCATAATTGACATCAGAAGAAGCCGCTATTATCACTTGGTTATAGGCATCTTCATCATCCACAGCCTTCCGTGACCCACTGCTGGGTATAGGCCTCCTTCTGTCTACGCCAACCTTCTTGGTGCTGGGCCATCCTACTCCAGCTGTTGCCAGCAATATTCTTAACATCATCGACCCATGGTTATAGGCAGTTAGGTACTTTATCATTCACTCGCATAGTTTCTCTAACAAATAGAGCTGCGTTGAATAAATAAAATGCAATAAAACTTCAAAGTATGTGTTTCTTTATAAAAATATCATCCCACATATCATCACAAAATTTACCAAGTATTATAACATCATACAATAAAAAGTATGAATGGGTACAAACTAGGAAAGTAACGTCGTATATCAACTTGAATAAGAAACTTTCGCCGCGAAAGCAAATATATAGAGTTATTTTTCCAATTTACTCTAACAAATACATTCGGGAAGTTTTCGCATAAGTTAGACAAGTTTGGAGTTCGGACTTGGCCTTTTTGTCCCTTCGACCACATGTTGCTAAACTAGAATTCGTATCCAAGTTTCATTTGCATGTAAATTGATAGCTCCCCGAAGAACTCGCATTACTCGACCTTTTTTTATCTAGTCCTTATCTTTATAATAATTGTACTTATCTAAGTACTTACTAAGAGAAATCTAGTAATTCAATTAAGCATTCAAAAATAAATGATGAAGGTTCATCAAACTTTACATAATCATTTTCATTTCTATTTCTTTAGTTGCTACAGCCGCCGCCGCCCTCTGGTGACTAATTGGTAAACATAAATTTACCAAAACGTCCAATAGATGGCGCTAAGAGTTTCAAAATTAACTATCCATGGTAACTTTTAAATAAAATCAATAAGCTTGAGTGTAAAAAAATTATACTTGTATATTTTTTACAAGAGTTAATATTTGTCTGGACCTACCAAAGCTAATCGGATTGGATTTTTATCGATATGTCAATGTAATAAAATCGAAATGTATGATTGGCGCGAGTTAAAAGCATTTGCATCTGAAACATACAATTTAGCAGCAATTGTGAAAGGCTGCAATTTGCTCGCAGTCTCATTGCAACTGACTTTCTGCAACTCAGGAAATTAGGCACCTACGTCGGCCAAATTATATGAGAGACCCCGCAGTATAATAAAAAAAGAATAGGTAGGGTAGGTACTGCACCAAATAAAGTTTTAACTCATTATGCCATTTTAACAAACTACCTGGGTAGGTACCTGAATCTTTCTGAAGTACTGACAAGTTGAAATTATAAAGTTAAAATTGAAATGGAACTTGATTTTTGGTTTTCACTCTAATGATTTTTTTACACTAGTATTATTTGTTAAAATGAATGCCTGAAAGGGTCTGTTGAACTTTATTTTGTATGGACCGTCTATACCTGTAACTGTTATCACAATAAAGATTTTTGAGTTCGAAAAATAATATTAGTACTAGCTTTTGCCCGTGGTTCAGAAGATAAAGTGTAACACACTTTCGCATTTGTAATATTAGTTAGGATTTATTTATCTTCCAATCAGCTTATAACTGTTATTTTCGACACTTCTATCATCTCCCGTATGGTCTAGTGGCTAGGATACCTGGCTTTCACCCAGGAGGCTCGGGTTCGATTCCCGGTACGGGAAAGCTTTTTTTATTTTTCTTACCTTGCCATCATGATTATTTTGTGAGCGAAAACTTTTTCTTCTGCTGTGCCTAAAATAAACACAATATCAGCGGAATCATGATCTTCTGTGAGTCTTTGTAAGTCGCGAAGTAAGCCCGGCAAGCCCGCTCGCTCCACGGAGGCCGCACAACATGTACCGGGTACCCGATTGGCCATTGCCGCAGACCACAGACAACACAAAAAGAAAATATCAACACTGGCAGTTTACAATATCAAAACAAAACCGAAACTTTTTTTGAAGTTTGAAGTCTTTGAAATCAAGTATGTACAAAACAATAACTTTTTAATAAACGTAAGTCACAAAACACAAAACTGTTTATTTCAAGCTTTTTTAAGGCCCGAGTCAAAACTTTAGCACTGACCAACAAATTGTCAACATAACCTCAATCGCAACTTGAGCTTACACTTTCTTGTAACTTTTACTTCGATATAATAAGATTCCAACTAAGCAACATACAGTGCTTTAAAATTAATATGAAGGTGTTTCTCGTTAAGTGTTCAACTTCAACACAATAACATCAACTTGAACGTGGGATAAGTTCTTTGGAATAGTTCAAAAACAGGTTTCATTTTGCTCAGGTAAAAATGGTGTTGACGATATCTCTGTCCTTGTCTTATATGATTGCTAGGTACGTAATGGAATAAATACTGTAATTTCACCGCTCTCCTCATGAGCCTCCGTGGCGCAATTGGCTAGCGCGTTCGGCTGTTAACCGAAAGGTTGGTGGTTCGAGCCCACCCGGGGGCGACATACCTTTTTGTGCATTTACGGATTTTTTCTTTCTTGACCTCGTACTACAAAGTTATCTAAACTGCGGGTCAGGAGGGGTTAATTTAAACAAAAATAAATAGGTATACCTGAGTGTACTCAGTTTGTGGATGCCATTTCACCTTCTATATATGCTGTTTTTATGCCTATACGTACATATATTGATTTGTTAGAATGTGTCACTGGAACTACTGGCGTACTGGCTCGATTCGAAAAATTCTTCCTATGCATGATAGTCACACATTCATGAGGAAGGCTATCAGGAATCTCGTAGTGGCCATAGGAGCGAATTGTAGTGTATACGTCAACCCTCCTGCGGCCATAGGACGGCTAAGGATCCGTAGTGGTCATGCTAAAACACCTTTCAACCAATGATTTAATACTTTGCTTTCAACAAATTTTTCTTAATAAAATATACCTATACATACACACTAAGGCTGCACCAAGAGCCTTCCTAGTGTAGTGAACGATCGGTCCCATTATAACAGTGGAAATAGGGGAATTTGATGAGCGTTCCTTCCACACTGTTACCACCAATAGACGTTCGGAAATTGCAACCCGTCACTGCTGACGGGCGCGGTCGGGGCGCCCCGTCTGCCTCGCGCCGCGCGCCTTGCCTCGTTTACTACGCTAGCGCGGCTGCGGCTGATTTCGGAACTAAACCGCAAATTTTACTTCGACGCTTCGACGTAAATTCTTCTATTGTTAGGTACCTAGGTAATTTGTTTTTAAAAGTTTTCAGTATTAAGGGGAACAATGCTTACAATATCGCATCAACTAATAAAATAGGTAGGTACATTAATCAGGTAATTAATTAGTTAGGACACTTTCGATTTTGTATAAAAATGTAACTACATTTATGTAGACTCCTGTAAAGTTATGGTAACGTTGGCCAAAGAATGACTTGGAAATGAGATACAGAATTCCAGGAATATTTAAATGTTGTCATTTTTCTTTTATCGAATAGGCACCTAATCCTATTTATCTCTTTCTTATACTAATATCAAATAGGAAGTAACATTTTTTCAGGATACTTATTCTTACTCTCACCTTCATAATCCCCATAATTTTAGTAGGTACACCTCTTACTTTTATTTAAACAGATGGTCTATATTTTAGTCGGCGGACGCGCGCGCTAACAGATATAGTAAGACCCAGTCTGGTTTCTGTGAACGTCACCATACATTAGTAGCATTTAGTAAATAACGATAAAGTAACAGAATACGCTGGATAATAATTCCATCAGTTTGTTTTCATTGGCCCAAAGCTGTTCGGGTCGAAACGGCCCCGCTGACGTGTTGATGAGTTTGCTTTAATTGTGATATTTTTATGTGCTGCATTATTTTTCAAGGTTAATGTTAATTATCGCTGTTTAACCTACTAATGTTATTGGAACGTCAGCAACTCACGGAAAATGTAAAACGAGTTTTATTATAGTTGAACTATCATATAGTAAACAGCACTTAGGTATGCAGTAAACTTTAGTCTGTACATGTACATGAAGTACTTAATTGATTTAACCATTGATAAATATCACATCTGGGTACATGTTAATTTTGTAAATTTATACCGATGACTAGTTTTTCGTGCTGTGCAGGGGCATGTCAACCGTGCAGTTGCGATTGCACGAAAAATTTTACGGAAATTTGCAAAAGTCATCTACAGATTGGTTGTCGGTTGGGATTAGGTGAAGAGCCGAAAGGCTGCTCTGGCTTTTGCTCTTTGCTATGAAGACGCAGCTCGGCCTGCGGCCTCGCTGGCGGCGGTGACTTGCTCCGGCTGGGAGAGGGGCTCGGCCTCCGGCCTCGCTCCGCCTCTCGGAGTCATATACGCAGGTTACTGGGGGTTCGAATGAAATAATGAGGTCGTCCATGTAGGCGGAAGGCTCGGCCTTCGACCTCGCCCCGCTCTTTACGCACGAGACGGAGCTCGGCCTTCGGCCTCGCCTGGACGCAGCTCGGCCTGCCGCCTCGCCACTCAGCTCGGTCTACGGCCTCACACCCCTTATTTTATTTAAAAAAAGGAAGGGTGGAAAGGGCTCGGCCTAGTTGGGCCTTAGGCCTCACACTCCCATTTTTATAAAAAAACGAGAAGGGAGCTAAAGGCTCGGCTTGCGGCTTCGCCGCTTAACTCGGCATACGGCCTCACAACCCTCATTTATAAAAAAATGGAAATGGGGGAAGGGCTCGGCCTGCGGCCTTGCATCCCTTATTTTATTTAAAAAAAAGGAAGGGGGAAGGGCTTGGCATGCGGCATCGCCGCTCAGCTCGGCCTTCGGCCTCATACCTCTCTTTTAATAAAAAAAATGGGAAGGGGGAAGGGCATACCCCTAGCTTCAACGTATTACCCACTTTAGGACAGGCGTGTACACACTGCCTGCCGTCGGTGGACAAACGCACAGCCAGCTCAGTGGTGCGTTATGTAGGAGACTCTTCGGAGAGGGTCGATGGGTTCTTGTCGCTCTGTGGAGTGTTACACTTGAAGAAAGGGGTGAGAGGGATGCTGTATTTCTTTTCTTACCTAGGGCGCCATCAACTATTAGTTGAAATTAATTAAACAAGTTAATTATTACTTTTCTATGGTATATTCTTAAAAGAAAATATACATTCTTGTTAACTCATTTTCTGTTACAGTTAAGTATTCTTATTTCTAGTTCTTTCAAGCAAGCTAATTATGACTAATGTCTTAATTATCCTAACCTATGCAAACACATGGCATAGAAGTATGTTCTTATTCTTAAAATGGATTATAAAACCTACCTTTTAACAAAGATTGAGAGCGTCCTCTCTAGATAATAAAGCTAGAAGCAAATCATATTAGACAAAGTCTCTGCGTTGAAATAAATTCTGAAGTTTAAGTTATAGATATAAAATGAATGTTACTTGGTAATTCCCATTTAGGTCCCTTCTTTTCTTCCAGTAAACTGTATCACCTCATCATTCCCCTGGGATGCAGGCAAAGCTGGAGATCCCGGATCGTTGGTTTGAAAACAGCTTGGGCCATGCGGTCTTGCACCAGATGGTGGTCGGCAATCCTCTTTGCTCGCATGAAGTGTTATTGTTTTACTGGGATAAATAGGAGTTATTTATCCAAAGAAGGAGATTACCCCTAGGGACCAGGGTCATTGTAACCAGTACAACGAAAAGAAAGTAAAATATAAGTAGAAACTTATTTGGAAGCATCCATGTTACGACATCAATTCTCGTGCCAAAGCACAAGGGAACGAAAGTAAATATCACACGTGGAACGTGGAATATTGAAAAATAAGTAGAAAGAACTAACAATTAAAAACCTAAGCTTAGATCTTAAGATCTAGAACTTAGAACTTAGAAGCGGCGCATTATGTCCGCTTCAGCTCATTCCCTCTTCACGGGGGCTCAAAGATGTGGGGCGCGCGGCCATGGGGCGCCCTCGAACCAAAATAGGGCTTCATCTTGATCACGAGGCAATCATTTCCCACCACGTCAGCCTAGCGTCGCTGACACGACACACAGAGACAAATATAGACTCCGAACAGAGACAAAATCACAGAAGCGACGGCTCTCATGTCGAAACCAAAAAATATTGTTTAATCTAATAAAATCCTGGTTTAAATGATGGTTCTATAAATTTTAACCAATTATCTATATTATTTACAAATGTAAGTAAAATAAAAAACATTCTTGCAACCCGTCCGTCGACGCGGCACAACCTATGCAGGAACCATCTCCAAACGTCATCTCAAACGTCACTGTCAAACGTCTAAAGGTGACAAGTTGACATTACGTAAACAAACAGATCGATGTGTTTGGGAGGACGATTAATTACCACTAAAAAGCATCTAAATAATAGTTAAACAAACAATTATGTGTAATGAATGTGCGAACCAACAGACGTAAGTGCAGTATATGTGAAATTTAACACGGTTGCGTAATATACACGCAACATACCCCTTGGCAAGAGCGAAGAAGGGTTGAGGTACGAGACACTACTCGCGAAACGAAAACAAAAAATACTCAGAGACAAGGTCGACCAACGAATGACAACGTCCCCATCGGCAAACAATTCTATTCTAATATCTTAATGGGTATAAAAGCATGCAAAATTAAACAGTGAGCAACAGAGTTACCAATGACATCTGAGTCTCAGTGGAATTCTATTATATAACTAATGTAGTTTACAATTAAACGTATCTTAGCCTATTCTGTTTTCTTTTCTTTATTCCCCTCTTCAGCCCTATGACCTAAATCTTGGGATCAGCTTAATGCCACTGAAGAGGAGATACAAGGATATCCATCCTTCCTATCTACTATGATTCTTCAGTGTTCAATGACCTATAAAATGTGTCGTTTATGTGTATGTGAGTGCACTTTACAGTGACAACTCTTCTTATATTCTAGCGTGTGAGTGTATCCTAAAATAACAACTCTTCTTAGATTCTGTGAGTGTACTATAAACAGTAACAACTCATGGTGGCACTTACAGTACCTTCTGCAGTTGCAGAAAATTCTCTTTTTCTTACAGCTTGTGTGACACATAACTGTTAATGGAAATACATAACGTGAGAAACGTTTATAACTCATTTGAGTGTTGAAAGGAAATTATCCTAAACTAAATCTTAACTAAGTGTAGGACAGAATACAAAATGACAGCGAGTGCTTTATCTTCTTTCTCAATTACTTACATAAAATAAATATAGCCAAAGCGATATGTTATACCTAGGTTAAACAAAAATTTAGTTCACAGACTTACTACCATTCATATTCTCTTTCAGGCTTATTTATCATACCGTAGTCTAACATTCATCGTCTCATTCACCCTCTCTCACTCTATTACACTCGGTTCTCACTTTCTATTCTATGCCTACCGTATAGCTAGGTACTTATGAACTATGTTTAGGAACTGACATGTATAATGTCTTTTATGTGTGTTAGACCTATCTTTTTACCATTTATGGCACGTAAACGATAAGTAAGATCACCTACCTTCTCCTCTACCACACATTTAATGTTCCTAGGGGCTAACTTACTAGCAAAGTTATCACTTGCCTTGGATAGGACGTAGTCCCCTTTTCCAAACTACTTGGCCTACCTTAAGACCTAGATTTCTTTTTCTTTTGTCATAAGACTTCTTGCCTTTCGCATAGGCGTTTCTTAAGTGTTCCTTAACTTTAAGGAAAATAGTTTGCAGCTCTTTCAAAGAGTCAGCATATTCTTTACGTTCTGGAAATATAAGTTCTTGCTGATCGTCGGTAGACGCCAGTTTATAATGTTCTGTATCTAATATAATTTCCCTACCATGAACTAGAAAATACGGAGTGAAACCTGTGGCCTCATGCACACTGTTGTTCATGGCAGATTGAATATGTGGTAAGTGTACGTCCCATTCTTTATGATTTCCTTTAAGAAAAGATGATATCGCGTCACCTAACACACGGTTTACACGTTCTACAGGGTTAACTTGTGGTGTGTACACCGCTGTATAAAACAAATTTGGTACATGGTACCTTTCTGTAAAACTTCTGAATTCTTTACAAGTGAAAACTGTACCATTGTCACATATTACAGTCTTGGGCACACCGTGCACTAAGAAAACATATTCTTCTAATTTCTGAATAATAATTGAGGCAGTTGCCTTTCTAATGGGGAAGAGAAACACATACTTGGAAAAATAATCGGCAGCAACGAGGACATATTGGTTGCCTTTCTTAGAAGTTGGTAAAGGACCGTGTATATCTACTGATAAGGTCTGAAATGGCCTATGTACCTTTTTAGGCTGACCCATCAAACCTGGTCTGGCCCGATTTGTTGATTTGTTTGCCAAGCAAATGTCACAATTCCTTACGTATTCTTTGACTTCTTTTAAAAGTTTAGGCCAGTAATACCTGAGCGCTATTCTTTTCACTGTTTTATTTATACCAAAATGACCTGCAGTAGGCTGATCATGGTTTTCTGAAATCACTTCTTTTCTCTTGTTTGAAGGCACCACCAGTTTCCACGAAGTCTCTTGTTCTAGAGCATATTTAGTTTTAATTAACTTATAAAGTCTACCTTCTATCACTCTGAATTTCGGGTAACGGTGTGGTGCTTCCAGACAATTCTTATAAATACCATCATACCATGAATCATCGGACGGGTAAGTGGTTTCTGAAATGTTATCAACGTTAAGCCTGCTGAGCGCGTCTGGCACTACATGTAAGTGACCTTTTCTATGTCTGACTTGAAACTGATACTGCATGAGTCGCATGGCCCACCTCGCTAGCCTACCGCTCGGTGATTTAATGCTAAGGAGCCACTGTAACGATGCGTGATCCGTGATGATGGTGAAAGGATGGCCTTCTACGTAACATCTAAATTTCTCTACGCTGAACAAAGCAGCTAAACATTCTTTTTCTGTCACGGAATAATTCTTTTCAGCTTTGGTTAGGCTTCTAGACGCATAAGCTATAACTTTTTCTGAGCCGTTGACTTCTTGAGTTAGTACACTACCTATCCCATTATCGCTAGCATCACATTGGACGTAAAATTCTTTCGTGAAGTCAGGACAAGAAAGCACTGGTGACGTCACGAGACATTCTTTTAATTTGTCAAAGGCTTCCTGTGCATCGTCGTTCCACTCAAACTTCTTCAGCTTCTTGCTCGTTAGACGATTTAAAGGTGCTGCTACAGTCGAGAAGTTTGGAATGAATCGGCGATACCAACCTACCATACCGAGGAAACTCTTGACTTCTTTGGCTGACTTAGGTGCCGATAACTTAACTATCACTCTAGTTTTCTCAGGATTAGTTCTTAAACCTGCACGGTCAACTTTGTAGCCTAGATAGTCGAGCTCATCCCTACAAAAATGTGACTTTTCTATGTTGACCGTCAATTTTGCGTCTCTTAATTTCTCATACACGCGATCAAGTAGGCGTAGATGATCCGAAAATTCTCCACGAGTAACCAAAACTATGTCGTCCAGGTATGTAAACACTGATAGACTTAAATCCGGGTTCTGGAACTCCGCAGTGAACAGTCGGTCCATCAACCTTTGTAATGTTTGAGCCGCTGTACTAAGGCCGAAACACATTCTTTTAAATTGGAATAAACCTTTTCCGGGAACAGAGAAAGCGGTTTTTTCTTTTGACGAGTTTTCTAATTCTATCTGCCAATAGGCTGATTTCAAATCAATGGAGGTCATATATTTTGCTCCCCTCAAACTATTAAGAATAAAATCTATATTAGGTAATGGATAGCTGTCAAACTTAGTGATGGAGTTCAACTTTCTACTGTCTAGACAAACTCTAGGTTCTCCGTTCGCTTTCTTAACTATCACTAACGGGCTATTCCATGGAGAGTTAGATGGTTCTATCACTCCCATTTTTAACATATGATCAACTTCCTTATGAACAACTTGTAGCATCGCAGGTGAAAACTGATGACATTTCTGCCTAACTGGCGGATGATCGCCTGTGTTGATAAAATGTTGCACAAGGTCAGTTTTTTCTAAAGTATTTTTTAAAGTCAAACCTTTGAATTTTTCTATTCTTAAATTAAGTTGTTCTAATTGTTCTGTTGTTAAATCTGTTCTAGTGTTAAGAGTACCTGATTCAACAAAATTCTTATTGGTTAAACTATTTATTTCAATTAATTTTAATATTTCTGTACCAATGTTAAATTTCTTCCAAAATTCAATACCTAAAATTAAGGGTGTTCTTACGTCTTCAATCACCAAAAATTTCACTCTTTGAATAGTGTTCTTATATTCTACCAGTAACTGTGTGTATCCAATGGCGGTGCTTTGCGAACCATTCGCTGTGATAATAATAGGTGGCTTCTCATAATTATCGAGCATGGCACCGTATGCAGCTAAGGATCGAAAAGCATCACCATTAAGAAGACTGCACATCGCACCAGAGTCTAAAAGACCCTTACATTTCTTACCAAGGATTGAAACCGTTAAGTATGGTCTGGTATCACCGGGCATCGGATTGAAATACACTTGATCAACGCTTGCTGTATTTGTCGCCTTCAATGTTACCTGATCACACCCCACCTTTACATTGCTATTTCTAAATATTTTTTCTTTCTTATAGTTTATATTCCTAAATGTTTTATTTCTGTACAAACTTTCATTCTTAAAATTGTGATTCTTAAACGTGTTAGTTCTGGTACCGCCGTCGTGACCCTGGGTTAAGTTTTCTCGTTTTGCGAGGCTCCCTCCGTGTTTAAATTACGTGGTACTCCGCAGTTGTCGCACTGAGGGCGTGTCACACCAACTTTCCCACAGCCATAACAGTGTATAATCCTGTTAAATTTACAATTCTTTTCTATGTGTCCGGTACGGTTACACTTCTTACAGGTGTCACTAGTTTTGACTTCTGAAACTTTCTTAATATTATGTGTAAATGTTCTTGTTTTGTAACACAAATCCGGGTGTAATGAACTCTGTGTTGGTGTTGGATTGATGTGTGTGGTACACTCAGATTTCATATCTTCCAATAACTTACAACGTGTACGAAGTTCAGCTACAGTCGCAAAAGTGTCACAGAAAATTTTCGATTTATAATAAGGGGCAAGGTTGTCCTTAATTATCCCTACTTTTTCTGGTTCTGATAAAGGAGTGTCAAGTCGTGTGAAATATTTCATCATTGTATATATAAAAGTGACGACACTTTCAGATGTGTGTTGTGTTCTATTATAGATTTCTTTGAGTGTCTTCCTATCATAAGAAGAAGGAAGAAACTCTTCTTTGAGAAGTTGTACAAATTCTTCCCATGTTTTACATTCTTTACCGTAGAAACGATACCATTCTGAGGCTTCACCTTCCAAGAGTTGTGAAATACCTCTAAAAAGTTCATTAATTGAAACGTTCTTTGTAATTCTTAATTCTTCTAGTTTTTCTAAGAAAGCGTGCAAATTTAATTTGCTATCTCTACCTGAGAACTTAACATTCCACTTTGAGACATTACGAGATGGATCAATGGTAACCTGCAGCTCACCTGACCGTATTGCCGATGCAGCCGCTATCACCGCTGGTGAAGAAGTAGAGGGATTGCTAACAACCGGTGGGCTGACTGGAGTCACACCGCTGGATGTACCACTATGCAAATCATTGAAGCAAAATCCCACTTCACCTGTAATATCAACATTCAAAAGTTTAAATGCGTTCTCAAATTCTTGTTTTAAAAGAGAAATTCTGTCTAAAATAGACTGATCTTCTGAGATTAAACGACATACCCTATGCTGTATATGAGTTAATCGTGAAATAATTCTATCATGACCCGTAGGTGTCAATGATTCTGAAGAAATAAGTTGGACGATGTCACTAGTCTTATTCTCACAAATTTCTAATTCTGATTCTATTTCTAATGTAGCAGGATCAATTGTCACTGCTAGACGATTCGATTTAGTCAACGAGGCAAGCTTGGCTCGCATCTCATCGACTGTTCTTATATTCTTGTGTCCTCGGATGAGAAGTTCATATCTCAGCTCATCGCTGAGGAGATGATAAAAGTTCATCCTTAACGAAGCCATTTCTAAAGGATTATCTCCCTTTACCTTTAAATTAATTCTGAAGTATAGATAACAACAACAACACTAACCTCAAACTTCAAGATACCAAGCGATGAAGTTGACAGAAGAACTGATGTCACATCACTCGGCCTCAACGTTGGGTACGCCAAATCTATTACCCACTTTAGGACAGGCGTGTACACACTGCCTGCCGTCGGTGGACAAACGCACAGCCAGCTCAGTGGTGCGTTATGTAGGAGACTCTTCGGAGAGGGTCGATGGGTTCTTGTCGCTCTGTGGAGTGTTACACTTGAAGAAAGGGGTGAGAGGGATGCTGTATTTCTTTTCTTACCTAGGGCGCCATCAACTATTAGTTGAAATTAATTAAACAAGTTAATTATTACTTTTCTATGGTATATTCTTAAAAGAAAATATACATTCTTGTTAACTCATTTTCTGTTACAGTTAAGTATTCTTATTTCTAGTTCTTTCAAGCAAGCTAATTATGACTAATGTCTTAATTATCCTAACCTATGCAAACACATGGCATAGAAGTATGTTCTTATTCTTAAAATGGATTATAAAACCTACCTTTTAACAAAGATTGAGAGCGTCCTCTCTAGATAATAAAGCTAGAAGCAAATCATATTAGACAAAGTCTCTGCGTTGAAATAAATTCTGAAGTTTAAGTTATAGATATAAAATGAATGTTACTTGGTAATTCCCATTTAGGTCCCTTCTTTTCTTCCAGTAAACTGTATCACCTCATCATTCCCTGGGATGCAGGCAAAGCTGGAGATCCCGGATCGTTGGTTTGAAAACAGCTTGGGCCATGCGGTCTTGCACCAGATGGTGGTCGGCAATCCTCTTTGCTCGCATGAAGTGTTATTGTTTTACTGGGATAAATAGGAGTTATTTATCCAAAGAAGGAGATTACCCCTAGGACCAGGGTCATTGTAACCAGTACAACGAAAAGAAAGTAAAATATAAGTAGAAACTTATTTGGAAGCATCCATGTTACGACATCAATTCTCGTGCCAAAGCACAAGGGAACGAAAGTAAATATCACACGTGGAACGTGGAATATTGAAAAATAAGTAGAAAGAACTAACAATTAAAAACCTAAGCTTAGATCTTAAGATCTAGAACTTAGAACTTAGAAGCGGCGCATTATGTCCGCTTCAGCTCATTCCCTCTTCACGGGGGCTCAAAGATGTGGGGCGCGCGGCCATGGGGCGCCCTCGAACCAAAATAGGGCTTCATCTTGATCACGAGGCAATCATTTCCCACCACGTCAGCCTAGCGTCGCTGACACGACACACAGAGACAAATATAGACTCCGAACAGAGACAAAATCACAGAAGCGACGGCTCTCATGTCGAAACCAAAAAATATTGTTTAATCTAATAAAATCCTGGTTTAAATGATGGTTCTATAAATTTTAACCAATTATCTATATTATTTACAAATGTAAGTAAAATAAAAAACATTCTTGCAACCCGTCCGTCGACGCGGCACAACCTATGCAGGAACCATCTCCAAACGTCATCTCAAACGTCACTGTCAAACGTCTAAAGGTGACAAGTTGACATTACGTAAACAAACAGATCGATGTGTTTGGGAGGACGATTAATTACCACTAAAAAGCATCTAAATAATAGTTAAACAAACAATTATGTGTAATGAATGTGCGAACCAACAGACGTAAGTGCAGTATATGTGAAATTTAACACGGTTGCGTAATATACACGCAACAAACGTTTCAAAAAGCAAGGTAATTCCACAGCAAAAAATTGAAATATCGTGTACAGTTATGAAGGGAGCCAATTTATAGCAAAATTGTTATCATATTATCGCATCGTCGAAGCAATCATTTCGTAGTTATAAATAGCAACACGCGTAAATGCGTACTGGTAATAAAAATCAAATCGCTTATCGGTCGAGTTGAGCGTAAATAAATATGTGCGATTGTATCAATCACTGTCGAAAACTCCGGCTGTCCGTGGCCGAGCCGATAACGCTGTTTATTTCCGATAATGTAATCAATAACGGGATTATTTCCTTTTCGGAAGGGCTCACCGTGTTTGCTAACACGTGTACATATTGATAACGGGAGCTTCAATAAACAGGAAAGTACATGGGTTTGCTAATTATGATATTGGAATATTTATTTTGAATTACGACTCGCACAGGATACGGGAATTTTGAAATTTGCGATGTAACATTTTTTTAAATGAAGTCTAAGAAGACTTTTTTTTATTTTCGTGCATCTCAGAATCAGTTCTAACAAGACTTGTCCAGCAGGAGAACAATAAGGTTTAAAAAAATATTATTTGCACGATATTGTTTATCTGCTAGAATTATATTTTAACAAAACTACGTGACTTTTACAAGCGTCAACTGAGGTCCAAGCATCCACCAAACAAATAGGAGAAATGTCTTGACAATCAAAATTAATCAGAACAACGAACAATGGCGGCCCTTCGCATTGTACTGAAATAAGGAAACCAATTAACAGGGCACACTAAACGTCACCTAACTGCTGAATATGAATGGGTCCGATGCGATCTGCCCGCGGTTGCCTCACAAAAGAATCAATTACACGCCGCGGCGCGCAAAGCAGAAAGAAAACAATATTGCACTCGCAAAGCTTACACTCTTCACCGTTTCTGTACCTTAGCTTGCGATTTAGTAGAACTAGCGGGTATTAGAGTTTTATTCATTTAAATTTTTAGTCTTTAATAGTAAACTATCAGCGTTGTTCTCAAAATATGTTTAATCAATCAATATTCTTTAGTGTATAACCAAGCTAGGTGTGACGATAATCGTTAATTATTTTTTATTTATTATTGCTTACTCTTCTGTTTGATTTCATAAAAAGGGTTATCGCTGTCAGTAAAATATTCTTGTGAGAATAGTTCAAAATAATTTAGTAGATTATTTATAATCTTGGCTAAGATTATTTATAAACAATTTGCAATATGTTAGACTTGCTTGGCGCACTTTTATTTGGAATTCCGAGCAGCAAAACACTGAAAAGTCGAATTTCAAATCCCAAATCGCATCGAAATCAGAAAACCTTGTGGAAAGTCGGGAAACTTTAAACAAAATTTGCCATGTCTAACTTCTCCGTCGCTACGTCTCGCGAGTTCGGCCCTTACGTTTCTCTTTGAGCCTCAGATCAAAGCACACACGCTTCTATTAGCCCTGATTACAGGGCGCTCTCGACTTGCCTCGTGCCTCGCCTCGCTTGCCTCGCCTGGCATTGTCTACCGCGCACCGCGGTCGCGGGTTAAGATGCAGTGTAGTGTCATTGCAACTTTAATTAGCTTTATAGTGGCATCGTTTGAGCTAGCATTACTTTTAATATTAGCTGTAACAACGCTCTTAAAGCTGGTCGTCCGTAAAGGCTAGGGGATGCATCCTTCAAGACCTCAAGTGGAACAATATTCATTTATTAGCTTTGATGTTACAAGCATAGGCTACAGGAATATTTAAACGTCACTAGAGCCATGTTTTCAAAATATATAGCTGTGCTCCGTAAAATAGTTTCAATAATAATACAGAAATTTAAATGGTACCTAATTTTAGGGTGTTAAAGTTTCTCTGCATCTGACTGATATACCTTTTATGACGTTTCACTACGGGTTTCGTCGCCAGTCGACTTTACAGTATACACTACCTACCACTGACCCTCGTGTCAACTCGTGAACGGGTGTTGCCAGTTGATCCTGCTTCGATCCTGATTCGAATTTTATTTTTATTTTTTGTTCTTAACCAATTCATTGTGGTTAGGTACTTGATCACAAATATAACATGTTTTATTATATTTTTTTTTCTTATATTTTTGATTGTGCACAATCTAGTATAGGTATGTATAAAGTTAATGAATAGCCCCTCTGGCATGCTATGCGACCAAGATTGTTTCACGAGTTTCTTTCGGCATTTCTTCTCAGCAGTGGTCGTTCCGAAATGCTAGTAGTTTGTGGCTTTGAGACATAATATATTATGATTAAATAATTAGTTATCGACGTGAAAAAGAGCCTTCTTTGAAGGCAAAGTTTCAATAAACAATTTTGACTTTGATTTTGACCAAACCTTATATATAAAAACAAATAAAAAAACATTTTTTCAAAAACATTATTCTTAATTCACTCAGGCAATGTAGTCCATAATTTCGTCAACTCTGACGTGGCGTTGGTGGTGTAATGGTCAGCATAGTTGCCTTCCAAGCAGTTGATCCGGGTTCGATTCCCGGCCAACGCACACCTTTTGCTTTTGTACATTTTTTTTTTTGTTACACAATGATTTTAAGGTTTGTTTAGGCTTCCTAGTTAAAGCGTCTTTAGGGACTACTTGTCAAATGTCCATTTTATGAAGATCAAAAATATCTATTAAATCAAAATAAACCCTTCTTCACATTTCCTCGTAATTATTAAACGCATATCGATATTTACGCTATAGAATTAAATCTATAAATCGAAATCTTATAGAGAGTTGCGGAATATTAAAACTAGATGGCGCCACACGCCTCAAAATAATATTCCTCGCCTCACTAAACATGCAATTACTATTAAATTGTGTGGAATCGAGTGCTGGTTTGCTCCTAGCACCGGAAATTGTGTCTTCTGACAATATTTGGGACGACTGTAGGTACTGTACCCCGGCGGCGAAGGCTTGGGGACAGTGCCTAATCGGCGACTCGGCGTAGAAAATTCACTCCATTTTCTTTCGTATTACTCGGTAATAAATTTCATTTGATATCTTCAGATTTCGGGACGTTGTAAACAGTTTTGCTAGGAAAATATTTACGAGTGCAGTGTAAGATTTGTTTCCGGTTATTGCGAAGGGCATATTAATATGTTCACTAGCTTTTTTGTTCTTAGTTCCATTAGCGTAAATTAAAGCCCTCCAAAAAAAGATAGGTAAGTAGGTAGGTTCGTAACAACTACACCACAAATAAATAACATTACTGTGGCTGTGGGCCAGACTACTGAATCTTCAACTTCAAAACTATTATGTAGGTCTAAAGTGCATCTGAAAACGAGTATTGATCATAGTAACATATTTATGTGCGTTACGGGTTCGAAAACCTGCTATTATACAATTTATTTCGGGCTCACAGGAAAACTGGGAAAGCCCCCACAGCATTTAAACGTCAATCGGTACTCAGTATTCACATTCCTAGCTAGGAACCTCAGTACCGTGTACCACTAGCATTGTTTTCTTGTCGGTGCAGGGTTTGGTCTGCTGGTCGATCTAATTGGCTCTTGGATCGAGGGCTCTCCGCCATTGCAAACGAGATCTGTCGGAAAACTACGTCCTCCCGAGTGTGTGGTTTTGGAAAGCGATTGAACGCAGGTAGGGTTGCCAGGTCGCCAAACCTTATAGCCGGACAGACCAGCCAGTTTGGCCGGATATTTGGATAGAAAGGCCGGCCACCCTACATTATTGAGGATTTTGTCTCAGTATTAATAGGTACGAAAAAATAATTGTATGTAAAATCAAGCTTTTTGGTAATACCGACAGAGCGCAGGGGGACGGGCCACGCTCGGCGCTCGCTCGTTTGCGATATATAAAAAGCCGGACAGCAGTGCAATTGCCATAAGTAAATTCATACGAAACGCAACTGAACCGCGATCGTTACGCCATTTTTTGGATGTTTCCGTATCGCGGTAATATTTTGACAGCTGCTTGAACCGAAGCTAGATCGTAGATCAACCGAACCGTTGTCAAAATAAAAAGTTCCAAAGAGGCTGCTTTTTTTCGATCGTTGCTTAAACGTTGAGGTGTTTTGTGGAAAATCTATCACTTCCAATATTATTTTCATGGAAATAGCTAATGAATTTGATGTGGCAAAAGCTCGGGCCACAGGAAAACATGAGAATCAGTGAGAATATTAGTGATCGTATTTAGACAAAATGCTTTCATATAGTATAAAGACACAAGCCATTCGAACCATCACAAGCTGCAGCTGCTCGTGAGAACGGACAAAAGGAACCAGTGGCAGCAATGCAGCATGCCGGCGGCCAGAGGTGTCCTTCAGCTGGAATTAGGACGCGCACGAAGATGCTCTCATAAATCGTTTGTGGTCAAATACGGGCAAGAGCGGTGCACAATTAAAGACATTTTTACATTAGCTATTTAATAGTGAATTTTGATTACAACAATAATCTATACAAGTACCTACCTAGTTAAGTCCTACAATGTGTTTACTTATGTGTGCTTGAACATATTAAAATTATGTAACGCCGGCCAGTTACTGTGTGCCCAGCCAAGCCAAGCCAAGCCAACTTGTGATACCAGACAATCACAAGGTCCTAGCCAATGCCAAGGTGATATGCTATGAATAGCTGCGGGTCCTTTTTTTGGGAGTCTATTCGCCTTCTTCTATGTTATTTAAAATTCAATTCTATGTAATTAGAATAGGAAAATCTGTGCGTGTTTGTGTGTGCTAAATAGACTGCTTTGTTTGCAAAAGTACTTTTATTTATCCTCTTTTGATGCAATTGATAAGTTTTTTGTATAACATTTTTATAGCTATTTTGCAAGTGACTCACTACCACAATATAACATTTTTTTTTAATTTATGTTTTAGATTAGATTTTTTTAATTGTGGAAAACTTGCAAAAATTTTTTCCAAATAGTAAGTAACAATGCTATCATATTATTATACATTCTTCAACATAATCCAACATTACTAATACTACTAGGGTAATACAATTAAGCAAATAAGAGCTTAACATTATCAAAATTTTTCTGAACTGAACGAACAAAAGAATAAAACAAATATGTAGGTATCATTTGCATTGTAATAGATTAATGTAATTTAAAAAAAAAAGAACTGAGTATTCCACATTCTATGAAAATATTGCATTGTGCGAGCAAGAAAATTATTGATAAGTGGAAATTGATCTTAAATAATATGAATAGAAAATAGATAGATAGATCAACACTTTATTGCACCATTTACAGAAAATAATGTAAAGTAAGACAACCATTTATTTTAAAGCCATTTATTTTTAATTTAAAATTACATATAGGTAGCTCTATTAATTAGGGAACTGTTTTCAGCCCTTAATTTATTTCCATACTCCGGCTTTTCTGGCTTGTCTGTGGGTCCTGGATGTTCCTGTTGGTGACTATGACTAGACCGAGAGTACTGAACTGAAACAATGCAATAAATACCATTAAGTATAAGGGCCGAGACTTCTATGTGTATGTGAAATTTCAGGAAGATTGGTTCAGTAGATAAAGCGTGAAGAGGTAACAAACAAACAAATAAATTGTTTTATTAGCTTGTTGATTAGCATTTATGCCAACCAATTAGGCCCAAACCCGGCACTTTAAATCATCCCATACATGAAAAGTACAAAGAAATTGGTAATAGTTTATACATAGTATTACAGCATATTTATCCTTACTTATTACAAAATAAAATCCCATACCGCATATGTCTGTTTCTCAAAAAAATGGGGTGGGTCATAAGGAAAGTTTTAGTTTATAATTGACGCGGGCAAAAGTAGCTAATATTAAAGGTAGTAAGTGCATAGATACATACCTTAGCCCATTCTTTGCTTGTTCTAGTGAGCATTTAATCTTTCCCTGCATTTTCTCCATAAGCGTGCCACTGTTACACGTGCTTCCTTTGACCTCACTCTTTTCAATGAGCGAGGTCTTGGTACTGCTCGAGATAGTTCACAGGGAGCTGCAATTGTTCGACACTGGCTTGCCGACGACGTTCCATTTTCAGCAACCGTACCAGTTGGATATTATAATATAAACAATCTGCCTCTTCCTCAAATAATTTCATAACCCTAAGTCCTAGCCCTTCACTTGGGCTACCTTCATCAAACAAATACTATTGTTTATGTCCACTTGAAATGTGAACCGTAGAAGAGTCCATAAATTAGTCCCAAATCACATTATTTTGTTTCCTCTTTAACTCTGCTCATGTTGATAAACAACCATTGTTCCAAGAAAAGCGATAACAGATGAAATATGAAGAAATATCTTGAGAGAGATATCTACCTCTAAAGATAGGTAACGTAAATAAATATTGATTGAGGTAATTATGTAAATATAACCTTAAAAACAAGCAAATGATAGACAAAATGTCAAAACACCTAGTGCGTTCAACAAGGTTCAACATAATCGATTGTCGATTATACTCAAATCACAGGTATTTACAAAAATACTTCATAAATATTAGCGTCCAACTCTAACGTTTCAAGAGTGATCATGTTCCAGTTGCGATTCAAGTTCGATTGTCGTTTCAAAGTTAGCGCGATTTCGAATTCTGCTGAATTGGATCGCAATTCTACCACGGCCGACGTTGAATCGTAACCGATCCTTAATCGAACCGTAGTGTTATAAATTAGCGCGATTGCACTGCAGGTCGGACACCGTTATTTTGACCGGACACGCAATCAAAAAGCCTACCTATGTCCGGCTTTATCCGGACGCCTACCCTAAACGCAGGTTCTGTCCGGAAACTGCGTAGTTCTGTCACAGAATTTATATAGGTAAGTGTTCTGTGTTAGTCATTGGAACCTTTTGATGTGTGCATTTTTATTACTCGTAGGCAAACTATTTCAATATAGCCGTCGTCCGTTGGCTTTGACTTTGATAGGTACCTAGGTATCAACTCCAATTTATGCATAAACTCTGAATAATATGTGTACTGTAAATGTAAATTATCACTACAGATTGATATGAAACTTGTATCTACTTCCAAACTTACCTTCTCCATATAGATACTGGTATGGAAGCTACGACAAATATTTCGAAACTAGATAAAAACTGGTAAAATCTTTATCTTATTCCACTCCACCAACGCACGTCGAAACCATAGGCAATAGTTATAAGTGGGCAGTCGAAACGATCAAAGGAAGCGGCGGCGCGTCAAAGGCGCGGTAATAGCTTTTTAGCGGGGGTGAGGGGGTGCAAGCTGCGGGGGGAGGGGTGCAAGTGGCTGGGGCGAATTGTTGCGTACACTCGTTTTTGTTTCGGGGCTGTTTGTTAATGAAAGTCACTTGTCGAGCCCTTGTCTGGTGAGGTTTGATGTAGTGCGTCGAGTGAGTCAAGCGAGTGTCACTGGATGGCTGAAATGTAAAATTAGAACTTCTTCTTCTTCCTATGGCCTTCTTCCCATTTTAATTGGAGTCGGCTCTCCTAACCATCTTTCTTCAGATCTGGCGAGTCGTCTTATTCAAATGTAAAATTAGAACAAAATATACAATTTAAAGATTTGTCAAAATAGCTTAGAAATTCGATTTTTACTTCCCGTTTCGTAGCCGGCTACGCAATCTAGCTACAAAATGGTCCTAAGGGAGAAAGGCTGTCTTTGCCGAATTACCATTGCAGAGAAGAAACGCCGAAAGAAACTGTTTGTTCTTCGTTCGGCCCACTGATTTTCGTTCCACAAAAAATATATATGCCACGAAGGCAGCATACATTTGAAGAAGCGGGACGAAAATCAGTGGGCCGATCTGCGAACAAACCAATATATTGGTTTGTTCGCATTGAAAACGGAGAACTATAGTTCTCCGTTTTCAATGCGAACTTATTGAAGTGGTCCACTAATTATATTTTCGATTTTTTTCCAATTTGCTTACTATTTCTTTTTTCTTTTAGACTTTAGTATCATGTAACTGCGGTTACATGATACTAAAGTCTAAAAGAAAGTCTAGATATAATCCGTGGAAAGTCTCAGCTGCAGCGGAGCAGTAAACATAAACAGTCGCAGGACAGTCTGTACGTCTGTTTGCAGTTAGAAATTAGCGTTGCATAGCGCTTTGCGGCCGCCGGGATGGCGGCTATTCCATAAACGTTTTAATTTTATTTTTTGTGAAATTTCGGGCTTGACTCGAGTCTCCAGGTGGATAAAAAAAAACTTTTGTGGAAAACTTTACGGTTAATTTTGTCCTGAAACACTGCTGAGCCGACCGAACGAAGGACCTCTATTTATAAGATGGCGGCGGTTTGTGGGTCACATCACATACCTTCATTTTTAGGGTTCCGTAGTCCGACAAGAAACCCTTATAAGATCGTTCAGTCCGTCCGTCCGTCCTAGTCTGTCACAGCAGAATATCTTCTACGTTTATGGACTGATTTGCATGTAACTTGGTTCGAGGATACTTCACATATAGATCTCATTTTTAAAAATACAAAAAATTAAAATTACCCCTTTTTAAGGGTACTTCCCCATACATGTAAAGGGGGGGTGTGAATTATTTTTTGAGTGCATCCCCTTGTGTGGGGTATCGTTGAAAAGGACTATGAAAATAAGGTAGGGTTTCCATACAACACTTTTTTATCAGCTTTACCATTTGCGAGATATAGCCCGCCAAAGTCGTTTACACGGTGTCCCCGGTAATTTCTCAAGTCTTGGACCTATAAACTTCAAATCACTCACGTAAAGAAATAGGCGCGGAAACTCTTATTTAAAATTGTTTCGGGTATCCTGTGATGAATACGTTTGAAATTATAAAAAAAAATATATACATACTTTTTTCTTGCAAGAAATGCAAAACAGCGCCACAGACAGCGCGGTGCCAAAAATGACTACGGAACCCTACTTTATGCGTGGTCCGACACGCACTTGGCCGGTTATTTAATTAACGAGTTAATAGTTATGGCGAATCTATAGAGAGAGAGAGAGAGAGTGAAGTCTCGCGAATTTACAGAGAAAGATGGATCTTAATCTCTTTGAAATATGTATAAGTTCTTACATTTTTTAAATACGTCCACTTTCTGCCTGTATCTGTAATCTGCCTGTAACCCTTCGAACAACACGGACCTCCGCTCGTGGATAGAGGTCCGTATCGCTATATGCTCTAATTAGACTAGTTATAGCATAGATATAATGTTATCATTATATCATTCCGTTCTGCTGTGCGTTTTAGATTTCGAGGACTTCAAGCCGCGATAAGATAAGATCAGCAACCATTTAGCATCTCAGCGGCCAGAATAGCGTCCCAAGACGTCGCCGCGGGCGCGACCCACATCCTTTCATCCCATTTGCTGTATCTCTGTTTGACATCGCAATCTGAGGCTCTGACTGCATGTTCGTCTTGGATCTGATACGACACTTTGATATTTCATGCTTACTTCAAAACGTAACATCACTACATCAATGTGGTTATTGACGTCTTTAGAGTAAATGTTGCAGTGGAGTTTTCCTATCTATTTGCGCTTTAGCCCGGGAAGTAGTGTCATCCAATGTATGGAACCTGCAAATTTTGGTATCGGAAGAATTCACTCGGCACAGGTGTTATATACATGAAGTTAAGCTAATTTAGCCCGGTAGCCATCCACCCCCCCCTGGTGGGTAGGTAGGGGGGGCATTCAAAGGTACACGCCGCCGCGCTTTAGTTAAAAAATCATATCAGCTTCTATTTACCTACCACCTCGAGTTTGGTGTCATTTTCTAGTAAATCAGGCATGAGGAATTCATTTTTGAGACATTTAGTATATAGTTTAATAGAAAAAAAGGAAAATATTGACGAAAATATCAAAATCGATTTATTATTTTTTTTATTCAACTGTCAATATTTTTGAAAATCCTGAATTTTGTGCAAATAAAAAAATACTATATTAAAGGATATTTATCTAGCTTTTAAAAAATATATACTTTAATATATAAAGTTATCATAGATGTTTCTGAAAAAAATCGGACATGGTACGCGGCGGTGCCTAGGAACTTTTACAGTAGTCTAATTTCTCATCCTTTTGTTGACATATTAATTTGGTTTTATATGCAAAATATACAGAATATGTAGTTTACTTAGTTATTGACTGTCTCTTATGGTCTGATGAATAAATAATAGTATTTTTAGGGTTCCGACGACGAAACTATAAGGGTTCCATGTTTACTTAAACATGGAACCCTTATAGTTTCGTCCTGTCTGTCCGTTTGGCTGTCCGTCCGTCTGTCCGAGACTTAGCTCAGAGACTATTAATGCTATCAAGTTGTAATTTGGTATAGATATACATATTAATTACGCGGATAGAAATGTAGAATAAAATCATGAATAAAAATTTTTTTTAGGGCGGTTCCCCTACGGCTAAAGAGGGGATGATTTTTTTTTATCTCGATTATACCATCGTGTGGGGTATCATTTGATAGGTTTTTAAAAAATATTTTGAGTGTGTGAACATCATATTTTGATTTAGGGATCCGTTTGTGAAATATTTGTCTTTAAAGTGCAAAATTTTGTTAAGAGTCAAGTGTCCCCCCTTTCGAATAGGAAAATAGTTGTCGGTGGATACGGGAAAAAGTCATGATACGTAGTAAAGATGTACGAAAGACGTAGTAAAAGGAAAACTATCACTATTATGTAGGCTAATAGACGATAAACTTACAAAATCGATTTTAGTATGAAAAATATTTGTAGGAACATATTTCATTGAATATGATGGTATGGTATATATACATTGTATTATAGTCATTAGTTAAATAAAGCTGGGAGATAATTTGAGTTGATGTATCCACATTTGTACAGAGTAGGCAGGCAGGCACCTTCGGAACTCTACAATGGTGGTCCGATACGAACTTGACCAATTATTTTATTATATTACCGACATTTTCCACCACAGTGGCATAATTTGGTTCATTTTAATTGAATTTTGACAGCTGCACCTAACACCGCACCGTGGCTTGCACCGAATCAGTTCACGACAAGCGGTAGCAGCAACTGGTGCAATAGTCCGCTTTGGTTTCCATTCATTTAATTCCATTTCCTATCCCAAATCCGCAAGTGTGCTGTTCTCTAAAAAAGACTGACAGCTAGAGAATGTTCCGCCGATGGAAGCCAGTTCTCGGCTGCATCTCCTAAGAGCTGTTTACTAGGGTGTGCATGTAGAGTGTACTGTGCATTGTGGACTCCTACTTGTCAGAAAGGCACGTCGAGTACCCAGGGAAAGACGGATGGCGATGCTGGGAAATGTCATGTGGCGTTCCGCATCCCATGCCCTATGTTTTTATCGTCCTAGACATGCACCGCCAGAAAATGCGAGCATAGTGGTAGGTGGTCAATATCGCTATTGGTGGAACTATGAAGTACCTCGCCTGAATGAACCCTAGAACTATGAAGCCTAATCCTGGATGCCAAATGGAAGTTCTCCGATCATTTCAAAAATAAGGCTCCGAAACTCTTGAAATCGGCATCTGCATCGTCCAGGATACTGCCTAATAGGACCCAATACACCCGCGCGACGCCTCTATACTGGTGTCGTACGGTCGATGGCATTATATGGAGTCCCAATATGCGCAGATGTTTTAAAAAAGGAGAGCATAATGTTGTTGCTTAGACCCCAAAGGGCTATCTGTACAATACGAGGATATCGCACAGTTTCTGCAGACGCTGCTTGTATTCTTGTTGGGTCCTTGCCATAGGATCTAGAGGCAAAAATTCTTTTTGGGGCTTTTTATGGCTTGAAGAAAATCGCGCCCTAGGTCACAATAAAGCATAGATATTCAGCGAGACTATAATGCCAAAGAAAGAAGAGGCAGAGCAACAACGAGAAGCTCTGTCGGCCGGGCCGGAGAAGAAGGGCCTATGCCCATCTTATGCCCCCTTGATAATGGCTGGCGATGGACCTGGTAATCGGTCCATCGACCGCGTTTTTAAGAGGCTATTATTTAAGGCAGGCGGAGTAATTATACTCGATGCAGGGTGACATTTGAAGGTCACTGCCGTGGCTGGAGATTGTGGAAGATTGGTTGTAACTCCACCGTTCCCACCTCTTCAGTATTGGTATGTAGAGGCATCGGGGTG
Organism: Ephestia elutella; assembly: GCA_018467065.1. Lineage (NCBI taxonomy): Eukaryota > Metazoa > Arthropoda > Insecta > Lepidoptera > Pyralidae > Ephestia > Ephestia elutella. The sequence goes on along the minus strand of CM031592.1, from coordinate 19,031,253 downwards.
TTTTTAGTGGGTCCAAGTCCCACATGCCGCTTCACTGCTCGACTGTCGAGAAGTAAAGCGGTATGCGAAGGTATTTTCATATAGCATTTTCACCACATTGACAAAATTTTGCACTTTAAAGTCAAATATTTCACAAACGGATCCCTAAATCAAAATGTAATGTTCACATAGGTACTCATAATATTTTTGAAAAACCTATCAAATGATACCCCACACGATGGTACAATAGAGATAAAAAAAATCATCCCCTCTTTAGCCGTAGGGGAACCGCCCTAAAAATTTTTTTTTTCATGATTTTATTCTACATTTCTATCCGCGTAATTAATATGTATATCTATACCAAATTACAACTTGATAGCATTAATAGTCTCTGAGCTAAGTCTCGGACAGACGGACGGACAGCCAAACGGACAGACATGACGAAACTATAAGGGTTCCATGTTTACTTCGGAATCCTAAAAATACTATTATTTATTCATCAGACCATAAGAGACAGTCAATAACTAAGTAAAGTACATATTCTGTATATTTTGCATATAAAACCAAATTAATATGTCAACAAAAGGATGAGAAACTAGACTACTGTAAAAGTTCCTAGGCACCGCCGCGTACCATGTCCGATTTTTTTCAGAAACATCTATGATAACTATATATAAGGTGGACTCAAATTAACTACAAATATTTTCAGGACTGGCTCCAGGAGGCTAAATAAACGTATTGGAGATAAAATTTTAAAAATCGATACGCTAGTTTTTATTTTATTTTTTCTAACAAAAAAGATATTATAAAATGATGACATTTAGTATCATACTGTAGATACATGTTAGACAATTCATTCATCTATAAGCTCCACCCACCAAATAATAGTAGAAAACTCCACCCACCAAATAATAGTAAAATGAAATTGATTTGCCGTCTTCCTCTTTTTATCAAAAGTGCGTGGAAGACAGAGATGACAAGCGATTTATTAAACTTAAACGTATCAATGTAAACCTACATGATTGTGTATTTCGTTCTGTTTTATTTATTTGTGTGGATTAACACACACACACACACACAAATAACCTAAGATAGCCTAATAACTAATAAGATGATAATTTAAGTGTAAGTTTTGGGGTTTAAGGCGACTAGGAGAGCAAACACGTGAATTTGGTTTATCAAATTTATTAATAAGTTTACAATTTACAATAAAATAAAACTTTTTTCCAAAAAAAATGAACCGACTTCCATCATTAAACTCAAAATCATAAAATAACAATAAAGAAAAATGTATTGGCATGCTACCTACTGAATGAGGTGAAGTCGGTGCCAAGTGCAGGAGTAAGGGTGTTATGTAATTGTTTGGCTAGGCATTTTATATACTATGTCAGAACATGTCAAATTGTCTATTATTTTTGGCACATAAATAGACCGAGAGCCCGCGACGACCAAACCCTCCTTATTTTAAAAATGCTGAATGCTAAAAATCTTAGATGGTTCTCATCTTACCTTGAAAATAGAACGCAAGCTGTTGTAATCAGTAATTATGTTTCCAGTTGGGTTCCTGTCACTAGTGGTGTCCCTCAAGGGTCCCTTTTGGGACCCTTGCTCTTTACAATATTTGTAAACGACATTAATAATTGTTTTAAAGCATCGCGACTCTTGTGTTATGCTGATGATATGAAGATTTTTAGCTCTATTTCATCTCAGGCTGATAGTGTTCTACTTCAACAGGATCTAGATCGTTTGGCTGAATATTGTTTGTGCAATAAATAAGATTTGAATCCTGATAAGTGTGCTGTCATCACTTATTCGCGGAAAGTTTCTCAAATATTAACCCAATACTATCTTAAGGGAATTGTATTAAAAAGAGTAACAGTAATACGGGATTTAGGAGTTTTTCATGATAACAAATTAATTTTTGATAATCATATTGATGGAATTGTTAAAAAAGCGTCTAAATCTTTGGGATTTGTGATGCGTAACTCTAAAAATTTTCATCAAGCCTAAACTTTAAAAATATTATACTGCACTTACGTAAGGAGTCACTTGGAGTACGCATCTCAAATCTGGAACCCTAGATATGACATTTATATTTCTAGGTTAGAGTCCATTCAAAGAAAATTTATTAAATATTTATGTTATCGCCTACATATTAAATTTGATTCTGACTCATATTTTGAACTCTGTGCAAGACAGCATCTTCTACCTCTAGATAAGCGTAGAGAAGTTGCTGATATAGTTTTGTTATATAAAATTGTTAATGGTGTTTTGGACTGCCCTGAGCTGCTTGAACGAATAGGTTTCTTAGCTCCTCCCAGAATATTGAGATACAGACCGCTCATTTATACTCCTGTTGTTAGCACGAATTACAGGCAAAACTCATTTCTCTGGCGAACTGGCAATAGGTACAACCACATTGCAGATGAACTTGATCTCGACTTATTCCACACCAGCCTTCCAAGGCTAAGAAGACTCTTAATCAGTTTCTATATGGGTAACTGACATTAATTTATATAAATATTTCTTGAGTAATTATATAATAACTATTTATATAATGTTGTGAGATAAAGTGAGAGAGAGAGAACGTATTTTTTATTTATTTTTCAGAATTAATATTCTTTATTGTCCTTATTCTGTTTTCTGAGATCACAATTGAATGTTATTTTAGTCCGTTTTCTAGATGTGAGGACCTGTAAATGACTATTTGTTTTTTTAAGTTGTTATCTATAGAACCTATAAGAAAGTTGTTGGTCTTCCATGTAAATAAAAATAAAATAAAATGAATGTTTCTCTGCATGGTAAATACGGGTAAAAAAATATTAGCGACTAGGTATGAAGTTTGGATCTTAGTTGCTTATGCAGGTAATATGGCTAGCAAGGATAATATTTATAGGTATAAAAAGCACCTTTGGGACCTTCCAAAGTAACACTAAATTCAGATTTTGTAATAAAACAAATATAACTATAATTTTGTAAAGTTACAATGTCTGGCAGGGGTTTATATCTGCACCAATTGACTGTTAATGGATTGCGTGATTTCTAATATTCTTCGGAATAAAATCTTTAAAAAACTTTACTTTGAGGAAATTGAGCTACCACTTTATATACTATTGCTACAAATTATCTGCCTAAGTAAACATGATCCAACTTTTATAGTCGCTAATCGCTATTTCTATGTTAAGGACCACAGAAAATCTTGAGTTTTAATAAAATAAGGAAGGGCATGCAGTCGCGAGCTTTTGCTCTATAATGCAATGTTGATATTTTTATATTTTGTTAGGTATCTTTTAAATTACCGAACAGATTCTGACGTGATTAAAATGGGACCAACTTGGGAATAGAGTCTTAAGAATAAAAAAATAATTTTGGAAATCAGTCCACAATAGGCGGAGAAATCGGCGAACATACATAAAAAAAAAACATACATACATCGAAACATATAACCTCCTCCTTTTTTGGGAAGTCGGTTGATAATGACTTCCCATCACACTTTTTCACACGTAAACGTAAAACGTGCACTCATCTGTCCACAAAATGTTATTATTTCGGTTCCTACACAACCACTGCGAAAACTCCACTCTGTCTTCATAGTCCGTCGGGAGCATCTCCTGAACCCTCAGAATATGATAGGGATGAAATCCCTCGCTATGCAACACTTTTAAAATGTATGATTTCGACACAAAGAAGACACGTGCGGCGTCTTCAGAGCTGGCCACCGGGTGTCTTAAAAAAAGTCCAACACATCTTCTTCCAGCCGTACAGGATACCGCGGTCGGCCTGCATCAGGCCTGGGTCGGAAACTGCCGGTCTCGCGGTGACGCTGCACGGCACCAAGAATAGTTCTTGGGTTGATCCGCCGACCATACCTCTCGAAAAAAATCTCGCACGCCCGAGTACAAATTTCATTTGCATCATGGTAGCAGATTGTCATATTCAAGTAGTCCTGGTTTGAATATCGGTAAGGCATTTTTTACAACATACAACTTCATGTCAAAGCTTTTTATTAGACCAATCTCCAAGACAACGTCTATGGTATATCTCTAGTATGTGCACAGAGTATATCAAAATGAGGTTGTAACATTCCTCCCCAATTAACTTAAAGCATTTCTTCGATTAATCGACGAGGTGCTTGCCTCTGCCGGTTCGGGAATACACAGAGTATCTATCGGCAGAGTCGACAAAGTATGTAATGTTTTGTCTCATGTCAAGGTATGTATTTTTTAAAATCTTTATTAAACATGGTCGTTACTATTGTGCTATAGTTTTAGGTCGGGAAAACAATTAAATACGTAGGTGATAAAAGAAAGTCAAGTGCGAATGAGGCCATACCAACTAGTAGATCTATCAAAAGGTTCAACATTTTTGCTCTCACTAAAACATAAATAAAAGCCAAACTTTATTTTCGCCCATCGATCCGTAGACGCTGGTACTGGACGAATTACATTCACTTTTTAGTGTTCGAACGGGCGGGACCCTATTACTAACACATCTTAATAATACGAATAATTAAAATAAAACAATTATTTAAGGGGGCTCCCATACACCAAACGTGATTTTTAGAATGCTACGGAACCCTTCGTGCACGAGTTCGACTCGTACTTGGCCGGTTGTTGATTTGATTTGGAAAGGAAAAATGAAAAGTTTTCAGATATCTTTATTTTCTGTTTGTCAAGACAAGAGACCTTCCCAATAATAGAATAATCCAATAATAATAATATTAAAAAAAACCTATAAAAAAGACCTATGATTGATTGCTCCATTCCATAGTTACTCTATGATAGAGCGGCACCATAGAGCAACACGGACTCAAGCGCGCGCCGGTGGGCGGCGGTTTTTGTTTGTGGCCGCGTGTAGGTAGTTTCATTTTAATTGGTTAAAATAATTGGCCAATGAGGTAAGGACTGAAACATCGTCTCTCGTGTTTCATGTTATAGGATACAGGATGTTATAATGTTACGGTTTTCAAAAAACAAAAAGTTAATTTTTCTCGAAAACTAGCGTGTAGAAAATTGAAAAAACCACTGATATCCTTTCTAAATAATATCAGTAATCAGCCCTAAAAATATTTGTAGTTAATTTGAGTCCACCTTATATATTAAAGTATATATTTTTTAAAAGCTAGATAAATATCCTTTAATATAGTATTTTTTTATTTGCACAAAATTCAGGATTTTCAAAAATATTGACAGTTGAATAAAAAAAATAACAAACCGATTTTGATATTTTCGTCAATATTTTCCTTTTTTTCTATTAAACTATATACTAAATGTCTCAAAAATGAATTCCTCATGCCTGATTTACTAGAAAATGACACCAAACACGAGATGGTAGGTAAATAGAAGCTGATATGATTATTTAACTAAAGCACGGCGGCGTGTACCTTTGAATGCCCCCCCTACCTACCCACCAGGGGGGGGTGGATGGCTACCGTGCTAAATTAGCTTAACTTCATGTATATAACACCTATGCCAAGTGAATTCTTCCGATACCAAAATTTGCACGTCATGACACTACTTCCCGGGCTACTTTGGAGGTTGTTTCTCCTGTATTTGCGCTTTGGAGGCCGTACAAATTCATATAAAAAATTATAAGTTAACGTTGATCTTTGGTTCTATGCCTATCTTCGGAACCCTAAAAAATGTTATACGAGTATCCATCTAAGTTCACAACATCTTGCCTCACTCTGACATGTATGTGTTACCACAGATATCTGAAAAAAGAAGTGAAGTGAAGAGTGAACGTCATAATTAGCCTCAAAGCCTACTGCTCTTTGTCGAGTGTCTGTCACTTTTACTTCTAATAACGTGTATTTATCAGACTTTAATAATGAGGAATGTTTCTTAGAACGTATTTCTCTTTTCACTCTGCCAATTTACGGCTCCATCATCAGATGCATCAATGGAATTAAATCCTGGTGTGTTATCAGATTTTAGGCCACTTCTGACACACACACTTGAAAAGAAAGATAGATTTACATAATATAACGTGCCAGAAATAAAAATAATAAAATGTAATTAAGAGATTTGATTACAGATGGCCATCAAGATAGGTACAGATACTGAATCACATCTGTATACCTCACGGGATTGACAGAGCCAAAAGTGGTGAGACTCGAAGGCCACGCTTAGTTGGTGAAGACACCACTGTCTTGACAAACTAAGCGTCTATCTAGTAATCTAAATATATTTTTCTGGGAGTCTGTTGGCACACCTACCTATGCGCATGTTAAAAGTTAACTCAAAGGGTTTATCAGAAACACATGCAATAAAAAGAGGAAAATAAATATTAGAACATCGGAAAATCTTGTGAAGTCAAGTATTTCGAAAGTCGACGTCAAACATTGCCGGTACAGTGGCCCGGGGCTCGGCAGAAGTCACAGAGGCATCGAAACTCACTGACACAGATACAATCACTCTCGAACCAAAGACAATCGTAGAATTAGATTTCACATCTTCATTCCCTATGAATGTGCTCACATGCCCGCAGTGTGCGAGGATCTTCACCAATAAGATTGGCTACATAAGCCACGTGCGAGCTCACGAGAGAGCCCTGAATTAATGAAGTGGTCGCCATGACCGAAATTGGTCGGACATCATCATTTTTAGGAGTCAAAAATTCGTTGTTATTGAGGGCTTGAAGCGGCTCAGCGGGCCAGGTGCTTGACTTATGTCCAAAAGGGAGCAGGATCAAAAATGTATGTAACCTCGGAGTTTGAAAAACAGTCTGACTCATGTACTTTAATGACTTCTATCTTCTTCCGGTGATGGAAAACATCGTGAGGAAATCTGCACACGAGCCTGACTGTTCAGTTTATCAGTGTGTATGTGATAACTCCACTAGATAGCGTCATCAAGTCATGTCACTGCCTTTTCCACTACATAGCGGAAACCGTGAATCAGACGAGATGCGCTTTAGGAGACTTGAGAAAAATCTGTCACCAGTGTTAAAGTTTCTTCTTAAAAACTACTAGGTAAAGGCACTTTTTATTTCGGATTCCGGCTGGAGCTAAGCTCAGGAGGCGCAGGTAGTTAGCGGTACATTTTTTTTTACCTTTATTGTCCCCTCATTGCGCAGATGGACAGAGAAGATTGGTAGACAATGAGGGAGACCTTTGCCCAGCAGTGGGACAATAAAGGTTAGAATTAGGTTGGTACATATATATTTTTTATTTTCTCTAAACATTTGTAAGTCTATGTTCATACTAGTGTATAGAGAACCGGATATGTTTCAAGGAACCGGGATTTTCGGTACTGGACTATGCTGGAACCGGGATTCCCGGGATTTTCGGTACTTAATTTTTTTTCAACCATAAATAATTTATCTTTAATTATAATTAATGACTAGTTAACGATCAGCGTTAAGCAATAGTAAAACTTAGTATTCATTAATTATCCAGTTAAAACCAAACTATAATTGAAATTACTCTTAATTAACGCCGTGAAAACAATAGGAACCCTTAGCTACAATAAAATTACAAATAAAATTGAAATCAAATAGATATGAAAAACAAATAAAATCTACGCCAACAGATTAACATCCAACAATCAAATAAAATCTAGCTAGATAAACTATTTGATCTTTTTGAAAGCTTTTTTTCTTTGTAATATATGTCCTCAAAAAGATCAACGCGTCCAATGTTACATCAACTAAACGCGATCTAATTTTATTACACCGCAGGCTAGCCGAAGAAAAAATCCTTTCTGGCTCAACACTGGTGGAGGGAAGACTCAGAAGATGACCATAAGCTAGTGATAAATGTCGAAAACGATAGCTTCCATTCTCGAAAAGAGCTACCTCGATTTTTATTTGTTTTGAAATCGTCATTCTGCGTCGATCTAACATCCTTCCGAATCACCACAGAGTTCTGCTCCTGCACCGTTCGCCGCGCATAGCGTCAGTGTTGTCAATTGCCATATATTTAAACGGATTTGTCCGTATAAACTATGAGGGTATAAATTTCAGCTGATTACAAAACCAAACAATGAGTTCTATGCGGTTTTTGATGATGTCAATTAACGATTTGAATAATAATAATATAAGAAGACTGACAACAATTTGGATGCTCTCACATATATCTTTATGAACTTGTGTGTTACACAGCCAGTTGGCGAACCAAATAAATAAAAAAATAAAAAATCCCGAAAGTACCGAAAATCCCGGTTCTTGTATTTTAATTCCCGGTTCTATTACCGCCACAAAAAAACCGGGAAATCCCGGGATTTTCAGTACCGGGATTTCCCGGTTCTATACACTAGTTCATACTGAAATCGCTTTCCGTGCGAGCAGTCACATCTCGATTCACGGCAAAAGGCAAAGTTCTTTCATGTTCGATATGACAACATGTTCTGTTTGCAGCTGAGTGGACCGTGGACAGGTGGACACGGCTAAGTACGGGTTCCGTAGGAGACAAAGAACCTTTTTAGTTTCGCCATCACTTGTCCTGAAAATTTCTTAAAATGTTTGATTAATTGGTCATGTGGTTTAGCGTTACCCCGCACCGCGACCTTCTCCCCCGGTTATAGTGACGTGGCGTTAGCAGAAAACTTGTCGTCTTGAATCACCTTTTCTATAAAAGTAGAGATTCTTTTCTAAGACAGAAGTTTTCTAAAAAACTTTACTGTATCAAAATTTCCACGGGAGAGGAGTAAAATTCATGAACTAGCAAAAATAATGCAACCCTTTCTATTCTACAAATATGTAGTAGGTGTTACGCCGTGCGGTTTTGGCAAGACTTGCACTTAATGGAGGTGAAAAGATATTTTATTGACAGTCAAATACAAATTGTCACATAAAATCGCTAGGATAGAATAAATAGTTTACTCCTTTTTCAATATTTGAACATAAAAATGTACTGAAGTCTCAATACGGAAGCCCCCGAAATGCGGGCAATAAATAAAAGCCTTTGAAATATCTGCTCAAAGCGTCTTCAAGATCGATTCTTTATGGTTTTCCTGACGTTTCACTTCAGACGCACATGCACCCCCAGCGTTACCTTCCCTCAGTATCTGCTGTCTCTTACCCACACCTTCTAATCTTATAAACCCATCTCTCTCTTTGCAAACGTCATTGCGTGGCGCATTGTCTGGCCTGACACTCTATTTTTATTTTAGACTTTAACGTAATCATTTTAAGTGCGAATTTAGATCGTATTTTGAGGGTGAAAAGGAAATTGGCATTTACACCGACAGTAGAAAAGCCAGTTTTCCCGCAGCAAAATTTGAAAATGGAATTCGGACGAATGTCAAAACCAAGTTAGTTCTGCCGCCGGATTTTGGCAAAACACTCTTTATTAATTATCACAATAAGATGGAAAATTGTTTGTTTTTGGAATTTTCGTGTGAAAATTTGTATTTCGCTTTGTACGTAGAAACACGCCGGCCGGCCGCATTCGTTGACATGTACCGGCACGCGACTGGTTTTGTTCCATTTTCAGTTTTTTGAACGTAAATAGTTTTGTTTTTAATGTCACAGTGATCGTCGACTTTTCTATTGCGTGTGAAGGAATATAGTGTCATTTTGTGAGTTTTTCGGTGGCTTGTTTGTATACGATAATAATAATAAAGTAAGGTTATGTTAGTGTTTATGATAAAATAACTTTAAAATTAATCGTAGTTTGTAGTCTCATTCATGTGAAATGTTTACGTGTTCAAGACATTCCTGAAAAGATTCTAAATATAAAATCTGGTAAGTAAAAAATTCTATATTAAATTTATTCTCTTTCCTTCGTTTTCTTAATTTTTAATTAAATGAATAGTTCTGTCACATTTTTTTTGAATTGACAAATTTTGGCGCCATTTTTGAAGTGGCCAATTTTGGCGGCCTGAAGGCAGTATGCACCGGAAGCGCGTGGGTCGTTGCCCCCGTCGCCATGGCAACCACGCCATGTGCGAAGCCTCCCCTTGGAGCCCGATTGCAACAATTTGTTTGGGCCTCCAAGGGACCGGCTTAAAATTGGTTTATGTTGATGCAGCTAGGTCGTTAATGCTTCGTGTGGCGAGACCCTTATCGATTTTGAAGGTCCTGAAACAAAGGAACTTAGGTATACTTACTGAATAATGTATCCACATTAGTCACACACATAGCGATGTGCCGCCGAGAAATAGCCTGTTCTCGAAAATTTCTAAGTACCTTTCTGAAAATTATCAGAAATTTCTCGGGTTTTTTGAAAAAATTTCGTTCTCGAGAATATTTTCGAGAAACCAAGAAACTTTACGCTGTTTCTTCTAAAACAGCACATCACTACACACACAGCAACATTGTCTGGACAAGGCGATTCGAAATGAAGCCAAAATTGCTGACGTAACAATACCATAAAAGCAATTTGTCATACAAACTCAGGTATGTTTGTATGAATGTATGAAAAACATGTATGACAACAAACTTTCCTCAAATTTCACAGGTTTGAATAATCAAGCATAAGCTAGTAAAGCTATAAATAATCCCTTCTTATCAAACGGCAAAGGGGCCGTCCATATATTACGTCATTCTAAATTAGGGGGGGGGGGGATGGTCTGCGGATGACGGTAAATGATAGATGGGGGGGGGGTGTTTCGAAATTGACGTCATTCTTATTTATTTATTTATAGTTTACTAGCTTTTGCCCGCGGCTTCGCCCGCGTGAATTTCCCACGGGAACAGTGCTTTTTCCCGGGATAAAAAGTAGCCTATGTGCTATTCCAGGTCATTATCTACCTCTGTACCAAATTTCATCGAAATCCGTCCAGTAGATTTTGCGTGATTGAGTAACAAACATCCTCACAAACTCACAAACTCACAAATTCACAAACTCACAAACTCACATCCAAACTTTCGCATTTATAATATTAGTATGGATTTTTCACGTACAAAAAGATTATTTCTAAAAAGAAATTTCTTCCAGCACACCTAGTAAAATACTAGCTGCCCGCCCGGCTTCGCCCGTGGTACTTACATGTATTATACATATAAACCTTCTTTAAGAATCAGTCTATCTATTTAAAAAAACCGCATCAAAATCCGTTGCGTAGTTTTAAAGATCTAAGCATACATAGGGACAGACAGCGAAAGCGACTTTGTTTACGAGTGTTTTAATCATATAATACCCTATTTTTCTCAAATCTGCAATGTTTTATTTTGTCAAACTAGTAATGACGTCAATTTTGGGAGAAGGGGGGGGGGGTCATTAAGAAATGACGATAGGATGATTATAGGGGGGGGGGGGTCTAAAATCTGAAAAAATCGATGACGTAATTTATGGACGGCCCCAAATCAATGCATATTACATTATAACACATTTATGAACCTACTAGCGCCCCCTGGCGGCCATTGAGAGTTTTATTGCTAGGTAATTGTTAACCCTTAGCCCTGCGCACATTAACTTTACTTACCTATAGGGTTAGTTATAGGAAAGCATTTTTGTTTGATTGATTTATATTATGCGACTAGTTAGTCCTACTATAAATCTAGCCTCGGGGTTTCGCTCCCGTTAGAATTTCGGGATAAAAAGTACCCTTTATATAGAAATCCGTCCAGTAGATTTTGCGTGTTTGAGTAACAAACACACACAGTAGGATGTATTCTTATACATTTTCCTTAGAGATACAGGCAGTGGTCTCCCACGGGTGCCCTTTGTTTCGCTTAAAAATTTTGTCCCTAAATTCACTTCGCCGACCCTCATTGGCCTAAGCTTGTTATGCACAATTATTGTCTCGCCTAATTGATGTTTTTGGACAATAATAATTTAGCCTAATAATTATTAGATGCAATTTTTGAGTCTCTATTATTAGATGTTCTAAAATCGTTTGGCTTTTAATTTTTTACACGTAACGATATCCTCGTATAAATTTGTTTGAGACAATTATTACTTACTATAATAATCACTTCGTATAATTATAACTAATTGAATTATTATATTAGTAAAATTAATTATTACTATTAGTACCTTCTCACCGGCATGGGTACTGTGACATGTCTATCACAGCAGTGCCGAAGATAAGGACAGTCTGTCGTCGATCATTTTCAGAATGATTTTAGTAATGCACTACTAATAATAATTCCTAAAAATCTTCATAAGTCACAGATCCGACTTAGAGCACCCCGACTCCACGTGGCTCAAGTTTGCCCTATACTAGAGTGTTATTCCTTCGCGCGGAACCAGAAGCCAGAAGAGTCTTCTTGTGGAGCCACCCAGAAATACTTGCATGCTGCATGCCTGCTTGCATGCTGCATGCCTGCTTGCATGCTGCATGCCTGCTTGCATTCTGCATGCCTGCTTGCATGCTGCATGCTTGCTTGCATGCTGCTGTGCAGGCTTTCTTACTTGCTGCATGCTTGCTTGCATGCTACATGCTTGCTTGCATGCTGCAGTGCAGGCTTTCTTACGTGCTGCATGCTTGCTTGCATGCTGCATGCTCGCTTGCATGCTGCGCGTTTTAGTTCACACGCCTAATATAACTTTCTTTTACTTCTCGACATTTTTCAAAAACAAATCCATCAATGTTTAATTTTAGTCCCCCCTATTAGATTTAAATACTTTGTAATAATTATCAGAAATTATTGTAACAGAAATAATTAGGTGTAACACTTTTGTGCTTAATTGCTTTGTACGAAATATTAATTAGTATTTGTGAATATTAGAAATACTCCATTATTAGGCCTAATGACTTATTTGGGAAGTAAATATACGGCGATAAAAACTTAGGGGAATCAAAACTAGGCTAAACTAAATTAGAATTCATAAAAATGTACGAATTAATGTTGTACTAAAAGTTTGTGTACCAAACTACATTAGGAGTACAAAAAATTAGGGGAAACAATAGAGACCCGTCTCCCACTGCCTGTATCTCTAAGGAAAATTAAAAAAAATACTCTATTATAAGACACGAGTGCAGATTCTTTCTCTAATTCTTATTCTCTACTCTCTCTTCTTTAACATTTTCCGTTATTGCAGTGCCCCCTGGGGAGTTATCACTTGGCTAAGAACGATCACTGATGAATGATATACGCATTTTAGGAAATTGAAAATTATAGTATAGTAAACATTACAGAGTAAACTTATACTTTCTTAACTTGATTTAACTCATACATATATTGCAGAGAAGAGAAGGAGTCGATCTAAATCGGTTCAGCCGTTTATTGAAATAAATAGGAACATTCAAATGTGGACAGACGTTCACATCAGTGTTCGGATGGTTTACGGGTATGTTACGAGTACCATAGATAATTATAATACTACATACTTGCTGGTGTCCATGGACTGCGGTGATTGTGCGCTGACCATCCGGCAACCCGTATGCTCGTTTGCGTACTGTTCTTTAAAAAAAAATACAAAAGTATGTGACAAAGTACGACATAGTATTTTTATTGTAGCCACTTATTCTGCTAGGTATCGAACCCTGGCCCTTTTACCGTCGATTGCAGCTTTACGATGGATCGTAAAGAGTTTTGTTACTTGTTAAGTAGCTGCTGTGATAAACTGACTGATTCATGGTTTTGGTTATTAGAAGTATGATTATTTTGTTTATTGATTATCCATCAAGCTAATTAAACCGTTTAGAAAATTTGTTAATTAAGTATAACTATATATCTACATACATACATGGAATCACGTCTTTATCCCTTACGGGATAGACAGAGCCAAGTCGTGAGACTCGAAGGCCACGCTTAGCTGAATAGTGGGCTCTCTGATGGAATGGAGATTCAGGTATAGTGACAGGTTGCTAGCTCATCGCCTATGAGTGGAGGAATCGCTTACAGAAAATCATGCGAAAATTATATTCCCGTAGGATTCGGACATATGACCTCAAGAATAACACCTCAAGTTCACTGAGGTAACATGCTAATAAGTAAAGGTATTTTTTGGTGGTCAAAATATTTTCATCCCCAATTTTTTACTTCTCAATCCATACTAATATTATAAATGCGAAAGTTTGGATGTGAGTTTGTGAGTTTGTGAATTTGTGAGTTTGTGAGTTTGTGAGGATGTTTGTTACTCAATCACGCAAAATCTACTGGACGGATTTCGATGAAATTTGGTACAGAGGTAGATAATGACCTGGAATAGCACATAGGCTACTTTTTATCCCGGGAAAAAGCACTGTTCCCGTCGGAAATTCACGCGGGCGAAGCCGCGGGCAAAAGCTAGTACAAAATACTTATCATTTATTTTTATGTCGTCAGTAAAAGAAAAACATACAAGTATTTCAGATCAATATCAGCCCAGCACATAAAGACCAAAGCAGGGGGCCGATTCCACTAATTACAAACGTCGATATCGTTTCTCAATTGTGTCTCAAGAGCCAAAGAAATTAAAATAAGGTGACAAGATCTCTGTAAGACTTCTATGTTTTATTTCGATTTCTTTGGCTTTTGAGACACAACTGAAGCACGACATCTACGTTTGTAATTTGTAGAATCAAGGGCCTGGACATGTGGACGTGGACATATCCACGTCGGTGGAAGACTTCCACATAGTATGCAGTAGTTCAGATAATAAACGGCATTAAAAACTGACAAATTAGAAAAACATATTGCAGAAACCCACCCCTTCCCGTTTGTGATTTAAGTACAGTGGGGTGCAAATAGCTTATAGTTTTATTGGTATCGTAATTGTGCTACAGTCGTCGCGCGAACCGTTTTTACGACTCGTCGGATTAGTGGCGTAAATGTTGGCAGTAAATTAACAATAGTTTGGTTAGTCAGTTCGTTGTTAACAGTTTTACTGCTTAATAGACAGAAATTGTAAATAAGGTTCTTTTAACAGGTTTTTATTTAGTTCCACATGTCATTTGGGCTGTTTACTTAAAATAGTGGTGTTAAGTCCACCATTTAAAATATTTTTTTCTTTTAATTTTGTGCAATAAAGTTTTAAATAAATAAATACTTACTCCGCTGGCTCAGTGACCCTATGAGGAGAATAGCTAGTATTAAAACTTATTGAATCTTAAAACACAATAAGGATCCGAAACAAATCATCGAAAAAGTAAAATTGGAGGACGCGCATCTTCAAACCCCATTTCCATGCGACAGTTCAATTTATGGCCAATACAATAACTATACAGTTACAGACAGTGATCTGCCAGGCGTGTCTGGCGCCAATCCTGTCTCGACGCTGAGCCTATAGGACGTCTTATGACTCACTATTATTCCTGTTATCTCACTCTCGATATTGCCAAAAATGTCCAGTCTATGATAAAATTTGAAGGGAACTTTAGTAGACTTGAGAACAGATCTTTATACAATGTGTCAAAAAAAAAATTCAAAATATTAATCGTTTAGCTTTTGCCTTATTTCTTTGAGGAGTTAACCTCACTGGAATCAGGAAGAAGAATTCTGTTTAATTTGAAAATTACAATAAATAAATAAAGGATGCAGGGCTGCAGGCGTCTAGGGTGATGGGGTGGATCGATCCCGCGGGAATCCCCAGCGAGGCGGCCAGGCATAGCGCACGTCGCGCGTCGCACCTACCCGAGGTGTTATCTTGCAAAATATATGGTTATTTTGAACCTCCGAAGCTAAAATGTGGAGTGTAAGTTTAATATCCGATTGCGGAATCGTTGTTCCTTATTCCTATTATGCTTCATGAAAATCGGCTTTTTACTAGCTTGGAATAAAGACTTGTAAAAAGCCGATTTTCACTTGCAATATAAGTACCTATGTTCGGACGGTTTCTATCTACAGAGTGGAAAACACGAGGTTTTATTTCGGATGACCGATTAATTCCGATGAATGGCTTCCAATGAGGGTATTCCAACAAATGTATGCATAATCGGATCTTCTTCTTCTCTCAGCCTAAGGACGTCCACTGCTGGACAAAGGCCTCCCCCAAGGATTTTATCCATGGGGGGTTTTGCCGTAATCGCCACGCTTGGCAGGCGGGTTGGCGATCGCAGTGTGATGGCATAGTACGCGGAAAGATGCTGCTGCCCATCCTCCGGTGTTTTAAATCCCTTAGTCGCCTCTTACGACACCCACGGGAAGAGATGGGTTGGTGCTATTCTAGGGCCACACCACAGGCCAGGATACATAATCGGATCACATCAGTTAAATTATAACTACTTCCACTTCTTCTTCTTAGCGTGTCGATGCCATTCCAACGATCAAATTGCTCCCGAAAAGTGTTCTCCGCCACTTTTACGGCCTTATCGGTGGCGGCCATCAGGTCATCCCGGGTGCAGGTGTTACGGCACAGGGCGCAGGACAACAAATGCTCCATAGTTTGGGGAGAGACACCACTTCCACTTGAAATTTCATTATTAAATAGCATTTATTAAAACCCATTTTAAGTACAGGGCTGATATCGTGATTAGACGCTCGGACACCTCGCCTGCCGTAGGGATTCCCAAGGGATCGATCCACCCCCCTCGCACGCACCTCAACACCCCCTCGTCTGCTAGACGTTGCGAACTGGCCTTTACAAAATGTCTGGTTTTTGCCCACTATTCAGCCTAGCGTGGCCTTCCAATCTTACGACTCTTGGTTCTGTCTACCGCGTAAGGGATAAAGACGTGATTATATCTGTATCTGGTCTTTGCCCATGATTTACGGCAGGCGTGTTACCTCTCGGCCGCGGCTATTGAGCAACACGGACTCCTTCCGTGCCGCGCGCGGAAGTCCTTGTTGCTCGAAGGCCGCGGCCGAATTAACACGTGAAAATTGGGTGCCGATTTCTCGTCCCAGTCTCCACGCGAGATTATTATGAGAAAATAATATACATATGTATTAATTTTGATACAATATTCAAGTAGGTAGATGAGAGGCGAAATGCCTACTAAATAGGGCTGCAGCATACCTAAATATATTACAAAAAAATATTTTGATAGTAAACTTGATGTGACCGCGCCGCGTCTTGAAAATATAAACTGAAAGACATTCTGAAAAAGTTAGTATTTGCCCGGGCGCCCGCCCATAGGAAGCCCATAGCACCCCTTTCACTTATTATAATTCCATATTAAACCCCCGCCTTTTATGGCGCGAAAGTTCAACTTGTAAAATGCTTTATGATCGTATTAATTATTGAAATTGTTCGTATTATTACGGTTAATTGACTTAAGTCTAGTTCTTTAAGTTGATTATCATTTGTTTGTAATTATTTTATCTTTATCTATTAAATATACTTACCTCCTCGAAAAAGGACCTCCTTAAAAAGGGAGATATTAGGAGCACCCGTAACCGGAGAGCATGTATGAAGAGAGTGATGAGTGTAAAGGAAGTAAGAGAGATCTGCCAGGATCGTAGCAAGTGGAAATCGCTAGTCTCTGCCTACCCCATGGGAAAACGGCGTAATAATATGTATGTATGTATTAAATATATTATTTTTCAACTGAAAATACTTCTAAAGGTCATCGCTCATTTGACAATATAGCACCGCCTTAACTATTTTTCCCTTTTATATTTAGTATGTTTTCCCACGTACGGATATAGCCTGGGAAAAATACCAAATAAAAGAAAAAGCGATGTCAATAACTTTCAAATTAGATGCACCAAAATAGACGAGGCAAAGCCGTGCCGTTAAATGTGCGATGACCTTGATGAAGATGAAGTATTTTTGCTTGAGGGACAATTAAAAGATACATTTACAACATTATTAAGTACAAATGAAGAAGTGCCGCGTTTGGTTCGACCGCAAACACTTTCTGCTGTTTATTGCGGTAACTGGATACGGTGGTTCCCAGTGGTAGTCTCGGCCGCCTCAACTCGACACCGCAGATTATATTCATGCCAACACCTGCTGTCGCAGGGTTGCATCTGCTATGCTAATTTTGCAATGTTTTTCTATCAATATACGAAAGAAAGTTCACAAAGATTTATAATAGGTCGTCGCAGGCTCCAAATAGACCTTTTAAATCTATGAAAGATCATAGCAATACAAATGTATATTTGCAATAATACTTACTTCGATGGCTCGACGACTCAAAGAGGATACAACCTCCGATACAAAGAACCTCCACTCCTTCCTGTTCTGCGCCACTTCCTGTCAGTCGGCTCTTTGGAGGGCCTCCAGATCTCTTAGGACCTCATTCATCCCTCCAGCGGTTTCTGAACGGTGCAATAATAATTGGTTTAAAAAAAAATTTGAGCAGCCCTAGTTGTCACATAGCCTGTTGGGGTGTATCGCACTATTTCCATGGAAATACAAAGCACGTGTGACAAGCGTTTTTACCAAAAATTTTCCCATTATTTTGTTACTTTGGAAGACGTAAATCTAACGAAACCTCACACATCTCTGGCAAGGAGTTTACAAAAATATACTCGTGATGGAATAAAGACCCTATAGTTATGAACTCTGAAAACGTAACATTTTTTATATTTCCGTCAACTTTACGGCAGAACGTCGTCTTGAACATTAAGTATTCACAGTTTAAAAGAATTGTGGCAACCCTGTCGCCAATAATGGTCAGTTTACCACTTCACACCTCGCGGCGGTGTAGGTTTCTGATTCCGAGAACGTCGCCCTTCCCCAACCCTTCCCGGACGTCACACGGATTAAAATGAAGTTAAATGCTCATCGAATATGGTGGCAATATCTTATGCATTAATTAAATTACATTTTGGAATAGTTGTGCTACGGTCTACCAGTGGTTGTCAACAACACAATTTTTTTTTCCCGTTGTCGGACCCCGTTGTAGGTCCCCACCTGCTAGCCCACCACTGGTGGACAGTGACTTTATTTAGAAGCTGACATTGTAAAATAGACTCTATATAATCGATAAAATTAACCTACAATGTTTAAGGAAATAAAAATGATTACTTTTATTCTTAATGCTTTTTTCCACTTTGAGCGTATGGCAGTTTACAAAAGATGTAGAAGTAGCAATAATCTTGAAAATAGTGCAAATGGCTTCATTGTTCCTTATGCGCTATCTGCAATCGCCGTAATAAATTTGAGGTCCTGAAAGCACGCGAGCTTTAAGCTTCGTGGAACTTACATTTCAAGCTGTAAATCAAGACAGGCATTTCGGAAATAAGCTGCAGGCTAGGGCATATTTTAAGAGAATTTAAAGATATTGAAAGCTTTTGTTGGTAATACGAAACTAACTGTTACTCGTGGCTCTGCCCGCGGCAAAATGTATTTGCCACATACAAAGTTTCATCCCCCATTTAGCATTTTAGCCGTAAAAGTGCAAACTTTAAATATTAATATGGTTTATTTTTTATGACCTTTTACTGCATTCTGCGTAAAATATAAATTAGTAAAAGACTACGATTCAATAGAATATTTTAACATTTGCTAAAATTTGGATCCATATAAGCGTATGCAAATTTGCAATGCAAATGTAGACAAATATTCATTTGTCGTCAAAATGTTACAAATTCTATGAAAATAATATTACCATTGTCGGCGCTCAGCGGTAGCCATTTTAGAAATAAAAATACTAGTTTCAACCGGATATCCGGGCGCATATTGGCGCGATGCATATTTGATTCACCTGGGTATAACCGGGCATTCCATTCATCATCAAATGATAATTGGCTTACATCGAGCTCTTTGCGAATTATCACATTTAATCCGGTTTGAACGGGTCATTTTGGGACTAGTAAAATAGTAAAGATTCATCCACATCAGAATATAATTGGTGGTATGATATGATCAAGACGGACACATCAGAAATAAAATATCAACTTTATGAATATTTAACTGAATGGATAATTTTATATGCTCCACCGCTTTGCTCTCGTCATAAATACAATATTATCGATAGCCTATATATAAATCGTCCTTCCTTATGTTAGCTATATATATCACTAGCTTTCGCCCGCGGCTTCGCCCGCGTGAATTTCCTACGGGAACAGTGCTTTTTCCCGGGATGAAAGGTGTGTGTCCTTCTCCGTACTTCTAACTATGTGTATGCAAAATTTCAGGAAGATTGGTTCAGTACATGAAGCGTGAAGAGGTAACAAACAAACAAACAAACCAACAAACAAACAAACTCACTTTCGCTTTTATAATATTAGTTAGGATTAGGATTCACGGAAACAATATTTCAAATAGAAGCGGTATATTAGGTTCCGAAGATTACGGCGATCAAACATAGATCTATTGCATATTATACTCGTAGCTACATCGAAACCGCGTAGTTGTCACTTGCTACTCTTGATAAATAGGTCTAGCTAGTCACCACATACTATGCTATATAACACACCCTAACCAGGTATCTGTACTGTAAAACGTTAATTGGTTTCGGTCAATTTGTTTTGTTTTGATTCCCTGTTAAACGTCACGTTAATTGAACCGGATGGATCTGTTTGCTGTTCACCTGGATGTAATGGACCGGCTCGAAAGATAGGCCTCTCTTGGATCGGCTTTGTTCTTACGGATACTTCGTTATGTTCCGCCCGGGTGGTTTTCCGGGAACCTTTATTTTTCTATCAATACCATTACAACTTATTTTTATTGCCTAAAGTCCCGGTGGTGCTGGTATTTCCTAAAAAAAAATCATATAAAATTGCCACATCAAACGCGCAAACCTCTTCTTAAAAAATATTTACAACAGAAACCAGCGAATCACTCAGTCGTTTTCCGTTTAGCCTCTCAACACGTGCGGCTGGCGGGGTTAGCGTTAATTTTCTTGTAAGCCTAATTACACACGAGCTTATTTGCCTCGCCTCGACGCCGAGGTGTGAAGTGCGCCTCGCGACAAAAAACTTTAAAAACTTTTCAAGGATAATACGTCGGGGTAGCTTGTTAGTCCGGGAGCCGAAAAGGAGTTGAAAAGTATTGAAATAAGGAAATTTATTGTTTTGTGAATTTTAGAATGAGGATACAATCGTAGAAGAGCATAGTTATTTAAATTATTTATTGACTATTTTGTAACTTCATGTCTATGCCGATAAGTTATTTGGTTATCTCGGCATAAGAATATTACGACGTTTTGTGAAAGCCATTTTTAATAAATTAATCAAAAGAAAGCCTTTGTCCAGCAGTGGACGTCTTTTGGCTGAGAGAGAGAGAGAGAATCAAAAGAAATAGATAATTATTCCTACTTTTTGAGACGATAAGCTAAAATTGAAGAAACAAATCCATAACTACAAACAAATTAAAGACGTTTAACTTAATTTTAAATCAATACTATTATTAATTACCAATTAAACTATTTCATAACTTAAGTCTTAAATTCGAAAAGTTATCCCTCTGCCTACATCGGCAGCCGTATCAAAGTGAACCTGGATCGCAATTAAGGTTCTCACAACGACATTAATTAAAGAGCTCTTTCGGATGCCTCGCGTCTCGCCTCTCACCTCGTCTCGCCTCACCTTGCCCGTGCGTCTAAACTAGCCTTTAGCGAAGGAAAAATTTGTTTTAATTAAGAAAATTAAGAAATTCGCACTCTTTGTTGGCTATTGCCGTGGTTTTGGAAAATTTAAGAAAGTCGTTTGAAGCTGTCATTTTTAAGTTGGATTTTTTTCGTGAGAGTGACAAAATTCATATTAGAAACTTACAAAGTATCTTGTGCATCGTTTGGTCTTGACGCATTTGGTCTTGAGAGGTGATGCCCCAGAAATGGCGCACAACAGTGTCGAATGGCGCAAGAGGATAGGAGAGCCGACCCCAAATGATATGGGAAATGGCAATACTGATGATCGCAGAAAGTCATTTTCGCAAAAATGACATAGTAAAGATTTGCTTATTTTCATATAATTTCTTAATTTTTTTCGCTTGACAAACAAAAACAAAATAAAGAATTGGTATATTTATAATTTAATATTTCATCATAATGGTCGTCTTACTACGTTCTCTAAGTTATTGTGTTAACTCAGTCCCCTGTAACAACGTTAATTCATAAAAATGGCGGCCTTTTGTGCGGCACCGCTTAATTAAACAAATAACTGTGGTAATGAGTGCTGCCTCCGACTGGATATCTCATGGATATGGAAGTACTGTTCTTTATTCTTGCGAAATTTCTATCGAAACCACTCGCTACCACTGCTTCCAGTAATCGAAAACATCGTGAAGGCACACTTATGTAAAGTGTTCAGTTCACTAGTATGTAATTCCTTTGCCCCTAGACTGCCGGGGCGATAGGAATTAAATTACTTAAATCATATCAGATGCCTTTACATGAGACGACTTGAAAAAGTCCTGACACAATATACACATGAAAAAGAAGAAGCCATCATCAATGCAGGACGTCATTCTGATTACCCAAACAGTGACGTTCGACCACGGTGATTTCTTTTAAAATATTGCTCCCATAGACATAAAAAAATTACTTTCATTCTTGCCTTGCCTGATAATTATAGATATAGACTCGGTATTAACTAGATATTTTTAATTACAATATGAAATTGTGCCTACAATCCTACATTTATTTCGAAGTATATCAGTGGTCCCACAATAAGCCATCGCAGATCGACCTTGCAATTTTTTTCGCAGACGCAATAAAAGTGGACGCAATTTCTGCTGAAACGCTTTGTTTTGGAGGGTTAATGATGTTTTTTGGTGGGCGTTAGCTTGGAAATCTCAGTTGTTTTGGCTCATTGTTTTATGAAGTCACAATGTAATTGGACATTTTTCAGTTAGATCTTTTTTAGGGTTCCGAAGTAAACAAGGAACCCTTATAGTTTCGTCATGTCTGTCCGTCCGTCCGTCCGTCCGTCCGTCCATCCGTCCGTCTGTCTGCGGCTAATCTCAGAGACTACGAGTACTAGAAAACTGTAATTTGGTAGAGATATACATATTTATTACGCGGAGCGAACTGTAGAATAAAATTAGGAAAAATATTTTTTTTTAGGGGGCCTCCCCTACACCTAAAGTGGGGATGATTTTTTTTTCTTTCGATTATACCATCGTGTGGGGTATCATTTAATAGGTCTTTTAAAAATATTATGAGTGTCTGAAGAACATTTTTTGATTTAGGGATCCGTGTGCGAAATATTTAACTTTAAAGTGATAAATTTTGTTAGAGTCAAGTGCCCCCCCCCCTCGAACTAGAAAATGGTGGAGGGTGGATACATGAAACAAATTATAATAACTAGCAAATATAATGAATTTAAAAGGAAAATTATCACGGCTATGTAGACTTTACACGTTAATGAGTAATAGACGATAAACTTAAAAAAAATGATTTTAGTATGAAAAATATTCGTAGGAACAATTTTCATTCTATATGATGGTATATACTTAGGTTATTTTCATTAGGTATATAAAAGTGGAAGTAAATATAAGTTCATGTGTCCGCATTTCTACAGGATGGGTACCTTCGGAACCCTACATTGTTCGTGGCCCGACACGCACTTGACCAATTATTTGAAGTTGCATTCCATAGATATAAAAACTATAAGTGCAAAATGAATACAATAGAGACAATTTATGTTCCGAAACTGGCGCGATTTTGACGAGTCGAGAGAAATGCACAGCGGCGGCGCTTGGTTTGGTGTGCAAATTTACTAGAGAAAAGGATTTTGAATGAATGAAGAGACAACTAGTAAGCACATGAAATACAAACAGACAATACAAAAAGGCGTGAAATCCATAACTGCGCTAAATACCAGGAGGGCTAGACGAAGTCAGATTTTAATAGCGATAGCGACAATCGCAAACGAAAAAATGTATGGGATTGACATAAGGCTTCGCTAAATCACGTGGTTGATCGTCATCTTGTCGCTAAGCAATCGCTAAGTCCATTGTAGCATCGATAGTAAAATTCGAATTTGACATTCGCTATGGAATCGCTACGACGTAATAAAACTTCGTCTAAGGCCGCTGATCAATTCCGCCGAGTCACGTCCCGCACGTTTTTTACCCAAACCCGCGTTAGTGTAAATTGCACTTTTGTTGCAGATTCCGAGGGGTTGTGTTCCAGTAAAGGTTCAGCGAGAGCGAGCTAAGGTAAGATATTCTATTTTATTTTTATGTGCATGCCGCGATGTGATGCTGTACTAGATAATATGTCAAGCGACAGCGCCGACAACATATAATAGGCCAAAAGAATGTATGTAGGTACAATACAAGTATCGTGGTATTACTTGTATTTGATGATATCTGATTGAATTTCGACGAAATTATATCCTTGAAATGTACTGTCAACATATATCTAGAACACATTTAAAAAGAAAATATGGAAAATTATGAAACATACAAAATATATGCTGTTATATTATATCTCTTGTCTGAAATACATGCGATATCTAAACTTCTTGTAGTTTGATAAGTTTATCGCCATCTCTTCGCATAGCGTCCACTATGCTGCAAGCCCACCGCACCCCACTTCATTACTCAGCCCTCAGGCTCGCACCGCACGTGTGCTGCATGCACCCCCAACCCTCCGAGCAGGGGTTAACCTTGTCTCACATTCAGGGCCAGGACGACACCTTGGCGTGGGGGTGTCAAACTTTTTGCTTCCTATCCATTTCATAGACTTTTCAATGTGTTTTAATAAGGTTCAATGAGTTTTAAGTCATTGGTGATGGCTCAGTAGGATAGGTTCGACTTGTGAAGGCACTACCTACTTGTTTGACATAAAATTTTCCGTTTATTGCTTCTAGTCCTAGGATAGCAGCTCACTATTTACATC
This sequence comes from Ephestia elutella, assembly GCA_018467065.1. Lineage (NCBI taxonomy): Eukaryota > Metazoa > Arthropoda > Insecta > Lepidoptera > Pyralidae > Ephestia > Ephestia elutella. The sequence continues at coordinate 19,006,780 of CM031592.1, read as the reverse complement.
TTTCTGAATTTCAGGTCATTACAATTTACTTACAAACCCAGGTTTTCCTTGCTATATTAAATTTATGTTACGCTTTAGTTTATCGTTACGCTTTTAGATACTTATTATTGCGTTACAAAAACGTACTAGACCGTGCCATCCATAATAATTAATTTAAATTTTGCCCAAGATAGCGTAAATAGCAAAAAACGTGGGGCAAAATTAATGGATACAAATATTTGCGGAGAGCCCGAAGGACAGGAGTCTTGGGTGGGCCCTTTGAGGGGTTGAGGGGAATTATTAAAATTATACTCCGCTTGGCCCCTGGACTTGTAACTACAAGTATTTTGCTGAAGGGAGGCTGATTGCTCTTACAAATGTATTGCAGTTTTATTTCCATTGAGTCGTGGCGGGGATGCGCAATGGAGTGTAGATTTGATTTTGCTTTGGTTATGTTATTTTGATGAATTTAAAATGAACTTTAGCGGTTGCTTTGAGGGGGCGTAAATTATTTCAGATAAATGTTTATGACTTTGAAATTATTTTAACTTTTTTGTGTGATATTAATATAGAATGAAAGAATGCAAACAAGAATCTTTATTCCAAAAGGAAAATTACTAACTTCACAAAAAGTAACATCGTTTTTAAGACTTAACAATCGCATAAGGTTTCCTGTAATGATGGTTGTAATTGGAATAAATATGAACAACCCGTATTTTATTCAGATTTCCGATTCTTTCTATTTATATCCGAAGCGAAATCGATCTGAGTCACGACAAATACTATTAAAAACATTCCGGGACCGGTCCTGTGCAAACATCTGAGGGTTCTCAGGACCTGGATCCTTCTCGAGGAATCCTTCGTTTGCATATCTACATTATTTCCAGCACAGATAACTTTGCTATGTCTTGGCACGAGGCATTTAATTTTTATTTAATTTCAACCCTTACAAACTAACTATCATTACAGGATATTTAATTCTCCCAATATAATAGATGCGATAACCTATCTTCCATTTAATGATATTTTTTAGTTTACTAGCTTTCGCCCGCGGCTTCGCCCGCGTGAATTTCCCACGGGAACAGTGCTTTTTCCCGGGATGAAAGGTATCCTATGTCCTTCTCCGTACTTCCAGCTATGTGTATGCGAAATTCAGGAAGATTGGTTATGAAGATAAAGCGTGAAGAGGTAACAAACAAACAAACTCACTTTCGCATTTATAATATTAGTTAGGATATATTTAAAGAATAAATAAGGCCACTTTCGTAAATACATTCAGAGCCACACAATCACGACCTAATCCCTTACGGTGTAAGAGTCAAGAGTCTTGAGACTCAAAGGCCACGCTTAGCTGAATAGTTAGCTTATCGATGGAATGGAGATTCAGATATAGTGACAGGATGCTAGCCCATCGCCTATTACAAGAATCCTCAGTTTTAAACATAGACATATTAATGGTTTTAAACCCATTTCTTGATTGACTTTTACAATCTGCGCGGGAAGAGAAATAGCTGGCTTATTCTATTGTTTTTTCTTTGCTCCCAGACCAGCAGCATCATTATAAGCTTTAATTCCGTCTTCACTATTTATAAGACTTGTAGTAACTGAATTTCGTTTTTCACTCATTACACACTTAGGGGTAGAATTTTTAAAATTATTATTCAAAGCAAAAATTTGAGTTTTAACGTCTGCGTTGATATGTCAACTCAATTCAACGTTCTTGTATAAATCTATACATATAATAAAATAGTAAAAATATTTTGTCTGTACATTTTGTATTTTTGACTGAAATGGATATAGTGTTTAACTTAAAAAGAATAATAGAAAGCAAAAAATATTTTTTTTTTTAATTTTTTGTCTGTCTGTCTGTTTGTGTGTATGTATGATCACGCTAATCTCTGAAAGTATTGAACTGATTTGAATGAAACGTTTTTTGTTGTATAGCTATTAAGCCTGGGCAACATTTAGGCTATAATTAATTTTGAAAACTGGAACACCTGATGAAGAACCTTAACAGCACAGTTAAGCTATAAGATATATAGAAATGGAGCCTTAACAAAAGTCGTTCAACCTGATGAGCATTTTCTGCTGACGTATAAAAATTGAAGATCTGGAAACTTCGGATGAATAACTCCAAGAGACCAGCTACACTATAACATATTTGGAAATGGTGCCTTAACAAAAGTCGTTCAACCTGATGAGCATTTTCTGCTGACGTATAAAAATTAAAGTTCTGGAACATCTGATGAAAAGCTCCAAGAGAGATTTTTCATCTAAGCGAAACTCACGCGGGCGAAGCCGCGGGCGACAGCTAGTATAGGTATAAATTTTCATTTCGACGAGTACTATTGACCGATATTTGCATAGTTTTGTAGAAAGGCAGTAAAGCACCCTCGGGGCTTCGCTCCCGTGGGGATTTCAGAATAAAAGTACTCTATATGCTATTTCCGGTATTTTTCTACCCGTGTACCAAATTTCATCGAAATCTATTCAGGAGATTTTGCATAATTGAGTAACACACATCCGCACAAACTCACATCCAAACTTTCGCATTTATAATATTACTAGCTTTTGCCCGCGGCTTCGTCCGCGTGGGAACAGTGCTTTTTCCTGGGATGAAAGGTACCCTATGTCCTTCTAACTATGTGTACCAATATGAAATTTCAGGAACATTGGTTCAGTAGATAAAGCGTGAAGAGGTAACAAACAAATAAACAAACAAACAAACACACTTTTGCATTTATAATATTAAGTTAGGATTAAGAAGTAGGATACTACTAGTTTTAAAGCAATATGACTAGACTATCTGTCTGTCATAGTGATTGCTAGCAAACATCAAACAAACAAATCATCCGAACGAGATTTGAACCGACATACCATTCTGATGCGGGTTGATTTCCGCTGGGACTTAGCTGCTGCGTTTTCTTGAAGGGCGTGCGGTTCAATGATTACTTATACAACAGATTATACAAATACTTCCAGTAATAATACATGTTAATATGCATGGTGATACCTACTATTCATATTTAAGAGAACAAATATTATCTTAACACTAACACCTGCACTCGGGATGATCTGATGGCCGCCACCGATAAGGCCGTAAAAGTGGCGGAACACTTTTCGGGATCAATTTGATCGTTGGAATGTCATCGACACGCTAAGAAAGAAAGATCTTAACATTACCACCTGTACATAAGAGTGGAGATCGCTCAAATATCAAAAATTATAGACCCATATCTAAATTATGCATTTTTGCCAAAGTTCTTGAAAAGCTAGTTCGTGATGAAGTCTATACTGCACTTAAACATAAATTAATTACAGAGCAACACGGTTTTATTAAAAACAGGAGTACTGATTCCAATTTGTTAATTTTTAATGATTTTATTACTCATAATATGGAATCAGGTGGCCAAGTTGATGCAATATTCACCGATTTCAGTAAAGCGTTTGATAGGATAGATCACTCAATACTTTTGGACAAATTATATCGTTTAGGTATTCACGGTAACCTCTTTAGGTGGTTTAAATCATATGTCAGAAACAGATCTCAAGCGGTTGTTATAAACGGTTTCATTTCCTCTTGGGTCACTGTACCGTCTGGTGTGCCCCAAGGCTCGTTACTGGGTCCATTACTGTTCATATTATTTATTAACGACATCAAAGAAAACATGAGACATTCACAAGTACTTTTATATGCAGATGATGCTAAAATCTATAGGAAAATTAAAGGTCCTAGTGATTGTCTTCTTTTACAGGAAGATCTGGATAGATTTGTACACTACTGTGAAATAAACAAGTTGGACCTGAATACCGCAAAATGTTCTGTAATGTGTTTCACTAGGAAACCAAACCCAATACCTTTTGACTATAAAATAAATGCGCACTCACTTAAAAATGTTGTATCGATTAGAGATCTTGGCCTTGTCCAAGACGCCAAATTATTATATGACAAACACATTGATTGTATAGTTAAAAGGGCCTCAAAAAGTCTTGGTTTCATAATGAGATCTTCTGCTAATTTTAAATCGATTAAAACAATTAAAGTTCTTTATTGCTCTTATGTACGTAGCATTTTAGAATATGTGTCTGTTGTTTGGAATCCTTGTTACAATGTCTATACTTCTCGCATAGAGTCTATTCAGCGTCGATTTTTGAAATATCTGCAGTATAAATGTAAGTCCAAAGACGAATCATATGAAGGTAGGTGTAAGAGGTTTCATTTTCTCCCGTTAGAAACTAGAAGAAGTACAAATGATTTAACGTACATTTGTAAAATTTTAACAGGCACAGTTGACAGCCCTGAACTTTTGAGCAAAATCAATATCAAGGTACCTAATGCTTCCCTAAGAAAAACAATATTTTCTTCTTACCTACCGCTAGGACAAACTACAAGCAAAAACTCATTCTTCTATCGAGCATTGAACATTTGTAACAATATTTGTTCTGAAAATGATAGTGTAGATATTTTTAACACAAAACCTAAAAATTTAAGGCGTTTAGTGGAGGGCAAATTTTTCAATTCCCAACCCTAATCATATTTTTTATTTCACTTGTCTGGTGCTAAATTTTTCATGTGTCTTTTTGTTATGTGCATATATTAATTATTAGTACTGCTATTAATTGTAGTTTAAAACCTTTTTCTTATATTCTTACCTATCAGCGAGAACAATGTAATTGGCTATCTAGCAATCATATATGTATAATAATATTTATAGATATTCCAAAGCTGTAATGTTCTCCAAATAAAATAAAATAAAATAAAATAAAATAAATAAATTACAGTGGACAGTAAATATGTCCAGGTTGGGATATAGTCTGGTGAAGGTCGCGGGATGCGCATGGATGCGGGCAGCGCAGGACCGCTCGTTATGGAAATCCTTGGGGAGGCCTTTGTCCAGCAGTGGACGTCTTTCGGCTGAGAGAGAGGGGATATAGCTCGGAAACCGCCTGCCTATGTGGTGTCTCTCCCCAAACTATGGCACATTTACTATCTTGCCCAGCGTGCCCTACTACCTGTACGCTAAAAGACCTGTATGACGCAACAGATAATGCTGTATCTGTGGCGTCATATTGGTCATCACAAATTTGACCCACCGAGTCGACACGCTAAGAAGAAGAAGAAGAAGTGGACAGTACTCGAGACACAAAAGAAGTAATTGTTGTAAATGTTATCAGTTGTCAGATGCTTGTCCAGTAAAGATGTATATCCAAATTATATTTTACCCGCGTACTGTTCATTACAATATGACCGGCGTCATCCAAACTTGTATTTTTTTTGTTAGCCATTAGGTTCTACTGCTGGGCTAAAGCCTCCCCTTTCTGTCTTCAACCTGCTCAAGTGTTCACTCGCCAGGTTTTTATTCCTTACAAAAATCCGATAATTTGTATGAACTTCTAGCATTTCGAAAGTTTCAATGTTATTAAAACTTGTTAGAAAAACGTCAAAAGCTACTCCAGTGGTTTAATATTTTACGCGACTGCCCAAGAGAGTGTTATGTTTCCAGGGTTCATAGATAGATATTCCTAATTCTGTATATGTGTGTGTGTCAGTTAGATATACATCCACCATCCCTGTATGAGGCAACCTTCGATTTTTTACGTTATCTCGGACAACATAGGCTATACAGACTAGAATTTCAGTCGTTTAGAATTATTGTAAAATTAGTGATTCCACCTGCCAATATTTGTTTGAGATGCATTTTGGAGCATAGCAATAGACACAATCCAATTTGTATGCACGCGTCCAACAGTAGTGAATTGCAATAAATAGTGTCCCCCTCCATAGAGCCCTCTAATGACGACAAATTGATGCTCCCTATGAAATACCGGACGTCGTCGTAGGGTCGTCGGCGTGACGTCACGAGTCACGTAATAGATGGCCATCACTTTGTGTTAGGCTGCAACCGTATTTAGTCTTAGTTAGCTATTTATTCATTATTATTTCTTTTCTTCTTTATGATACAATTTGAGGTCATTAAATATATACATATAATAAAACAGTAAAAATATTTTGTCTGTACATTTAATATTTTTGACTGAAATGGATAGAGGGAGACCTAAAAAGAACAATAGAAAGCAAAAAAATTTTTTGGAATTTCTTGTCTGTCTGTCTGTCTGTCTGTCTGTCTGTCTGTCTGTCTGTCTGTCTGTATGTATGTACGCGTTTCACGCAAAAACTACTGGACGGATTTGAATGAAACTTTTTTTTGTTGTATAGCTATTAAGCCTGGGCAACATATAGGCTATAATTCATTTTGAAAACTGGAACACCTGATGAAGAACCATAACGGAACAGCTAAACTATAAGTAATATGGAAATGGTGCCTTAACAAAAATCGTTCAACCTGATGAGCATTTTCTGCCGACGTATAAAAATTGAAGATCTGGAACATCTGATGAAAAGCTCCAAGAGACCAGCTACACTATAACATATATGGAAATGGCGCCTTAGCAAAAATCGTTCAACCTGATGAGCATTTTCTGCTGACGTATAAAAATTGAAGATCTGGAACATCTGATGAAAAGCTCCAAGAGAGATTTTTCATCTAAGCGAAACTCACGCGGGCGAAGCCGCGGGCGACAGCTAGTATATGAATAACAAACGTCAGAAAAGAGCAAAGTCAAGTTTGGACGAAAACACATTGTATGTATGTGTGTATGTTTGTTCCGTTTGATAACTCTCGAACCGTTGAATTAATTTCTATGATATTAAGAATACGTGTAGCATAGCAACTATCCATAGAATTTTTAAGTTCGTTGCGCAACAAAATCAATTCAGCCGTTTTTGAGATACTTATACGCATATTTTTTAAATAAAATCGCGAGGTCTAAGTTCGCGGCGAAATGTAGTAGGTATGTGAATAACTTCGAAATGGGATTTTTATTTCCCATTTCTTAGCTGGCTACGAGCTATGAAATGGTCCGAAGGGTATGATTAATTTTATTATTATCTTATCGAGTGTGTTAGATTGGTGTCATAGCCATCAGCGCTCTTGTAGGAGAAAGAGAGATTAGTATAGACATTCACAAAAATACTAAAAACAAAGAAATAATGATTTCATAGGGCCTTGCTACGTGCTGTAGCATCTCGTAGCTCTTTAGATTTCTTTATAAAAAATATTTCGATATTTTTATTGTCAAACTCAATTTTTGGAAATAATTTTTTTGTCTAAGGATTAATTAGAAGTCGCGCTTAGAGTTTCTAGCCTTTTGAAGTGGCTAATAATTTATTATTGCGAGTTTCTATTCAGTTCCAGAGATCCGAGTAATTAAAAATAATCGCGGGAAAAATTCCTTTGAAGCAGTAAAGAGGTGAATTTGGTACTTCTTAGAAGCTCGCTTTTTTCGATTAGATACCTCTAAAAGGAATTAAGATTTTTATTGATCCAACTTATTGATACCAATTACAGTTATTCTGTTTTGTAAATGAGAATCAGACTGTTTTTTTCTACGTTTAGGTTATATTTTCATATAAAAAAATCTTCTGTTCCATACATTTTCAATACATACTTGCTTAGAATTAATGGAACAGCAGATTTTATACACAACTGACCAAAAAAGGAGTGTTATGTTTTCAGGGTTCATGTATGTAAGTATGTATGTAAGTTTCTTTATTCCATCATAAGTCCGGTCCGGAACAGCTGAACAGATTTTGATGTGAGAGGTATTTTCAGATTCCTTGCATTCCACCGAGTGATATAGACAATGTGAGTGGTCAGTCGTTTTTTTATTTTCAATAATTAGCTTGTTTGAGATAGTAGAGATACAAAAAGTTGCTCATATTTTTGAGTACTATCACTTTCAATTGAATTTTCGCCAAAGTTTCAATAAGTAGGAAGATGAAGCGAGAGAAATCTTTTCAATCGATCATAATCATTTATTTTCTCCACAATCTATATTTAGCAATTAAAATACTTTGTAGTTAACCTAACGGGGGTGACCTGTGACAAACCCCTTAAAATAAATAAAGATTTGTGATTGGAGAGATTTTAAGCATCTTTTCCGTGGCGGTAGCCACGGAAAAAAGGCATGATAATATGTATGTACGTATTCAATTCATCCAGTATACGCCAACAAGGCGTTTAGGAGTTTTATTTTTCTGGGCAGATGTGTTAAAACATGAGAACAGTTGAAGGTTCAACTCCGAACGGCGCCCGCGGGCGTCCTGGCGATATCTCGGAAACAACTTTCTTCGACCGGGAACAATTTGCATAATATCTGCATTTTTATCCTGCGTTTCTTCGTTTGTGAAACTTTCAGGTATTTTTGAACGTTGTTGCTACGTAATTATTTTAATACCTCTCTTGAGTCTGTGAGTTCTGAGGAAATAGTCTTTAAAGTTAGTTAAAGACTACGGAACAATGATAGAAAAAAATATGTATTGGTCGAACGCAAATTAATATATAGTTGCACGATAATTCTGTATCAGTGGTATCTTATCGGACCTCCCAAATTTAACCCGTCGAGTCGATAAGTTGCGCTCCGGAGCTTTCCCGTAGGAAATTAGGGATAAAAGTGTATTTGCTATTTCAGGTACTTACATATTTTTCACCAATCAATCAGTCCTGCTGATTTTGCCTGATTCAAATCGTAAATATTCGCAACCAATCAATCGTAATTATACCAAGAAAATCACTGAGATCATAACTATATAGGTACTCGTAGAAGATCGAAGAAAAATCGAAAACATTACCGATGAAATAAGTGTTCAAGCTGAAATAATTTGAAGAGCAATTCGCTTCAATATTACTGAAAGCACCTCCGCTTTCCCGCGATACTTTTACTTAGCAGAGGTGACGGGCCGCGCACAGAGAGTATTGCCTAAGGCTTTAAGTATCGTTTACACGGCCACGACTTGAAAATAACTGTTCTAAAGTTTAAGTATACTCACTCCTTACTTACTATCATCAGTGACCCAAAATGAGTCTTGGCCTCCAACACAAGAGAACACTAGCGTCTCCGGTGACTCCGGTCCCTTAGTTTGCAAATCAATCTGACTCATGTATTGACCCACTACTTGCTTCCATTGAACGAAAACATTTTGAAAAAACCTGCATAGTAGTAGACTGTTCTACTAATATGACTACTGCCGCTAATATGCCGCATCAAGTAATGATAATTTAAACGAATTGAGAAAAATCTGACACCAGATTTTTGAGTTTGGATATAATTACGCAAAATCTACAAGACTTCTTTCGATGTTTGGTACACGGGTAGAGATATACCGGAAGAATAGAGCAGCATAGGATACTTTCCTTCCTGAAATTCCCACCGGAGCGAAGGAGTCACTATACTAATGATACATTCGAAGAAATTTTAAGTTTGGTTTTGATGCATATGTTCTTCTGTAAATCCTAATTCTAACTAATATTATAGGTACATGCTAAAGTTAGTTAGTTTGTTTGTTTATTTGTCTGTATGTTTATGTGTTTATTACCTCTTCAGGCTTTATCTACTGAACCAATCAAATTGAAATTTCTCATTCACATAGAAGTACTGAAAAGAACATAGGGTACTATTCTTCCCGGTAAAAAACACTGTTGCCATGATAAAACATACGCGGGAGAAGTCGCGAAAATAAGCTAGTAAATTAGTAAGCCCGTGCCGTATAAACCCCCCTTTCTGCCAACAACACGAGAGTGATACAACCTCTTCGCAGCCTGACGAAGCTTTCCCATCATACGCGACATTATCGCTAAAGCTCCTTAACAGCCTACCTGTTTGATTACTTTGGAGTGGAGATTAGTCTGCTTGAGTGGGCGTTCACGTACATAAAACATCACATTTGTCATTTTACCCTACTATACATTTTACTTATGGTAATGTATGAAAATTGTTGAATTTCGGAAACGCAGCCGGCGTTCTTGGCTTCCCTGACCCACGGACATACTTTAGAATTTTAGTATAGTCTTTTTAATTTGCTTTAGTTTTTAGTTTGTTTTTGTTTTAATTTTAATTTTTGTTATATAAGAGTGTAGTAATAATAAATTTCCTACCCATACACAAAAAAGTTACATAATACAAATTTTCTCGATATATAATTGGACGCTGACTGACTGACTGGGATATCAACACAGACTGGAAATTTTGCAAAGAGATTCTTATAGCGTAGGTACTAAGAAAAGAATTTTGGAAATTCCACCCCTGAAGGGGTGATATGGTTGGATAACGACATTCACGCGAAGCCGAGGGTAAATACTAGTTTAAAAATAATATTTTATTTACCGTTGTGTCATTCTATAATTGATCTATGTGGATTATCTGTAGACCCTGTATCAGTTTCGTAGTCGATCTCGTAGCTGTCTCGTAGCGGTACGAAAGCGCTACGCCTTTGGGACACGCGTTGCAGTTGAATTTGCTTGCTCAGTATAAAAAACTGCATTATGTTTGATGTATCAAAAGACATATGAATGTAAATGTTTATTGATTTGTTCCTAGCGAATCTATACAAATAATAAAACTTTAACTGGTTACAGAACATTTAAGAAAAAATGTATGAGGGAGAGTCATGTTTTACACAAATAATAAAACTTTAACTGGTTACAGAACATTTAAGAAAAAATGTATGAGGGAGAGTCATGTTTTACAGGTAATAAATCTACTGGGATTAAAATTCCTAGTAGTCCTATTAGTAAGTCTATTGGGAAGAAAATTTCCAGATGATTAACTAGTAGGATTACTGGAAACGGCCGGTCTTTATAGGACCAATGGAAGCCAATTTTTTTTTTTTAAATTTTCTAGCAATTTAGCAACCTGTCGTTACTTTCAAGCTTGTTTGTCCAACTTCAAGTCTGTAACAGACTAAATGTAGCCTTAGGATTTAACATCCTAACCCTAAAACCATAACACTTACATTAAGATCCTATTAACTTATACAAATGAACCGGACAAGCCTCATGCAATAAAGCTCATAGCCGAATTAACTTGGAAGGCAGTTAAAATCATAGCTTCGTGTCTCGGAGATTGTGAGCTTAAAGCTCGGCCATACTGCGCAGTAAACCGACTTAAAAGCTGCGATGTGGCACGCCAGTCCATTCTGCACGGAAGCTCGGGGAATTGAGCTTTATAACGCACTTTGTTAAAGTTTAAGAGCTTTCGTTCATTGTGTAAATTAAGACAAGTTTGTTCGGTCAATGAAATGTGCTTTTTAATAGGTAAATGGTTTGGAATCATACGGGACTTATTCTAAGTTATATTGTTTAAAGTTTTTAGGATTCCTCAAGGTAAAAATGGAACCCTTTTATGATCTTTTTGAACATAAGCCTTATTCCACATTTTGTTATTCGTATAATGTGTCAATATTATGTATTTGTGTTGGTAATATTATACGCAATGGCGTATTATTATCTCCTAAAGCATTATTTATCCTATCTTCAAAAAAGTAAGATCTTGTTTGGGCACTTAACCCATGTCAACACGGCCTCATAAATCTTCCTACCCATATATTCTACTTTGAGCAACTTTCTCCTAAACTTTCCTTAGAAACCAGTGTACAATGAACAAATTTATCTACAAGAGAGTAAATAAATAAATAATTTCCTTTTTGTGGAAAGTACGCAGATAAATACAAAGTTGCGGCATTCTGGCGTCGCAAACAGATACAAACTGTCCACATTTATATCCCGGGCACAGATAATATAATGCCTCGAGTAGGATTTATTAATTTCTGCCCGCTGTGTGGACTGTTTATTAAGTCATAATTTCGTATCTATGGTCGGTTAGGTATATCTCGTTTTTATCAAAAGGTTTTGCCAAAAAGTAATCAACAATTTTATTAAGAATGATTTTATTGTTTTTGTGAGGTACCTGAAAAGTATGACAGTATGCCCGAATGGTAAATGGAACACTAGTAATCAGTGAACAAAATCCAATTATACCAAATCGGAACGATCTTTTTTAAAATTGTTCAAATTTTCATACTTTGTTCTCCTTACAAACAACCCTAGAAAAACAAAAAGCATTCTAACTTGAAGAATAATTCATTCGGCAATCCAAAAAACAATTTGACCAGAAGAAAATCTCCGAGCCTACTTTGCATATTTAATATCCAGAGTTAACATTTCCCGCCTAATTTCTGGCAAAAAATCCTCTCTCATAATAAGGTGCATTACTCCTGATCAAAATTTCACATTCGGAAGCCGCGGCCGACAGATGGCGTTCTTTGTTTCTGACCACTGCACAAAGCCTACGGTTCACAACCCTGCAATGTAAATCTGTATTTAAATATGCCATTATCAACTTTATGTTGTTCTCAATAAGATTAACTCGATACGCAAAATTTGAAATTGTTCGCTTTTGAAATATGCGCTTAGTTTACCATGCAATTTTGTTTTTACACTACGATAATCTCAAAATGAACTCAATTACTTTGTGATATACAGCTTTTTAGACCGCTTCAAACTGTCGTGCTCTGTTTAAAATATGCAAGTAGTTGGGACGAGTAATTTGAGCGTCTCGTTGATTTAATAGCGTTCAGACGAAAAGCGGCACCTTTTCAGGCGTAGGGCTGTTATCAAAGTTAGTGGACAGAGACCAGACAGACAGTCACCGGGCTCAATGTTGTAAAGTGTTACAATGTAACTTACCACTTTGAGATTGAACGAATGAATTCGAAATATTTTATTTTCTCCTGATAGACGCCTTGCAACGATGGTTTTACAGTTTTCAAGCAATCGAGTGAAATGGAAAATAACTTTTTGTACAGTTTTGTCGAATAAAGTTTTGTGATAAAAAAGTTATAAGATAGTTAGTAGTTTTATTACACATTTTTCCATTATGATTAATTTTTTCTGTAGATTTGATTTTATCAATAAATTCGTATCTGAGTAGTGCTTGTATTTTATTAGAAGATTTGAAATATCGATTTTCGATCGAATAATTTAAATTTGTGACTCTAAAAAAATTCCTAAACATATTATTTCAAATATTTAACTGCAATGAAAATGGAAAGAAATCACGGTCCTTTGATTATAGCGACGCAATTTAAAATCAATCGCATCCGTACGATTAAAGACAGAAAGGCAATCCTCTCTGGTTTTCCTCAAAGCATGCACTTTATCAGAGATTGTTAATACTAGCACTTTACCGACAAAGGATAAGCAGGGACACACCGCCGGGCGGAAAAACTGAGTGGATGGTCATCAAATTACTTACACGAGGTGCTCGGTACTAGAGTCGACAAGAGATCTCGTCGAAGGCTGCGACATCATAACTTGTTTCACGTACCCTTTCACACCACTAACTACGCACAGAACTCTGTACTGACAAGAATTGTTGACACATATAATAAAACCTTCTCGGAATTGGATATATTTTTATTAACAAAATCAAAGTTTAAGTCTGAAATCTTCAGAATACTTACAACGGATAGCGAGTGAATGCGGGAAAACACTGTAGTTGAATATTATTCTTATATACTTTTTTTTTATATATATATTTACTTCCATGATAATTATCAACGTGAGTCATTGATATTGGGTTGTAACGTTTACCTCTAACAATTAGATGTTTTTATATATCGTACGATTACTGTTATACATGCAATTAAGAAAAAATCTGTAAGTAAGTTTCTTGTTTTGCTGCTTGCTTTGCTGTGTATAAATTTTTGTTTATTTTTTGGCACCCTTCTTTCTAATCTTTAAATTAGGTACTGAAAAAAATCTGTAAATGTTTCTTGTTTGCCGCTTGCTCTGTATAAGTTTTTGTTTATTTCGGCATCTTAAAATTTTAGTACTTGTGGCGTACAGCGGAGCGTCATGTTCCCCGCTACCCGCATTGAGCTCTGCCACATTACATTGATATCCGTCTCGGCGTGCGGTCGGGTGTCCGAGTGCGAGCAGTCGCCACACATAGTTAATATCAAGTTGTTCTGTACCAACTTCTATCCATATTAATGTTAGTCGAGGACTACGGAGGAACACCAACTATGAGGCCGTGGTGTACTTCATGCGCGGGTCGAGGGGCGCATGACAATTGCCGTATAATATTAGTGCCAACGGCACATTTGGCGACGAGATAAACGTGAGTACATTACTCTTGTTAAAAAAAAAAAAAACAAAGAAAGTGGGTGGAATATTCAATTTAATTTTATAATCCTATCACTGCATGGGCTTCCGCCCGCGTTAGAATCTTATTCGAGGGTAGAATCTTAAGAAAATATATCGTAAAGAATATTCAGCCATCTCGATAATCAATAATTTAGTGAAAAGGGTACAAAATGACCTTATTGGCTTTGGTACCATGAATGGCTCAAGGGATCTTGGCACCAATATAACAACAATACTTTTTATTTAAATATTAATCTCAATATTTTCCCGCATCTATAACTTGGCCATAGTGGCTGTAGGGGTAAACTACACTTTTGAATAAATTGATATGATAAATGATAACGGAAAGGTATAGAAATGATACGACCAGTCCGGTTGGGTGTATGTAATAGACTTTTTATATACAGTGGCCGTGATGATATATATGAAAAAAGTTAATAAGTAGGTATTAAACAATAAACGACAAATACAGATTTCACGTAACATTTAATGACTCTGATTGTGATGAGCGGCACCTAACTGTTTATGAATAGCTTTTCGCTTAATACAATGAGTATTATTCTGTTAACAATGAACTTTCTGTACATAATTTGAAATATGAATGCATACTTAGGTTAAAACCTCAGTTTAAAACGTAACTACAGTGATACAAATCATGAGGTTGGCTGGACTGGCACTACCGGCAGGTCACAAGACAGAATATTTATAATTGATTATTTTGCTATTGCGAAGTATACATAGCAATTACCTACTTTTAATTTAACGATTTAACAAAGAAATAAAAATTTATAGCTTGCGTCGTGTCCCTTTGAAAGATACACGAATTTTTGTTTTCTAAAGTTTTATACCTTTGGTATTATCAGAATAGATAAAAGAGTGAAATAAAAAGGTATGAAAATGGAATATTATAATTATTTTCTCATCACAATAAAATCAGTTCAATTTGTGTCATATAACTAATACTCAATTTCTGAGATACTTTTGTCAATCTGATGATCTATTACCATAATAATTGCGTTTCTGAACAACGTACTATAAGCTAAACCATGTTTAATATGAGGTTAACTTAACTGTCCATTGTGACGATATTTTATATAATAAAGGTACCTAAGTGCAACGAGAACAGGGTTTGTGGTCGTGTTTCCCTGGTTCCCAACCCGAGGGATTATTATAATTAACTGATAGTTAATCGATAGTGTACTTTTTCCATATGATTGATTAATATCGTGATGAAAAAAAAAACAAAATTTGAACTAAGAGTAAAATAAAAATAAATAGTAATTAAATAAATAGTATTAAAATAAATAGTAATAAAAATAAACCTATTAAAACAATAACAAGGGTGCAAGTAAATTTAAGAAAGAACTATAGGAACTATATTCTTGATATGTCTCTAAATATAAGAATTATTTTAACTAAATAGTTCAAAGTTGACTAGTATCATAAAGAAACTACCATCCGAGTTGCAAGAAAATACACGCCAAAATGAAAAAAAAAAAATTGAAGGACAGTTTTTAAATAATTCATCTGGTTCTAAAAATACAAAATATTTTAACTAGTGGAGTTTGTTACAGCTTCTAGTTGACCAGAACATTGATAGATGTGTCGATTAAGATGTTGTTCTCTGTGATTACAATATTCAGAAAACTAAAACTTGTTTATGTAACACTGGCGGCCCGTCCCAGCTTTGCAAGGGGGCCATTTAGAGGTAAATTATGTTACACAGAAATAATGTAGGTGTTAGCACCTACATAATAATACATTTTGAAATCAATCCAGTGATTAAGATTTTTGCTAAAAATATCTTTAAGGAAAATGTAAAACTTCCATTTTGTATTATGGGTATGGAAATGTAAGAAGTGTAGATTGTACACTAAAATGTATTGTATATTTAATGTGAAATAAACAAGTAAAACAAATAAAATAGGTACCTAAATAAATAAAATAGGTACCTAAATAAATGGATAAAAAAAAAATACGGCAGTAAATACTTAGCGTATTTCAACAAAATATGACAGACAGTTCGATAACATGTACAAGTTTACGCCACCAGGAAACCTTCAATATAAAATGGAGGTATTTATCTACTTTACTCAATTATTATTTTACAGTCTACCCTGTAAAATAAAAATGGTATTTCATCGAAAGCGAATTAATTGAACTCATTGGTGAAAACATAAATTAAGTTTATTACAAAGGATTTTAGTATGATTGTTCGGTCCTGACAAGTACAGTAATTGGGCTATGCCCAACGATTTTGATATTCATTGGTGCTATAATAACTACTTTAACGAAGGTACACTCGGTTGCCTTTATATGTTTACATTAATTTACTTCACTAATCACAATGGTACCACAAGAAGCAAGTTTACGTGCATGAACAAAGTACATTAATTGTTCTTTAATGCACTATATACCATACATAAATATTGTTCTAAAAACTATTCATAGTTTAGTTTATTAAAATTTCCAATTGTAATGATGTGTAAGGAGATATTATTTTCCATTGATTATTGACGAGTTAGCAATGAATCAAATAGTTGTAAGGACAACACAATGTTTATTTGAAAATAGAGAAAAGCAGTTAAAATATCTAAATACATGGTGTCACCTAAATGTTATTTTTACTATTTTATTAACTAAACCTAAATGTTATTTTTTCTATTTTATACTCCTACTTAATATCCAACAATATTTTAGTACCTTTGTTTATGAGTCCATAATTATGGACTGAAAAGTCAGCATTAAATCGACTTTGGCAATTTTGTTGCCTGAAGTCATCATTAAATTGCTAAAGTTACCTTTGTGAACCAAAGTATGAATTCAAATGAATCGATATTATGGATCGTTTAACCAGAATTAAATTGCTAAAGTTACCCAATATAAAACGAATAAAGAAAAAAAATTGATTGTGCTACGAATAAATGTTATTCCAATTAGGTATTTAAGTTTATATCTAATTGAGAATAACCAATATGTGTTTAGTTTGAAATAAAATATGTGTAAGGACAATGATGACCTCCGTGTGTGGTCCCGGGATAAATTCTCGGTCAGGTCAAATAATCTTTGTGAATCGGCCTGGGTCTAGTAGTGTGCCATCCTACACACAAGCGACTGTTAATAGCAATAATCCACAAAGGTGGATAAGTAATCAATGTGTAAGGACAATAACGACAACCTCCTTGCGTGGTCCCGGTAATTTTCTCGGTCAGGTCAAATGTTTTGTTTAAATGGGCCTGGGTCTAGTGGTGTGCTATCCTACACAAAAGAGTTCCACTGTTAACAGCTATTCCGTATATGGGTGACTATAACGGATAAAGTAACGACTGTTATTAATTTAACAGCTATTCCACATAGGTGGTTAAAGAAATGATTGTGGTCCAGCAGCTATAAAAGTATTGGAGACATCCAGTCTTAGCAAATCCATGTTGTTAGGTTGTAATCTATACATATAATAAAACAGTAAAAATATTTTGTCTGTACATTTAATATTTTTGACTGAAATGGATAGAGGGAGACCTAAAAAGAACAATAGAAAGCAAAAAAATTTTTTTGGAATTTCTTGTCTGTCTGTCTGTCTGTCTGTCTGTCTGTCTGTCTGTCTGTCTGTCTGTCTGTATGTATGTACGCGTTTCACGCAAAAACTACTGGACGGATTTGAATGAAACTTTTTTTGTTGTATAGCTATTAAGCCTGGGCAACATATAGGCTATAATTCATTTTGAAAACTGGAACACCTGATGAAGAACCATAACGGAACAGCTAAACTATAAGTAATATGGAAATGGTGCCTTAACAAAAATCGTTCAACCTGATGAGCATTTTCTGCCGACGTATAAAAATTGAAGATCTGGAACATCTGATGAAAAGCTCCAAGAGACCAGCTACACCATAACATATATGGAAATGGCGCCTTATTAAAAGTCGTTCAACCTGATGAACATTTTCTGCTGACGTATAGAAATTGAAGATCTGGAACATCTGATGAAAAGCTCCAAGAGAGATTTTTCATCTAAGCGAAACTCACGCGGGCGTTGCCGCGGGCGACAGCTAGTTAAATATAATGTATATTGAAAAATGTATAATGCAGAGCATTAAAAAATATATATATATTCTGAACCTGCTACAGAAAGACAGGTTACAAAAAACTTATTACTAAATTAAGTTTAAAAATACAGAATAGTCACTCCTAAGCCAATACATAAACAAATATGTATTTTTATAAACTAATGTAAGTACATTACATACAATTTAATAAAATGATTATTTTAATATAGTATTAATTGAAATTAACACTAAACTAAAAATATTAACATTAAATAAATAAATAAATTTAATGTCGTCCTGACAAGATGTTGCTTTGCGGTAAGGTGCCCAGAAGACTGGCAGAATTGCCGAGTTGAATGGCAATACTGATCCTTTGATCAGAACCTACAAACATATTCTTTGTTATATAGATTTTCAATTAGTTGTTGCTTTAACAGATTTAACTAATAAGCAACTCATGCTTTATCAACAGCAAATCCTTATTTGTGTATGTTTTATAAAGAAGGTCTATATTAGTTCCGGCTAAGTTTAGATCCACAATTTACGCCAAGCAATGGCATCGTGTCTACTTCATGACCAAAATAATTAACAATATTTCTGGCATTTCTTCAAAGTTTAGACACACTGTAACAGTTGTCGTTGTTCATCTTTCAACTGTAGTAAGTAATTATTTTAAAATACAATTTCTACAAACATTGAACTGGGTTGATCCAACTAAAAAAAATAATAATAAAAATATGATCAAAATACAAGTAAATAAATGCAATATACCGACATGTGGTTGTTAAATTTTTTACAAATTCGGCAAGTATCTACCTCTAACAATGATGTTCCTATGAAGGAATGAATTTTTAGTAGGATTAAAGGAAAAGTTGACCGATGTTGGGAAAGTGGACATGTTGATTATGATGAGACTGAAATCTGTGAAACTAAGTGATTTTCGGTAAAGGAAATGTCGCAGAATATTTTAATGATCCCGATTTACGAGATGAGAATCGAAATTTATTGATGCAGATATTTATATGATTTCTAGGTGATTGTTCACATTCTTTTGACCATGCACATGATGTAAATAATATCTTTTATTTAAATTTATTGATGCAGAGATATTTATATGATTCCTATAAGATTGTTCGCGTTCTTTCGCGACCATGCACATGATTATAAAGTAATTAATATATAATAGTAATACAGAAAAACATACCAAAATAAAAATTAGAAATCATGTCTTGTCAGAATGACATAATAGGGACCATGACTGTAATGAGTTTCTTTCGGCGTTTATTCTCAGCAGTGGTCGTTCCGAAACGCTGGTAGTTTGCAGCTTTAGGATTTGTGATGGTATATAATTTGAAATTTGATGTAAAGGGTTACTTTGGATTTATTTCATACTAGTGGTAACGAAAATTATTGACAACCTTTGTCTGTATTAAAATCATCAAAAGAAAGGAGAGATGTGGCGTACAGCGGAGCGTCATGTTCCCCGCTACCCGCATTGAGCTCTGCCACATTACATTGATATCCGTCTCGGCGTGCGGTCGGGTGTCCGAGTGCGAGCAGTCGCCACACATAGTTAATATCAAGTTGTTCTGTACCAACTTCTATCCATATTAATGTTAGTCGAGGACTACGGAGGAACACCAACTATGAGGCCGTGGTGTACTTCATGCGCGGGTCGAGGGGCGCATGACAATTGCCGTATAATATTAGTGCCAACGGCACAGTACTGTTTCAATAGTACCTACATAAAGTTTTTTTCAGCATAGGTAAATACTTAGAATTCTATAATTGGCCTTTCTAATTGTATAATCTACTATTTAAGTACCAATCTGTAACGCTGTTGAATTCATAAATAAATAAAAGAGAAATAAGATGTTAGCACAGTTCTATGAATTGTTAGGTGCCTATATATTATTCCAGGTTTAATTTAGTCACTAAATTCTATGGAAAAAAAGTTAAAATTTACACATCCTTACGTCCTTGTAACAATACATATTATAAAAAGCCTGTCTGGCTGTTCGCGATAAACCATATGCGAGTATAAGCCACTCTTCCTTTTCCCGCTAATACGAATAAAATATAGTGTGGAAATTATTATTCAAATAACATGCTTAGTCTGCTGTGTCCGCGCTCATTTGTGCCTGAATATCTGCGGAAGTGGAAACTGTCCTTCTACGCCGATGGCCTGTGAAAAAAATAAACTTAAAAAAAATTATAGACACAGAAAAATATGTTTCTTCTTCTAATTTTATTGGTGAAAAATTTTCTCTCTGTCCTCGCGCTTTTATATTTAAATTTTAAAAGGCTGATAAAATATTGTAAGAACGCAGAGGTATTGAAAAGTCTGGAAGGCTAATTTTGTTAATTACTGTTGAATATTAGATTAGCTCCTTTTAAAGTTTAATTAGCTTCGTGAAAAGAGAGGTATTCCTCGAAACGCGAAGATAGTAGGTAATGAGAATTTCTTTTGAGGTTTTTCATTCACTTGCAAAGGTGCTTCGACTCAGTTGTTACTTCTTTGTACTTGTTTGTTTTTTTTTGTAATAAAGTTAAATAAATAAATAAAACATCGTTACTATATTAAAAACAAAATTTATTTACAAAATAGTATGAGTACTTACTATTTATGAAATATTTTGGTTTACGTGGTCAATTTACTTGGAAATAAATTATTCTACAAGATCCTACGTGGAAGACATAGAAATCGTGGAAAATGAAACACTTGCGAAAAAAATACCGTTATACCTATTTTACCTCTTAAAATTATGATAATACTAGCTTTTCCATGGTTTTGCCTTCGGATAGGGGTTTTCAAAATTTTTTTTTAGTGCTCATTTACGTTATAACAGAAGGAGAAAACCCAAGAAGAGCTGGCTTGATGTCATCAAGGAGGCAATGGTGTTTGAAGCAATGGAGGCAATTTGACGACCTCCGTGGCCTAACGGTTATCACACCAGACTGCCACCCCGGAGGCCCCGGGTTCGATCCCCAGTCAGGTCAAGATGGAAAATGATCTATTTCAGATTGGCCTGGGTCTTGGATGTTTATCTATACATATATTTGTCATAAAATATAGTATCGTTGAGTTAGTATCCCATAACACAAGTCCCGAACTTACTTTAAGGCTAACTCAATCTGTGTGATTTGTCCGTATATATTTATTATTTATTTAAAAATGGGAAACATGTAGTATAGGAGTTCTCGTTTTATAGTCTTACAACTAAGGATGCCGAAGACCGTGCGAAGTGGAGAAGAAAAAGTAGGAAAGCGGACCCTGGGCTCTGACGCTTATGTTGAGGATACAACTGGGTAAAATGCTTAACAGAGATAGAAAAACTTCAAGTTTCTACGTTCAGCGGTTGCGTCAGTCAATCAGCGTCCAATTTTATATATACAGATACATACACTATATGAATAGTGTACGTACATATATAAATAGTACAGTTTCACCATGAGCATTTCTCAGATCATGCACATATAAAAGGTAACCCCGGGTTGCAGAATAAGTAATAGAACTTGCCCGGGGTGTTGACACGTCAGTCCCAGTCGGTCCTGTTTAAATATAAATCTCATATCTCACAGAGGACGGGAATTGTATGTTCGTGTGTGTGGCGCGGTGAAGTAAGCAATCTAGTTCTACGGACGTGCAATATCGGTTTATCGGAAACGTTTTTAAATCTATACTAACTAATATTATATTAGTTAGTATACCTGGGATTTTGCATCCACAGGCGGGCGCCCTACCACTCGGTCACCACTGCTTCCGTAGGCTATTATTAAGCCTACTATGTGTTTTATTTAATGACCAGGACCCACAGCCAGGAGGTAGGTATGCAAGTATAGGAGGAGAAACAAAATTTGCGTATAGTCGTTTTAAAATCCTACTGAAAAGGACTAGGCTATCTTTCACCCCGGGAAAAAGCACCGTTCCCGTGGGAGATTCAGGCGGGCGAAGCCGCAGGCAAAAGCTAGTACTATATACATTTGTCAGTTCACAAACAATTTTCTCAACCGTCCATACGTCGTCGGGTGTGTCGGTGTCCAATATCGCGGGCGTGCGATATTCGGTTCGATTCCGTCAATATTTGCGCGCCACCTACCGGATGATGGATTACCGAGGTAATATGGGGCGGGATTGTGTTGTTATACGAGACTAGGTTCGCCGCGGGGTTGCGCTCCTCTGGGAATCTACTCTAATTACTATTATAGATTGTACCATTTGCACCGTAGTGCATAGAAATGTATTTGGGGGGTTTTTGAGTGGTACTTGTATCCTAAGAATATTTAACATCATATTTTGGAACTTCCACTTCAAAAGGGGGTGAAACAGGTCAAAAACGAAATTCACGCGAGTCGAAGACAAAAGCTAGTTTTTTTTTAATATTTTGCCTTAGATATAGTATATTTTTAGCAGAAAATGCGAAATTTGCTTTTTCATTACTAATTAAGTTTAGTTGTTTTGACGGGTCTTCAAGACCCGCAGGCCACATTAGCCTTTCTTAACCTCGTTACACTTTACATGTAATTCTAAATGCACATCACGGCATGTAGGAAATCATGAAAAAGGACTGAAGGGTTAACTTCGGGTTGACAAAGTTAATTATGTAACGAGGGGTCAGAAATGCCTGGATATTTTCAAAGCGCCCAGCAGCATAGGGTTTAAATGCGGCTGAAACTGGTTCAGTCTAGTTTTGGGCGGGCTGAAGCTCATCTCCGAGGTAAGGCTCATGTGATTAATTCACTTAATCATGGTGACTGGGTGAGAGAGATGGGTGAAGAAATGTTATGTGTGGGAAAGAGGTAGGCTCAGTGGTTGGTAAATTGTGTTGGTGGACATTTTGTTTAAAAAAAATGTAAGCAGTAAAGTATCTGACGACGTCTGTGTTTTATTAGAGGTGACCAAAATTTATTTCAGCACCTACTTAATGGAGAAAAAACCTTGGAAATTTCTGAAAAACTCATTGATTCTATCGCTATGAAAAAAAAATTCTGAGATGACACCTCCAGAAGCAATAATTTTGACAAAAATTATTAGAATAATTTGAAAGAGTGTCATAGAGATATGTAGAGTGTAGAGTGCCTATTTATTTAATAACCATAAGTATTGTAAAGTCAATATATCTTGTTGACATAATTCAGGTAGCTTAATTTTGGGGTTTAATTTTATTGCACCAATTTGCATGAAATTAAAACAAAAATTGACTTCCGGTGCGATCATGTCTCTCATTGAGTTATAAATAATGTATGAGAGCTCTAATTAATGTATGCGTTATATTCATAAGCATTAAAAGTTGGAGAGTAAATCAAAATGGCGGCTTTAAGTTGTATTTTGTTATCGATCACGAGATACGAATGAGATGTGAACCTGTGTCCTTCGATCACACGCGCACATTTCTGCCACTCTATCTCAATTAGTGCTTGATAATCCTTCTTACTAATATTATAAACGTAAAAGTTTCTGAGAAAGGATGTTTGGATGATTGCTATTGCTGCGCTGTCACGTGAATATTATTAGACAAATTTCGATGAAATTAAATACACATGTATATTAAAACCTGGAATAACACGTTGGGTGCTTTTTATCCCAAAATTCTATCAGAGCGCCCCGCTGCGTCTTTCCATTCTATACAAGGCTAGAACGCAGCCATAGGAAACTGCTCACGTATATATTGTTGTGCAGAGCAACTACGCTCTGCTGCCAGAAAATGTGGCAGAGAGAATCCGGACAAACGAAGCGGCGGGAAGAATTCTGTACCGGAACTTCACCGGGAAAAAACCACCGGTAAAAATAAGTACCGGGAAAAAATCTCCACGCGGCACCACGTTTGCCCGACTAAAACCTAACTAACTTAACGCAGTCTGCTACCACCGTAGCTTATGAAGGGAGCTACAGGGCCCTATATGATAACCTAACCTATAAATTAACTACAAGTGAACACTTACCAAACTAAATCTTCTTTCTCTTCGGATCCAAACTTGAGTGTCTTCGGGAAGGGGGAATTCCTAATCACCCTACCTAACCCTTGAGATCTCAATTCCCCAGAACAACTAAATAGATTTCTTCCCGTAGTTTCACTCGGGAACAGCCAGATGTGAACAGCCAGCCACGTTTCACCTCTCACAAGAAAAAGTCACAATAACAGAGTTTTTCACAAACACAAATTCAATAGTTATTTAACAAACAGGAAATTCACAATTATCACTCAAACTAAACAACAAGCAAAAGACGCGAGACCGCTCCGCGTATTAAAATCAAACCGATATCGCCCTGGACAATGCAATGGCGGACCACACGCGACGCCATCCACGCTAGCAGTGTGAGAACCCCAAAACGCCTGGCGGCGATAACAGGAAACGCCTGCGTTTAGTTTTACCCAATATATTACAAACATCCCCCGTCCCGGTCTGAGAAGCAGACCGCTAGCTTACTCTACGGGAAGGCGGGCGAGAGAGGTCACACCTCTCCTTAAAATCGAACCGTCGACCAACACCTCAGCCACACGCGGAGTGCCATCTCCGCCAAGAATCAAACGTAATATGCGAGCTCGTCGCCAAAGCAATGAGGGCAAATTTGCCTCTTTTAACAATACTAAATCACCCTCCCTGGGAGGCTCAGTCCTGTCTGTCCACTTCACTCTTTGCTGCAGCAAATGCAAATATTCAAGCGACCAGCGACGCCAAAAGTCCTGGCTCATTTGCTGCAACATTTGAAAACGCGACAACCGATATACGCGTTCATCCTTCCACGGGTATTCGGGCAGGGCATTCAACGGCCCTCCCACCAAAAAATGACCAGGGGTGAGAGCTTCCAAGTCATTTGGATCTGGAGATAGCGGACAGAGAGGACGAGAGTTGAGGACCGCCTCAACTTTACAAAACACTGTGGCCAGCTCTTCAAAAGTTAGAGCCGTTTCTCCGATAATGCGGCGGAGGTGGGTCTTTGCGGATTTCACAGCCGCTTCAAAAATCCCTCCCCAATGGGGGCAACTTGGGGGACTAAACTTCCAGGTTATTCCCCTTTGGGCAGCAATTTGACTTAAACTAGTACAATTTTTATCAATAAACACAGAAACATCCTTAAGATAATTTACAGTTCCTTTATAGTTTGTGCCATTGTCAGACCTAATAAGGGAAGGTAGACCTCGACGCGAAACAAAGCGATCCAACGCGGCGACGAAGGCCTCCGTAGTCAGAGCCGATACCACCTCCAAATGGACAGCCTTGGTGGCCAAACAAACAAATACACACAAATAGCCCTTCACAATACGGGCATTACGAAAGGAGAAGCCTTGATCGAAAAGGGACCGGCAAAATCGGTTCCAACGCCGTCAAACGGTCTCGAAGGTCGGATTCGATCAGCGGGCAAATCACCCATCTGTGGTTGCATCGTGGATGCCTTCAACCTATAACATGCAATACATCGAAACAGAACGCTACGGATTGCTCTTCGGGCAGACAAAATCCAAAACTCGCGTTGCAAAATAGCCAACAAAGCATTGCACCCAGCATGGGCGTTACGAATGTGTCGATCAGACACCAAAAGCTGCACCAAGGGTCCGCCCTTGGGCAACAACAGAGGATGGCGAGTCTCATATGGAAGATCCGCCTTCCGGAGCCTGCCTCCAACCCGAAGAAGCCCATCCGAGTCGATGTACGGGTTCAAACGAGCGACCGCGCCCTTCAACTTAGCGCGTGCGTCGCGCAAGATACGAAGCTCTGACTCAAACCGTCCGGTCTGCACGACACGGACCCAATGCAACAATGCGCTCCGGCGCTCTTCTGCACCTGCAATCGGCTCCAACCGCTTTGCCTGTGGGTTTCTACAATTATGTATGAAACGCTTAATCCAACTGGTAACACCCAGAAGCTTATCCAAGCTGCTATACCGAGCAAGTAGCCAATCCGGCTCCGACGTCGTCTCAGCGACTACAGCATGTACACGGAGCCCAGTCAAACTCAAAGAAGTAACGTCTGTCTGACAGACAGGCCAAGAAGTTTCTGATCCCATCAGCCACTCTGGACCCCACCAGAGCGGGTGTGACACCAATTCTGGTGCCGTACAACCTCGGGAGGCACAGTCCGCTGGGTTAAGCTCTCCCGGCACATGTCTCCATGTTATATCAATTCCGATATTCTGGATTTGGGAAACCCGATTTCCCACAAAAACCTCCAAGGTATGTGGGGCCGCGCGCAACCATGCAAGCGCGACCTGGCTATCCGACCAGGCGAAGATGTCCCGTATTTCGACCGTGGCCGCCAGTTCACTGGCAACGTGATGCAACAATTTAGAGAGAAGGTGAGCTCCACTCAACTCAAGCTTGGGAATAGTCAGCCTAGTCCTGATGGGGGCGACCTTGCTCTTCCCTAACAAAAGCGAGACATTGACCCGGCCATCGGCGTCAACTGTCCGCATATAGACTGACGCGGCGTAGCCTCGCTCCGACGCGTCACAAAAGCCATGCAGGCTGGCTCGATATTTCCCGGGGGCAATATTCGACGAGGCAAGGCAATCCGATTGACTTCCTTAATCGATGAAAACAACTCGAGCCAATCATCCAATGGAGGACCAAACAGCGGCTCGTCCCACGAGACGCCCAAAGTCCAAAGTCTCTGAAGAAGACACTTCGCAGAGAATATCACTGGACTGATCCAACCGCTTGGATCAAACATACGGGCTATTACGGACAACACCGTTCTCTTAGTCCAGACTTTTGGTATTTCCAAGTCCACTTGGAATGTGAAAATATCGGTTAGCGGCTGGTACTGCATGCCCAGCACCGCTATCCTGTTGGGATCATCCACATCCTCAAACAGGTGAGGGTTCTGTTGGTGATCCTCCGGGATCCCTTCTAGAACTCTAGGCTCATTGGACAACCACTTACGTAGCTCGTAGCCACCTGTCTTCAATATTTCAATCAATTCATCCCGCAGTAGGAGGGCCTCCTCAATACTTTGGGCTCCGGTGCACACGTCATCAACATACAAGTCACGTGACAGCACGGAAGCCCCACGGGGAAAGCGGATCCGTTCCCGTTCTGCCAATTCAAGCAATGATCTGATGGCGATATAGGGACTAGATTTCAAACCATACGTGTTTGTGTTGAGTTCATACACCGTCACAGGATCCTCAGGGCGCTCACGCCAGAGTATCAACTGGAATCGCCTGTCCTCAGGATGTATGACTGTCTGGCGGAACATCATCCGGATGTCCGCACCAAAAACCACTTGATGTCTTCTAAAGTTCAAGATGATGTCAATTATGTCCCTATGCAATTTGGGACCCGAATGCAAACACAGATTCAACGAAACCCCGTTCGAAGTGGGTGCGGACCCATCGAAGACGGTCCTCAATTTGCCTGTTGAGGCCTTCACCACCGCGTGGTGGGGCAAAAAATAATGCTCAGTTGAGCTCCAATCAACTCGAGCCGGAGACATGTGACCCAAATCCTCGTACTCGCGCATAAATTCAATATATTTATCGCGAAGTACGTGGTCACGCTGCATACGTCGCTCCATGGACAGCAGTCGTTTCTCCGCAAGCGCCCTACTTTGCCCTAGGCTAGGACGAGAGGCAACAAAGGGTAACCTAGTTACAAACCGACCGGAGGGCAACCTCTCCGTGGTCGATCGAAAAAGGGCTTCGCACTCAGCGTGTTCCGGATCCACCCTGGAACTCATAGGTGGCTCCTCCACCTCCCAAAACCTTTGCATGGTCTTGGCCAAGGACGCTGATGCGACGACCGGTGGCTCCTCCGCGGCGCCATTATCAAACACAGGGCCCATCAGGGCAAAACCAAAAATCGTAGACACTGCCATCAGTGAAGACGAACCCAGAGCCTTCTGTGTACCCAACAAAATCCAACCCAATACGTCCGAGCCCAGGAGCAAGTCCACTGGGCCGGGATGAAAGACAAAGGGGTCGGCCAAATCCAGACCCGAAACCAAAGACAACACACCCGGCGGTATGTCTGTCGAGGGGTGCCAACCCGCAATGGTATCCATTACCATAGCCGAAGTCGTGATCCTCATTGTGGAGGACTTCAGCGAAGAAAAGGTGACAAGTGTCTGGCCCGTCAGACACTTCACTTGTATGCCACCAACTCCAAGAAGTGGCACAGGCGAGTCTTCCACGACTAAACCTAACTGGCGTGCCACTCGAGTGGTAACCAAACTGCTTTGAGCCCCTGAGTCCAACAGAGCTCTCAAATTAATGGCTTCCCCCACGACCCCATACGCGGACCACCGCGGTAGGGAGCAGAACCGTCCGCGGCTCTGTCCCAGCAAGGGAGCAAGCTAGTTACGGGCTCCCCACTCTCTCCAAACCAGGGGCGCGCCACTGACCCGGATAATATGGCGGGCGAGTGCACATCCCCATCTGAGGGGGGCATAACCCGCGGCCCGGCCATACATATGGTACGGCGGGTGGTACTCCAGCCGTGGGTACTCGTGCAGCGGCGGAGAAAACCGCTGCGGCTGCATGTGTTGGGCATTGGTAACCCGCGTGGAGGGGTGTCCCCACTCTCACGTCCGATCTAGGGCCCCCGCCCATGGGGGCCCTATCCGGGGCCTGGCCAGCTACATACTGGCCATGACCTTGGGGCGCGTGGTCCCGGTCCGCCAAGACCCGCGCAGGTACGCGACCCCCTCCCGAGGGGGGTGCGACGAGCGAAGCCGCGTCCTCCGTCCGGTGGTGGAGGGCTTCGCGCAGGAGCGCCCCCGCCCATAGGGGACCCCTGCCTCAACATCCGGGTGCCATCCCCGTTGCGGTTCATGCAAAGCATCGCGTGGTGCCGCCCACGGCATGCACTGCATGGTATGGCACTGGGACAGTCACGTGCATAGTGACCGCCCAAACAATAAAAGCAAAGTTCATGCCGCTTTGCCATGCGGCGCCTATCTTGTACTGGCAGTCTCTGCCAGTCCCTGCATTGTAGCAGGCTGTGGCCCATCCGGCCACATTGCAGGCAGTCCGCGTCCCTCGCGACTGCTGCCGTGTGCGCAACCCGCACACCAGCTCCACGCGGTGGCGGTTGCCGTCCCTGTTGGGGCCTACGTTCAGGCGCTCTGGATGGCGCTGAGTCCGTCATGGTATTCTCAGCCGCCCGTGCCTCAAACTCCAAAAACTTCACCAAGTCAGTGAATGTTGGTAGGGTGGTGCTATCCCGTTCCGCATTCTCGCGCTCAAATCGCGAGCGGATGTCATTGGGTAATTTGCCCAATACAATGTGCACCAGCAAAAAGGACCATTGGTCCACCGGCAGCCCCAGTGTGCGGAGCGCGTTACAGGCCACTGTAACGGGCGTGAGCAACTGCAGGCGCAACTGTGCCCTGTTGGCCACCTTGGGCAGGGCCATCAACTGTGCGGCGTGCGCATCCGCTAACAAACGTAAGTTTTGGTAGCGGGAGTTCAATAACTCCCAAGCCGTATCGTACTGGTCGTCCTCCACCCGGAGGTGCTGGATGAGCGACCGCGCTTCATCCTCAAGAGTGGAGAGGAGGTAGGCCATCTTCTGGGCCTTCGACAAATCCTGTCGTGCTACGACCAGGGACTCAAACATATTTTTATATGCTACCCACTCCTCCATCCTACCCCCAAAGTGGGACAGCTGAAGGGTGGGGAGCCGACCAGTAACCCCTGGTCCTTCCTGTCTAACAGGTGTGCGAGGGGCTGGTCCGCCAGCCTGTCTCGCCCTTATTGCGGTCACCGCCTCCGCGATATCATCGTGCAGACTCAGGATCTGGTCCATGTCCGCCATGTGACCTGCGTAGGCCTCCGGGGCAAGTTCGGCTTCGGTAAGCACCACCATGGCCGCTTCCGCGCTAATCAATCGTGAGTGGAGGTGATCCGCTCTTAGCAGTATGGCGCCCTCCCTGTCCTTCCGGGACAGGAGTCCTCCGGCCGTCACAAACCATCTCAATTCGTTGGCGAGTGTCGCCCTAGCATTGGAGGCCTTCGCCATCGCGTCAAGTCACAAACAAAAAATAACAAAAGGTAAATAAAAAACAACAAAATCAAGCAACTACACGAAGAACCGCGGTAGGTATGAGAATGGCACAAACCCGGAACGCACGGTACAAACCGCAAACAAATACAAAAAAGGTTACAAATATTCTTATACAAACAAACTAAGAAAAATCTAATAATTTTTACAAACAATTAATTATTTTTTACAAACGAACAAATAGAGGGTAGATAAACTACGCTCTGCTACCAGAAAATGTGCAGAGCAACTACGCTCTGCTGCCAGAAAATGTGGCAGAGAGAATCCGGACAAACGAAGCGGCGGGAAGAATTCTGTACCGGAACTTCACCGGGAAAAAACCACCGGTAAAAATAAGTACCGGGAAAAAATCTCCACGCGGCACCACGTTTGCCCGACTAAAACCTAACTAACTTAACGCAGTCTGCTACCACCGTAGCTTATGAAGGGAGCTACAGGGCCCTATATGATAACCTAACCTATAAATTAACTACAATTGAACACTTACCAAACTAAATCTTCTTTCTCTTCGGATCCAAACTTGAGTGTCTTCGGGAAGGGGGAATTCCTAATCACCCTACCTAACCCTTGAGATCTCAATTCCCCAGAACAACTAAATAGATTTCTTCCCGTAGTTTCACTCGGGAACAGCCAGATGTGAACAGCCAGCCACGTTTCACCTCTCACAAGAAAAAGTCACAATAACAGAGTTTTTCACAAACACAAATTCAATAGTTATTTAACAAACAGGAAATTCACAATTATCACTCAAACTAAACAACAAGCAAAAGACGCGAGACCGCTCCGCGTATTAAAATCAAACCGATATCGCCCTGGACAATGCAATGGCGGACCACACGCGACGCCATCCACGCTAGCAGTGTGAGAACCCCAAAACGCCTGGCGGCGATAACAGGAAACGCCTGCGTTTAGTTTTACCCAATATATTACAAACAATTGTAATGCTGTTTTTAAATTTGCGATTACAATATATACACGAATTTTGCGTACTGATCGTGTATAGTTTGTATCGTGGAAGCTCACGTGTTCGTTCCCAAACTATACTAGACCACTTACAAGAGTATTAAAAAAGACAGTTTAAGCCTATAAAAATGCTAGTACTTAGCTCACCTCAAAACGCTCCGCGTGTAAAATCTAGTTTTATATTGATTCAGTTAAATAAGCCTGTGTGGTCGAGCGGTTAAGGCGTTTGCCTTGTGACCCAGAGGTCGCGGGTTCGATCACCGCGGGGAGGGAGGTAATAGGAGGAAATAAATAATAATTCTTTCATAAAAATAATAAACATGCCTCTCAGTAGGGTTAATCTGCGAATTTGCCAAGTAGATTGCACTGTCTCTTCCGTACTTCTCAATTAAAGTCATTACGTGTAAAGCGATTGCAGCTGCTGGGCTCATACCGGAATTAAAATATTTTTGAAAACAATCGGCAGTTTCTTCAGTGCACCGCAAGTAGCTGTACGCCTCGGCTACATTTATCATATGAGTGTGGAAGTAATTTATTTTGAGCAGCACTGAATTTATCATCATTACATTCTCCCAACTTGCACTTGATGATCACTTTAAACTTTTCCGAAGATTCAAATTCCAATAGTTCTTGTTTGTATTCACCACATTTATTAAGTAAAACCTCTTCTAGACTGTCCTTGGTAACCATTTTTAATATTTGAGTTCGTTATTCAATTATATTTACTACTTTTTATAAATTAATTGTGCGGAAACAACAAAAAACCGTCAATCAAAACAATGGCGCGTGCCGAAAGATGTTGCAATGTTTAGAATAGAGGAGCAGATATGAACTACCATGAAATAGAAAGAGAGGTCAATAAATCAAAATGGCGAGCATGCAACTGCTCGCGTATATTTTGTAATCGAGAGTTTGGCGCGCTTATTCCGATATGTACACGATTAGTCCGCATGCGTAATAGCACTGTACATTATGGAATAAGATATCTTACCTTAGTCACTACGAAATATACGCGAGTATTTGCGTACTGCTCTTGTATGTATTGTAATCACAGATTTAAAATCAACATTACAATATATACGTGAGCAGTTTCCTATGGCTGCGTTCTAGCCTTGTATAGAATGGAAAGACGCCGCCCCGCTAGTAAACTCTATTTTGAATCACAGTAGATCAAAATGGAGTCAAAGTGACATAGAAATAAAAAATGTAGACACCACTGAGCATTTTGGTGATTGCCATAGATATAAAAGAACATAGACGCGCAATCTCAGTCACAGACGGGAGTCTAAAGCAATTTTCACTCAATATAACGGCCAAATCGAATCAGTTGAACGCGTAGACGTTCCGGGTGTAAGTGAGTTACTATCCCCGCCCCCTGTACTCCGTACCCCCGAACCTCACCCCCGCTGTCGCCCTCGTGCACGCACTAAATGCATCGAATGCACTCGGTGTCGTTAATGCGTTTGGTAAATTTAGATGTGTATCGACTTGCATCGAAGCATTTTAGTTTAAAAATAAATGTGTCTAATCACGAGAAAAGGGCCCAAACTGGAGGCCTAATTGCGAAAAAGTGTCCTCGAAGGAAGTAGGAAGTAATCACGAGAATCATTTTCATCATTTTTAGGGTTCTCTACTCAAAAGGTACGGAGTCCCTTTTAAGATGACTTTGTCCGTTTGTCTGTCCGTCTTTTTGCCTATGCGTCTATAAATTCTTTCAAACTTTGGCGTTGCATAAGTAATGAAATATTACTCAGGTATTATCTCTCTGTAGTCAGTCAGTCAGTTTGTTTATTGTGAATTAGATGACACAGCTTCTAACAAGAAAACAAAACGCCGCCAAGTTTGTTACACATGATTGGTGTTTGAAACTACCGAGGGTATTGAAACATCACCCCAACAAGAGTTAATGACTTCCAGGCTCCTGAGCGATCAACGGTAATGGTTGGCGATGACTGGTAAAAACTAGAAATTATAAAGTAAAGATTTGAATCCATAACCCAGATTTATCTCAAGGACCTGGTAATCAATGGAAATCCTTGGGGGAGGCCTTTGTCCAGCAGTGGACGTCTTTCGGCTGAGAGAGAGAGAGGTAACCTGGTTGTATGGTTTCCGCCTTTTACACCAGACTATTTTGGTTAATGATTAAAATAAATACATGATTATACACACTAGTAAACGGAACAGTTCGTTAGTGTGCAGGTTTCTTCGCAATGTTTTCCTTCACTGGAAGCTAGTAGTCAAGAAAATGTCAGATTGATCAAGAAATTGTCAGATAAACTTAGAGGTATGTCCGGTTGCATATGGATGTGAATTTGCGCCCTGACGAATATACAATATTAGAAGAAGCAGGGCTTGAAACCGGTTAATAAAAAACCTAAAACATAAGTGTTTTGACCTGGTTACGCAGTAACGCTCGGGCCATTACCATCGGAGTGAAAACCCTTTTGAATCGGTCTCGCGAGCGGAAATTACCTGGTTAATCCCGCGCGGGCGAGTGACAAGGACGGGTATATCGCTCAGCGTTTTATCTCACTTACGCATTTGCAAGTCTCAACGTGTAGATTGGTTAGATTTATATCGAGCGAGAGTGAGAAATAATCATAGTTAGAGCGAGATAGAACACGATCGTCCAAAAGAGCGAAATGTTTTGGGTCTTTCCGGTATTTTGAAAAGGAACTGAAATGATATCGCGCTTTGAACATAACCAGAAATTATATATGGTTTTGCTCAACCGTAACTGATTTAAAACGCTCTTTTTTTAAATGTATGGCGCATCGAGTGAGCTGGTTTAGAATTTTAACCAGGTTAGCAAGCCCTGATTAGAAGTTAAGCGCTTAGTCGACTGATGGTCGTTGACCATGAGTTTGATAAAGAAACTATTAACACATTCCCTTGATTGGCGTTGAAAACAAACGCCCTTATTGAAACATCACCCCTTCAAGAGTTAATGACTACCAGCCTCACAGGTCCTCGGTAATGGTTGGCGATGACTCATGACATTTGAGAAAGGGTGCCTTTGGAGGGCGAGAGGTGACTGTTAGAACAAAGTAATGGTCAAACTCAAAAGCGTTCACGTAATTGATGACTGAAAAGTCATCGATCAAAACCGATTTGAATACTTGTTGATGCAGTAAATGAGGTAGAGGGTTGTGGGAGAGCTATATCTGAGACATCTGCAATAATTTTTCATGTGCTGATTTACATACTGATTTTTCCACAGAATTACGATGCCTTACTTATTATTCAAATTACTGTGGATTTTGGGCAGTCAAGTGCATAAGCATAAGTGCAGTCATACCTCGAAGACCTTGTCGCCTAGCCTTAATGATCATATTACCTTGTAAATTCTGACTGTACTTTTGATTGACTGATTTACAGCAAATCTTTCAGGCACCATATCTCTCCATCTCTCTCCATCTCTCTTATCGAATGTGTTATAGATATAGCAATGGTGTCAGATTTTTATCAAGTTTGGCACCATCAAAAAATATAATTTTTGCACTCAACCCCGGGACGTCAAACAGGGTAGAAATAGTGGTGCTTCCCTCGGGGATCGGGATCGGTTTGCTGTGTGCACAGGCGAAAGCGATCGAAGTGTCGGGCTGTTTGCCTCAAATATATGGTATGTTTGTAATATATTGGGTAAAACTAAACGCAGGCGTTTCCTGTTATCGCCGCCAGGCGTTTTGGGGTTCTCACACTGCTAGCGTGGATGGCGTCGCGTGTGGTCCGCCATTGCATTGTCCAGGGCGATATCGGTTTGATTTTAATACGCGGAGCGGTCTCGCGTCTTTTGCTTGTTGTTTAGTTTGAGTGATAATTGTGAATTTCCTGTTTGTTAAATAACTATTGAATTTGTGTTTGTGAAAAACTCTGTTATTGTGACTTTTTCTTGTGAGAGGTGAAACGTGGCTGGCTGTTCACATCTGGCTGTTCCCGAGTGAAACTACGGGAAGAAATCTATTTAGTTGTTCTGGGGAATTGAGATCTCAAGGGTTAGGTAGGGTGATTAGGAATTCCCCCTTCCCGAAGACACTCAAGTTTGGATCCGAAGAGAAAGAAGATTTAGTTTGGTAAGTGTTCAATTGTAGTTAATTTATAGGTTAGGTTATCATATAGGGCCCTGTAGCTCCCTTCATAAGCTACGGTGGTAGCAGACTGCGTTAAGTTAGTTAGGTTTTAGTCGGGCAAACGTGGTGCCGCGTGGAGATTTTTTCCCGGTACTTATTTTTACCGGTGGTTTTTTCCCGGTGAAGTTCCGGTACAGAATTCTTCCCGCCGCTTCGTTTGTCCGGATTCTCTCTGCCACATTTTCTGGCAGCAGAGCGTAGTTGCTCTGCACATTTTCTGGTAGCAGAGCGTAGTTTATCTACCCTCTATTTGTTCGTTTGTAAAAAATAATTAATTGTTTGTAAAAATTATTAGATTTTTCTTAGTTTGTTTGTATAAGAATATTTGTAACCTTTTTTGTATTTGTTTGCGGTTTGTACCGTGCGTTCCGGGTTTGTGCCATTCTCATACCTACCGCGGTTCTTCGTGTAGTTGCTTGATTTTGTTGTTTTTTATTTACCTTTTGTTATTTTTTGTTTGTGACTTGACGCGATGGCGAAGGCCTCCAATGCTAGGGCGACACTCGCCAACGAATTGAGATGGTTTGTGACGGCCGGAGGACTCCTGTCCCGGAAGGACAGGGAGGGCGCCATACTGCTAAGAGCGGATCACCTCCACTCACGATTGATTAGCGCGGAAGCGGCCATGGCGGCGCTTACCGAAGCCGATCTTACCCCGGAGGTCTACGCAGGTCACATGGCGGACATGGACCAGATCCTGAGTCTGCACGATGATATCGCGGAGGCGGTGACCGCAATAAGGGCGAGACAGGCTGGCGGACCAGCCCCTCGCACACCTGTTAGACAGGAAGGACCAGCGGTTACTGGTCGGCTCCCCACCCTTCAGCTGTCCCACTTTGGGGGTAGGATGGAGGAGTGGGTAGCATATAAAAATATGTTTGAGTCCCTGGTCGTAGCACGACAGGATTTGTCGAAGGCCCAGAAGATGGCCTACCTCCTCTCCACTCTTGAGGATGAAGCGCGGTCGCTCATCCAGCACCTCCGGGTGGAGGACGACCAGTACGATACGGCTTGGGAGTTATTGAACTCCCGCTACCAAAACTTACGTTTGTTAGCGGATGCGCACGCCGCACAGTTGATGGCCCTGCCCAAGGTGGCCAACAGGGCACAGTTGCGCCTGCAGTTGCTCACGCCCGTTACAGTGGCCTGTAACGCGCTCCGCACACTGGGGCTGCCGGTGGACCAATGGTCCTTTTTGCTGGTGCACATTGTATTGGGCAAATTACCCAATGACATCCGCTCGCGATTTGAGCGCGAGAATGCGGAACGGGATAGCACCACCCTACCAACATTCACTGACTTGGTGAAGTTTTTGGAGTTTGAGGCACGGGCTGCTGAGAATACCATGACGGACTCAGCGCCATCCAGAGCGCCTGAACGTAGGCCCTTGGAACCCTCATGGCGAGGGAAGCCCCAACAGGGACGGCAACCGCCACCGCGTGGAGCTGGTGTGCGGGTTGCGCACACGGCAGCAGTCGCGAGGGACGCGGACTGCCTGCAATGTGGCCGGATGGGCCACAGCCTGCTACAATGCAGGGACTGGCAGAGACTGCCAGTACAAGATAGGCGCCGCATGGCAAAGCGGCATGAACTTTGCTTTTATTGTTTGGGCGGTCACTATGCACGTGACTGTCCCAGTGCCATACCATGCAGTGCATGCCGTGGGCTGCACCACGTGATGCTCTGCATGAACCGGAACGGGGATGGCCCCCGGTTGTTGAGGCAGGGGTCCCCTATGGGCGGGGGCGCTCCTGCGCGAAGCCCTCCACCATCGGACGGAGGACGCGGCTTCGCTTCGTCGCACCCCCTCGGGAGGGGTCGCGTACCGGCGCGGGTCTTGGCGGACCGGGACCACGCGCCCCAAGGTCGGGGCCAGTATGTGGCTGGCCAGGCCCCGGATCGGGCCCCCATGGGCGGGGGCCCTAGATCGGACGTGAGAGTGGGGACACCCCCCTCCACGCGGGTTACCAATGCCCAACACATGCAGCCGCAGCGGTTTTCTCCGCCGCTGCACGAGTACCCACGGCTGGAGTACCACCCGCCGTACCATATGTATGGCCGGGCCGCGGGTTATGCCCCCCTCAGATGGGGATGTGCACTCGCCCGCCATATTATCCGGGTCAGTGGCGCGCCCTGGTTTGGAGAGAGTGGGGAGCCCGTAACTAGCTTGCTCCCTTGCTGGGACAGAGCCGCGGACGGTTCTGCTCCCTACCGCGGTGGTCCGCGTATGGGGTCGTGGGGGAAGCCATTAATTTGAGAGCTCTGTTGGACTCAGGGGCTCAAAGCAGTTTGGTTACCACTCGAGTGGCACGCCAGTTAGGTTTAGTCGTGGAAGACTCGCCTGTGCCACTTCTTGGAGTTGGTGGCATACAAGTGAAGTGTCTGACGGGCCAGACACTTGTCACCTTTTCTTCGCTGAAGTCCTCCACAATGAGGATCACGACTTCGGCTATGGTAATGGATACCATTGCGGGTTGGCACCCTCGACAGACATACCGCCGGGTGTGTTGTCTTTGGTTTCGGGTCTGGATTTGGCCGACCCCTTTGTCTTTCATCCCGGCCCAGTGGACTTGCTCCTGGGCTCGGACGTATTGGGTTGGATTTTGTTGGGTACACAGAAGGCTCTGGGATCGTCTTCACTGATGGCAGTGTCTACGATTTTTGGTTTTGCCCTGATGGGCCCTGTGTTTGATAATAGCACCGTGGAGGAGCCACCGGTCGTCGCATCTGCGTCCTTGGCCAAGACCATGCAAAGGTTTTGGGAGGTGGAGGAGCCACCTATGAGTTCCAGGATGGATCCGGAACACGCTGAGTGCGAAGCCCTTTTTCGATCGACCACGGAGAGGTTGCCCTCCGGTCGGTTTGTAACTAGGTTACCCTTTGTTGCCTCTCGTCCTAGCCTAGGGCAAAGTAGGGCGCTTGCGGAGAAACGACTGCTGTCCATGGAGCGACGCATGCAGCGTGACCACGTACTTCGCGATAAATATATAGAATTTATGCGCGAGTACGAGGATTTGGGTCACATGTCTCCGGCTCGAGTTGATTGGAGCTCAACTGAGCATTATTTTTTGCCCCACCACGCGGTGGTGAAGGCCTCAACGGGCAAGTTGCGGACTGTCTTTGATGGGTCCGCACCCACTTCGAACGGAGTTTCGTTGAATCTATGTTTGCATTCAGGTCCCAAATTGCATAGGGATATAATTGACATCATCTTGAACTTTAGAAGACATCAAGTGGTTTTTGGTGCGGACATCCGGATGATGTTCCGCCAGACAGTCATACATCCTGAGGACAGGCGATTCCAGTTGATACTCTGGCGTGAGCGCCCTGAGGATCCTGTGACGGTGTATGAACTCAACACAAACACGTATGGTTTGAAATCTAGTCCCTATATCGCCATCAGATCATTGCTTGAATTGGCAGAGCGGGAACGGATCCGCTTTCCCCGTGGGGCTTCCGTGCTGTCACGTGACTTGTATGTTGATGACGTGTGCACCGGAGCCCAAAGTATTGAGGAGGCCCTCCTACTGCGGGATGAATTGATTGAAATATTGAAGACAGGTGGCTACGAGCTACGTAAGTGGTTGTCTAATGAGCCTAAAGTTCTAGAAGGGATCCCGGAGGACCACCAACAGAACCCTCACCTGTTTGAGGATGTGGATGATCCCAACAGGATAGCGGTGCTGGGCATGCAGTACCAGCCGCTAACCGATATTTTTACATTCCAAGTGGACTTGGAAATACCAAAGGTCTGGACTAAGAGAACGGTGTTGTCCGTAATAGCCCGTATGTTTGATCCAAGCGGTTGGATCAGTCCAGTGATATTCTCTGCAAAGTGTCTTCTTCAGAGACTTTGGACTTTGGGCGTCTCGTGGGACGAGCCGCTGTTTGGCTCTCCATTGGATGATTGGCTCGAGTTGTTTTCATCGATTAAGGAAGTCAATCGGATTGCCTTGCCTCGTCGAATATTGCCCCGGGAAATATCGAGCCAGCCTGCATGGCTTTTGTGACGCGTCGGAGCGAGGCTACGCCGCGTCAGTCTATATGCGGACAGTTGACGCCGATGGCCGGGTCAATGTCTCGCTTTTGTTAGGGAAGAGCAAGGTCGCCCCCATCAGGACTAGGCTGACTATTCCCAAGCTTGAGTTGAGTGGAGCTCACCTTCTTTCTAAATTGTTGCATCACGTTGCCAGTGAACTGGCGGCCACGGTCGAGATACGAGACATCTTCGCCTGGTCGGATAGCCAGGTCGCGCTTGCATGGTTGCGCGCGGCCCCACATACCTTGGAGGTTTTTGTTGGAAACAGGGTTTCCCAAATTCAAAATATTGGAATTGATATAACATGGAGACATGTGCCGGGAGAGCTTAACCCAGCGGACTGTGCTTCCCGAGGTTGTACGGCACCAGAATTGGTGTCACACCCGCTCTGGTGGGGTCCAGAGTGGCTGATGGGATCAGAAACTTCTTGGCCTGTCTGTCAGACAGATGTTACTTCTTTGAGTTTGACTGGGCTCCGTGTACATGCTGTAGTCGCTGAGACGACGTCGGAGCCGGATTGGCTACTTGCTCGGTATAGCAGCTTGGATAAGCTTCTGGGTGTTACCAGTTGGATTAAGCGTTTCATACATAATTGTAGAAACCCACAGGCAAAGCGGTTGGAGCCGATTGCAGGTGCAGAAGAGCGCCGGAGCGCATTGTTGCATTGGGTCCGTGTCGTGCAGACCGGACGGTTTGAGTCAGAGCTTCGTATCTTGCGCGACGCACGCGCTAAGTTGAAGGGCGCGGTCGCTCGTTTGAACCCGTACATCGACTCGGATGGGCTTCTTCGGGTTGGAGGCAGGCTCCGGAAGGCGGATCTTCCATATGAGACTCGCCATCCTCTGTTGTTGCCCAAGGGCGGACCCTTGGTGCAGCTTTTGGTGTCTGATCGACACATTCGTAACGCCCATGCTGGGTGCAATGCTTTGTTGGCTATTTTGCAACGCGAGTTTTGGATTTTGTCTGCCCGAAGAGCAATCCGTAGCGTTCTGTTTCGATGTATTGCATGTTATAGGTTGAAGGCATCCACGATGCAACCACAGATGGGTGATTTGCCCGCTGATCGAATCCGACCTTCGAGACCGTTTGACGGCGTTGGAACCGATTTTGCCGGTCCCTTTTCGATCAAGGCTTCTCCCTTTCGTAATGCCCGTATTGTGAAGGGCTATTTGTGTGTATTTGTTTGTTTGGCCACCAAGGCTGTCCATTTGGAGGTGGTATCGGCTCTGACTACGGAGGCC
This sequence comes from Ephestia elutella, assembly GCA_018467065.1. Classification (NCBI taxonomy): domain Eukaryota; kingdom Metazoa; phylum Arthropoda; class Insecta; order Lepidoptera; family Pyralidae; genus Ephestia; species Ephestia elutella. The sequence goes on along the minus strand of CM031592.1, from coordinate 18,966,334 downwards.
TTCGTCGCCGCGTTGGATCGCTTTGTTTCGCGTCGAGGTCTACCTTCCCTTATTAGGTCTGACAATGGCACAAACTATAAAGGAACTGTAAATTATCTTAAGGATGTTTCTGTGTTTATTGATAAAAATTGTACTAGTTTAAGTCAAATTGCTGCCCAAAGGGGAATAACCTGGCAGTTTAGTCCCCCAAGTTGCCCCCATTGGGGAGGGATTTTTGAAGCGGCTGTGAAATCCGCAAAGACCCACCTCCGCCGCATTATCGGAGAAACGGCTCTAACTTTTGAAGAGCTGGCCACAGTGTTTTGTAAAGTTGAGGCGGTCCTCAACTCTCGTCCTCTCTGTCCGCTATCTCCAGATCCAAATGACTTGGAAGCTCTCACCCCTGGTCATTTTTTGGTGGGAGGGCCTTTGAATGCCCTGCCCGAATACCCGTGGAAGGACGAACGCGTATATCGGTTGTCGCGTTTTCAAATGTTGCAGCAAATGAGCCAGGACTTTTGGCGTCGCTGGTCGCTTGAATATTTGCATTTGCTGCAGCAAAGAGTGAAGTGGACAGACAGGACTGAGCCTCCCAGGGAGGGTGATTTAGTATTGTTAAAAGAGGCAAATTTGCCCTCATTGCTTTGGCGACGAGCTCGCATATTACGTTTGATTCTTGGCGGAGATGGCACTCCGCGTGTGGCTGAGGTGTTGGTCGACGGTTCGATTTTAAGGAGAGGTGTGACCTCTCTCGCCCGCCTTCCCGTAGAGTAAGCTAGCGGTCTGCTTCTCAGACCGGGACGGGGGGATGTTTGTAATATATTGGGTAAAACTAAACGCAGGCGTTTCCTGTTATCGCCGCCAGGCGTTTTGGGGTTCTCACACTGCTAGCGTGGATGGCGTCGCGTGTGGTCCGCCATTGCATTGTCCAGGGCGATATCGGTTTGATTTTAATACGCGGAGCGGTCTCGCGTCTTTTGCTTGTTGTTTAGTTTGAGTGATAATTGTGAATTTCCTGTTTGTTAAATAACTATTGAATTTGTGTTTGTGAAAAACTCTGTTATTGTGACTTTTTCTTGTGAGAGGTGAAACGTGGCTGGCTGTTCACATCTGGCTGTTCCCGAGTGAAACTACGGGAAGAAATCTATTTAGTTGTTCTGGGGAATTGAGATCTCAAGGGTTAGGTAGGGTGATTAGGAATTCCCCCTTCCCGAAGACACTCAAGTTTGGATCCGAAGAGAAAGAAGATTTAGTTTGGTAAGTGTTCAATTGTAGTTAATTTATAGGTTAGGTTATCATATAGGGCCCTGTAGCTCCCTTCATAAGCTACGGTGGTAGCAGACTGCGTTAAGTTAGTTAGGTTTTAGTCGGGCAAACGTGGTGCCGCGTGGAGATTTTTTCCCGGTACTTATTTTTACCGGTGGTTTTTTCCCGGTGAAGTTCCGGTACAGAATTCTTCCCGCCGCTTCGTTTGTCCGGATTCTCTCTGCCACATTTTCTGGCAGCAGAGCGTAGTTGCTCTGCACATGGTACCTACGCTATATGTGATTGCTTTTGAAGGTATATTCCGACCAGCTTAACTGCGACTTGTAAAATATGTGAAAATTACTTATCTGTGAAAACTTAGCCGGTTTTTGCATTTATTTAATAGGAATTAGGAAAGTCAGTAGTAGCCGAAATGTCCTAGGTTGGATCCGGTCATCAATAAATGAGATAGTACCTATATGGCCTCCCAATACCATCCTCTAGGATACAAAAGGGAGGCACAGGGACAATTGGAAATAAATTAAAAGGGAAAGGTAGCAGGGAAAGAATTCTCAGTGCCATTACAAAATATCTGCACCAAATCAATTAGATTCCCAGGGTAAGATAGTCCGTATGCGGGCGCAAGTAATCCGGAGGATTGCAACACGGATGTCTGATGGATTAGGCTGCGGGCGAAGCTTGCGAGGATCGCCTGCTGATTGATGATAGTGCTTGTTATTTGTTGCTAGTGGTTTGTAGCTTTAAGAATTATAATACGTATTATATAATTTTAAATTTGATATGAATAAAGGTCAGTGAAGGTCTAATTTCTGAATAAATGATTTAAATGTTGAATTACTATTATGATTAAGTTTCATCTGCCTCACTGTCTATCTAACTGCAATTGGTTGGTGGTTGTTAGTAACTACCCAACTGCACCAGGTGGTCGATTCTGCTAACATTAAGTCTTAATTGGGTCTCATGTTTTTTTAATAGTACCATTTTATTCAATAAACGTATTTTTATTTACGACTTTAGCAAAATTGCGTCCCAGAGTTATGCAGCACCAAGTATTTCATTTTCTATTTTACTCCAAACCATACAATAAGAATAAATCCAGTTATTTGCAAGTTCATGCCTCAAAGGACTTCCTACTTTGCATTCCTCCATAAAAGACGAGCATCATAGCTTCTGCCAGTACTATGACCCTTCAAATTTGAATGTGGACAAAACATTTGCCCTCATTACCGCCCGATTTCATCGCAGACAGAATAACGAATGTTCATTACTACACTGTGGTGTAAAAGTACAAAACGAAGTCTCACATAGCGCTGTTTTATGCTACACTCAAAAATGTAATAGGTGAGAGTTGCGAAGCGAGACCTAGACCTCTCATAGACTATGAGTATTTCTGGTAAGATAACTAGGTAACCATGAGTCATTAACTATATTCTTTTACCAGAATTATTCATTTAAAGAAATTATTCCAATAGTCAGGCCAGATTAATGAAATATGGTGATTAAAACCAACATGGACCATACATCGTCACCTCTCTGTTTACTCCCCGACTCAACGCTCAATGGCGTCCGAACAAAGGATCTTTTGGGGTCGTTTCATACATTTATTATGATTATCCTGTTTTTTTGTGTGTGGGTTTCTAAAAATCGTGTTTTAATTTGGAAGCGTTTCAATTTATTACGTTCCGCTACGAGCTTCTATTCTCGTAGCCAGCTTGCTACGAGACTACGATGTAGCTACGAAACTACGAACAAGCTACGACTGCTACCAATGACATTCTATGTCATTGGTAGCAGTATGTGTATTAGAATGTCATTGACTGCTACGACCAACACTCAGGAAAATGTCATCATAATTTTTAGTTTGTGTTAGTTTTTAGTTTGTGTTTAGTCAATCAATTTTTTTCTTTCTTTCTTTCTTTTACTAAAATCAATTTCATAATCTAGTAAACTTACAAAATGAAAAAAGTTGTTCAATGATTACTGTAATGTTTACGAAAAAGATGGAAAATAATGATAAATCGAGATCGGTACAAATTTTAAAAGTCGCAATATAACATAGCGAGAGATGAATTATAAATAATAGTTACCTGCATTTTTGGCATATTTCGGTTAATAAATCTAAACATAAACAAACGAGTCTGGTCGCGTGTCTGAATCAGCCACAAATCATTGCACCCATATTGCAACGTGCAACAAATATCGCTGATTTATTGCGACACGGCATGCGACACCTCTCCCGTGTTCTACCGGTTTTATTATATCGTCTATTATACCCAAGGAAACTGAAAACCGTACCATCGGATAACCGGAGAGAGAGCATGTATGAAGAGAGTGATGTGTAGAGATCGGATTATATGCATTTTCATATTCGCATATGCGTTTGCATATTTTTGCCATTCTCAGAGGTAATAGCATATTTTACCTAAGATCTAGTTATGATGCATATTATCGGTACATTACAATATTTTTCTCTCACCCTGCGTTCCGAAATGCGACCAAATTTAATAACAGTCACAGAATATAAAAATATTCTAAATGATCGTAGACACAATCTTTCCACAGAAAATTTAGAAAATATTTGATTGCTGTCGTTTACAAAAATTTTAAATAATTTTAATGTCATATAATGGAACTATACCTATTATCGCCTATCAAAAAATAATTTGCTAATTGTATGCTGATTTTAAAATAAAAACAATGAATAAGTTTTCTCTTTTTTTGGGGATACCTAAAATTTATTATTTAATTTCGCATATTCTGCCAGTTTTTATGCATATTTCAAGCATTTTTGATGCATATTTTCATGCGTATAACAAGCTTTTTATGTTGCATATAATCCGGTCTCTAGTGATGAGTGTAGAGAAAGCAAGAGAGATCTGTAAGGATCGTAGCAAGTGAAAATCGCTAAGTCTCTGCCTACGCCCACGGGAAAAAGGCGTGATAATATGTGTGTGTATGTGTAAACTTTTTTATTGTCCATCAGATTCGGTATTTGATAAAGCGAAAGAGTTTGTTTATTGGAACCACAGAAATATTTTTTTAAAAGAGTATTTAAGTCTGTGATTGGAACTACTACCATAGACTTTCTGTATATCCACCAGATAGCCATTCACCAGAGAAACTAGAGAAAGTTCCAATATAGGAATAGAGTTCTCCATTCAACAAGTTTTTACTGCTTCCGGAAATAAAATAAAAACGCGGAAAAGCGTACAAGTCCATAAAACAGTGTATTACAGAGTCGGTCAGGGTTATCACGTGACTGCGATCGACTGTAGCGGTGCTCATAAAGTGCTTCCCCATCATGTTAGTGGTTAGAGTAACGATCAGCTAGAGCGCGCGGAACTCCTGTGCAAAAAGTAAAAGTAAGCTTTCTTCTCTGGGTCTTTTCTATACATGTACGCTCTTCTAAAGATACGAATTTATAGACTGCAAATTCTTCTACAGCTTTCCACTGTTAACAGAAGAGTTACACAAACAATCTATATAGAAAAAGATGTATCTAGAATTAATGGGTTGTATAAATTTGTTTTTAGGGAAGCAGAGTTGAAAGTTTCTCCTCTAATAGATTTTAAAACCAAAAAAAGAAAATCTTTTAATTATTCCTATGCCATACCGGGTAAATATAGAATAATATATATTGATTTTTGTATATACATAATCAGATACCAATTCCACTATGATCAAATTGTATAATGCTCCATTGATGTAGGATTGATGTCGAGAAAGAAAGAAAGAATAATCATTTATTTGGCTATTAAAACACCAAAACGGCTTGCATTTACCATTTTCTCCATTTCCGGCAAACAACTTAACATTTTTTTCGCATTTCAATAAAAATAATCTGGGTTGCGCACGCTCTAACACAAATAAAGAAGCTACACTAACTATACGCGCGAACCCCATACAAACTACGACTCCATCGAACACCCATAAAAGGTTTTACGCAACCCTATTATGACTTTCAAATTGATGATACACAATTTGAACCTTAAATCCCGAGCATCAAGGTTGAAGATTCGTTGTCTATAAGGTTGTTAGAATATATAGGCCGATAATTTGACTAATGTAGTCAAATGTATTGAGTTTGGGACATCTTTTATAGACGATAAATGGTTTGATTTATTGAGAACATGAGTGCCATGCGTGATGTGGTGATAGGATTGTGTGCAAGCCATAAAATTAGAAGTTCGATCAGGGAGTTTGTTTAGACCACAGAAATATGTATTTTTTTCAAAATCCTGTTTTTTAGACTATGGATTTTTAGGAGTAAGATAAGAACAATGTAATATTTTCTAATAAATTTTATATTTTTTCAGTTCTCTCAGTGCTTTTTAACGCCTATTGTACGTACAATAGGCGATATTTTAGATATATTGTGGTTAGAGTGTATTGTTAATCTAAAAGTTAGAGGTAAGTACCTACTATTTCTCCACAATTTTTTTGAAACAAAATGACATGACTCCATTTCATTACACGGGTTTTTTATTTAATTTTAATATATCTAAACATCTTTATAACAGTACTCTCATATAGAAATAAGATATGGTGAAAAAATTCCATGCGAGCAGGACTTGAACCCGCGACCAGGTCTTTATACGACCTTGCTCTTCCAACTGATTCTATATGAGATGATTGATGATTCTATTCTTATTTCTATATGAGAGTACTTTAGTACTAATATTGCATCTGAGATGCTCAAAAATCCAAAAATAAATATCTTTATAACAGCTTTGTCAAAGCTGTAATTTGAAACTATTATGCAAAATTGTCTTTCAAAGAGCTTTTAACTGAAAGCTCTAAGCGATCAATGAAGTGTAAAGTCTTACAGAGCGATTACCATAACGACGTCCATTAAACAAGTTTCTGGATTATTCAAATTGTTAGTTTTATCCGAGGAATAGATTTTAAAGCTGACTGAAGTTGCTCCAGACATTCAAATTACAGATTTTGCCAGGCAAAGCGAGTCGCTTTAATAAGCAATCACATGCTAATCTGAGATTATTGAAAGAGTTCTTTGTACTGAAATAAGATGGTATTTTCTTTTGCTTAGGCAGCCTATTCAAAAAATTGATTTAGAAAAGAAATAGAGATGAGCGAATTTTAATAATTTTAAGTTTATCTTCAGGCAGTATAGTCAATATTATATTAAGTTATCCAAATTTACTGTAAATTTACCATTATTACGGCCGCATAGATATCATTTTGACGTGAAACTCACTCTATAGTCAAAGTCAAAGTCAATTTTTTTTATTGAAACTTGGCCTTCAAAGAAGGCTCTTTTTCACGTCGAAAACTAATTATTTAATCATAATATATTATGTCTCAAAGCTAATAACTACTAGCATTTCGGAACGACCACTGCTGAGAAGAAATGCCGAAAGAAATTCATGAAACTGTCTTGGTCGCCTAACATGCCAGAGGGGCTATTTATTAACTTTATACATACACTCGATTGTGTACAGTCAAAAATAAAAAAAATTGGGTGGGGCTGTGTCGGTGGACACGGCCGTTGGTTTTAACGTGAAACGTCTATGTCAGCGAGTCGCTTTTAAAGATTATATTGAAAGAAAACAAAATGGTCTATTTCGATTTATCTATACAAACATACACCTTGTATTCTATACAAACATGTAACTTAAAAACATAACACTTAAAATAAATTGCATGTGGATAAGGCTGTTTTTGGTTTGATGTGATAATTTATTAGTGATATTCTTGTACGAGTATATATATACTCAAGATGATACAATAAAGATGGTGCACCCACGCTTTATATAATATTTTTTTCAAAAACTGTCATTTTAATAACAATGTTTTTTATAAACTACACATTTTAAAAACATCTGGGTGTACAAACTAATCATTTTTTATAAAATGATTATTTTACAAACAAATTAATTAACAAAGACTTCAATTGGTAAAACATGGCAAGATAAAATATCTTATGACAAAATACATCGTTCGCTAAATATTATTTACCAAAACTAAAAGATATGAAGTCTAAGGAAATAAATGTTGTGGTCTTTTACTTTCTTTAAATCTCTCTCGAACCAAAGTTGATCACAAACATTGCAAGATAACCCAAACGGATTTACTTCGAATATAGTTTTGAAGCGATTATCCGCCATCGCCAATGATTTTGCATAACATCACTTCGACTACTGTTCAAGTTCCCCAGTTCACTAAACGGATTCCACATTTGTATGGGTTGTAAGTATATCTTTGCTTGTTACGTCCATTGCAATAAGTACATCTTCGGTAGCAATGCTCGCGAAGTCGATGTTGTTGAAGTTTGAAGTTGTTTGTTGTTGAGTTTGTTAAGCCATGGGACCCCCTCTAAAACAACGAATAAATAACAAACACAAATCTATCTCGTTGCCACAATAATATCAGTGTGATTCAAATCACCTCTCCAGGAGGATGTTATCGAAGCTGTCTCCTAGTGGCGCGGTTACCGTCACTTTATAATTAAGAACATAATATTATAATACTATGTAAGTTCTAATCGAAAGAGCAGACGAACTTGCTATGAAAGGAGCAGATGAAACTTTCGTGGGACCTGTACCCAGACTTCCCATAGCTTATGAGATAACGAAAGGCGTCATCAAGCATAGAATGAAAGTTGAATCCAAAGAAGATGGAGAAGAACTAGAAGTCTAAGACAATCTAAAATCTTCATCAAAGCAGCAGACCAAAAGAAATCAAAACACCTACTTAAATTGAGTGGGAATAACATTGGCATCATCATAGGAATCCTCACAGGACACTGCCAACTGAATAGACACCTGACAGTGATTAAGCAAAAAGATCCTATCTGTCACAGCTGCCTGGGAGAAGAGGAAACTAGCTTTTATCTAGTAGCAGAGAGTCCCACGTTTGCTGCTGTGAGGAGAGAAGTAATGGGCTCAGACGCCCTCTCTGAAAATGATCTGAGCGATATTACAATAAGTAATAGTTATTAAAATTCTGCAAAGTAACAGGTAGATTCAGTGGGTCGCCACCAACGTAAGTTACCAGGTAACTCAAAACCCTATACGGGTCTCGGGGAATTGGGTGAAATGGTCCCAGTATAGGTGGACTGATCACCCGTCTGGTGCTCGCGCTGGCGTCCTCATATAGTAAATAGTAGGTAAATAAATAAAAAGTTCCAATCGAGAGTCTTGGAAGAAGGAGAGAAAGGCATTTACCCAGTACTGGGATATTGACAGCTATTAAATAAAAAAATAATAAATAAATGTAAGTTCCCGCGGCGGCGGGCAGCGGCCGGCGCCGGCGGCGCTGCCTATATGTCTTCCCGATAAACTCAAAAACTACTGAACGGATTTCATGAGGTTTTCATTAATCGATAAAGTGATTCATGGGGAAGGATTAGGTACCTACATAATTAAGTACTTATATAATTTTATATTATTTTGTGTATATTAGTTGATCGGATTTTTGATGCGGTTTTCAATTTTAGGTAGGAAACTTCTTCAATAAAGTGACATTTTCACCTGTGCTAAGGCGGGCCAATATATACAAATTATTATAACACCAAGCCAGGCAACGACCTGCATTCGTCTAGTGTAGATATGCCGGTTGTCTAATTGGGTTGGTCAAATGGGATTTGTAATTTACCTATATTCGTAATTTAATGACAAAAAACTACTATTAGGTTTAGTTTTCCCCATTTTCCTGTAATTTAATTTGTAATGTTTGTTAGAAAGATTTGATCCTTTTGATTAACTCCATCGATTGATTCCATATAAATACAGGTGTTATTTTTTTGGATTGTAGCCAGTTCGATTCCGAGGCGTGGCAAAATGAATTTTTTAAAAACTTTGAATGCAGATTTGATTATCCATACTAATATTATAAATTCGAAAGTTTGGATGTGAGTTTGTGAGGATGTTTGTTACTCAATCACGCAAAATCTACTGGACGGATTTCGATGAAATTTGGTACAGAGGTAGATAATGACCTGGAATAGCACATAGGCTACTTTTTATCCCGGGAAAAAGCACTGTTCCTGTGGGAAATTCACGCGGGCGAAGCCGCGGGCAAAAGCTAGTTTTTTACATAAAGGAATGTTTCTTTAAATAAAAATTTGAAGTCTTCAGGATTAAAGTTACTTCCATCAGTCGCCGTCCGGCGTTATTAGTGAGCGCACGCGCTTGTTTGTTAGTAATCGTAAACTCAGTGCTCAAGCTATTTCGATCTACCACCGCGATGTTTACGTGCACAAGTTGTAAGCTTCAACACTCGGATGGTCCAGTATGCAGTGCTTGCAAGAAGCAATTTGATTTTGGATGTGCCGGCATAACGGAAATTGGCTATAGGAGAATGGGGGGAGAGCGGAAAAGTACTTGGCGCTGTTCCTCATGTAAGACTGGTTCGTCGCCGTCATCAGCTGCAACCTCACCTATGCCGACGCAGCTAGACAAGATTCAGGAACAGCTGAATCAGATAGCTTTCCAACTGGTGCCATTAAAAACTCTCACAGAAGACGTCAAAGCCATAAAGACCGAAATTTCAGACTTGAAAACCTCAATTGAAATGGCGCATGATAATATGGCAAATTTGTCGGGGACAGTCACAGCTTTGGACATAAGAGTGTCACAGGTTGAGAAGGTGGTGGATGAGGTTGCTGCCCTGCAAGCGGAGATCAAAGGGTTGAATCATGCTATCGAAGAAAGAGACCAGTGGGCAAGGGCGAACAATGTGGAGGTTCGGGGAATACCCCAAAAGAAAAGTGAAAATCTTTATGAGATTGCTTTGAAAATTGGCGAATTATGCGACTTTCCCGTTAGGAAGGATGACATAAATTATATAGCAAGGATTCCTACTAGAATACCTAATGCAGAGAAGTCGATAATAATTGTATTTAATAATAGATACATAAAAGAAGACTTGGTGGCATCTGCCCGTAAAAGTAAACAGCTGACCCTAGCCAACTTGGGTTTCGTTGGATCAGGGCAGGTCTATGTAAACGACCACCTTACGCAAAAAAAACAAAGCCCTTTTAAGCAAAGCAAGGACGCTAGCCCGTGATAAGGATTTTCGGTATATTTGGGTGAAACACTCGAAAATCATGGCCAGAAAGTCCGATACATCACCCATATTTATTATAAAGACCGAAAAAGATCTCTCGAAAATAGTTTGAGTTATTATTATTTTGTTGTCAAAGTTTCATTATTTCATAATTTCATTTATTCATTGAATAATTTTGAATTGACTGTTAACAGATTGAGAATCATAAGCGCGTTGCAAGCCTTTTGTTGCATGAGTCAACCCATCGTCGTCAGTCGGTTCGGGGCAGCAAACCGGTTATCGCCTGCTTGTAGGCACTCATTAATTATACTACGACGTTGCTTCCTCGATATTTAATCAAATTCACTAAGCAGCTCGCTCTGCTATGTACTAGGCATGACACAATTTTAAGAGATCTGAGAATAAAATAAAAGAAAATTAGTCCAGACATCCTATTTTCGCCCCACCGTTAGTTACGTTCATGGCCGCCGCGCGGCACCTCTTCATTCGCTTTTTGTGTGCGGGCATGGCAACACACACACTACAACAATATTTTTATATTTTATTTTCTTTTTATTCCAAGTATCTGGAATATCTTAAAATTAATTTATAACTTCAGTGTCAGTGGAAAATAACGTACTTGAGGTTCATTACACTCGTAAACAACGAAAAATGTAAGTATTTTTTCATTACCTGAATATCTGGTTTGAATATTAACTATACTTTGAAAAAGTTATAATGCCTAACAAAATGTTAGTTAACTACATATTTATGTTGCATTGGCTACTATTACTCGTACGTAACCGTGATTTTACATCACACCTGTGTAAACCTGCGGGTACTTTGATAACATTTAATCATAAACTCAACAAACAACGGTCGTTAGACCAATTGATTTTTTTCCGCTGACCCAACTATGCACCTACCTTCCTTTTATCTTGGAATTGTCTGTGCATGATATTACATAATACAATATCGCGAATAGTATCTCGCGTTCCGAGTTGCGATTTTACATGAATCGTAACCTAAATATGCGTCGCATGTTTATGTTTTACATTTGTACAAACATTTTTTCGTGGCAAAATCACGAATCTACATATGTATGGATAATTTTCTTCTTATTTCTTGATTGTTCTTACTGTCGTTAAAAGTTAAACGCAAGGCCCAATTGGGTTATTTGTTGATGAAGGATTAATCATATTAAACTACGATATTACAAGTATGTTCGGAATTTAGATTCGCAATAAGTCTGGGTCCAATTCTATAATGAAGACCCTGGAATAATTGTGTAAACAATATTTTAGCCAAGCATAAGCTGTCATCATTGCATCATTTAAAAGTAAACTTTTATTCGTTACGTCAATTGCTTAATTGTTTATTGTGATAAAAACGTACGTAACTATTTTGTACGCTTTCGACTTTTTTCGATTTTAACGTTACTTCGTTAGTCACTGGATGGGTCGATCTCAACTGTATTCACAGTCTTAAAAACCAATCAAACCCCATTGGGCCCACTTGATGCCCTAATGCTCCTTACCCACCCATGGGGAAGGACAGTGCCCCAATATTGGGGACATTAAAATAGCTATGATGATGGCGGTTGGTCTACGGGCAGTCAACGAGGAGTCTGCAGGCGATCTACGGGTACTCTACGGGTGGACTACGGGTGATCTACGGGTGGACTACGGGTGATCTACGGGTGGACTACGAGTGATCTACGTGTGGACTGTGCTATGCACATATAGAACTACAATGCGATTGTAGTCGCGTGTGCACTTCCCAATAGATCTACAATGCGATTGTAGACAGGGATATATATTTACCCTTAGAATTACAATGCGATTGTAATCAGGGTTTTACACTATAGTCAAGCACATACAGAATTACAATGCGATTGTAGTCACGTGTGCTCCGACCCAATAGATCTACAATGCGATTGTAGACGGGGTTAGAATTACAATGCGATTGTAATCAGAGCGACTATAGTCAAGCACATATAGTCCGATAGAAGAACAACAACAACGCAGAAGATATGCAGCCGCCCAGTTTCCTTATGCAAAATGGGCCCAATCAAGAGGCTTAACTACAAAATCTTCGCGCTAAGTAAAGTATTACCTAATATAACTACGATATAATCGTAGTCTAGTTTATATATTACACCTATATAACGGCACATATAGAACTACAATGCGATTGTAGTCGCGTGTGCACATTATTCTATTTTTTTGCCATTTCGACTCGAGATGATGATGATGATTATTACCCTATTAAACTACAACGCGATTGTAGTCAGGTATACACATTATTACCCATTAGAACTACGACGCGATCGTAGCCTGGTTTATAAAGTATCTTTACTTACTTACTAATTTTATACACACTTATATTAGCACATACAGAACTACAATGCGATTGTAGCCAAATCTACACATTATCAGCCAGATATACGTAATAGAACTCCGTGGACAAGCTACTATCCAAAGTATAACTATGCAAATAGTATTATTATCAGATGATAACCATGTAACGAAAGTGTGTATCTTACTATACATTTCGAACACCCTTTAAGTATCTCTTACTTATCAAAACATTACTAGACTGATACAGTCAAGTATTATTTTTTCTGGCTGCGTAAGTTCTTCGAACTATAATGATGTTATAACCATGCACTGTCAGTATTAACTCAGCTCTGTTCATTTCAGTTAAACGCGAACTTCGAGTCTCACAACTATTGGCAGTGACAGATTATCTGTATGTATCTGTTGTTATAAATGTTTGTACATCAGGACTGATGAAAATCGCCGACCATTGCTGGTCATCATAACAGGTATGTACTCATACCAAATATCTAAACATTGGGGTATCACACATATAGTCCAAGAGGAAGTTGGGAAATGGAGTTCGGTAAACTGAGGAAAGGAAATCCACTCATCAATCGAGATGATTATTCGCCAAATGTACATAATTTAGATAATTTACAATGTACACGTCTGGTACATTTATTCAATACTTTTAATAAATCGACTGATCACTCGATCAATCAGTTATTTCCATTTATATTTCATATTATAAAACAGGTACTTCATGTCACTTTTGAGTGTGGCGTCAATTTGACAGTATTTTAAATAAACTGTTCAGGCGATCAATTTTCTCCTAAAAGTAGGTATGTATAATGAAATATTTTCACTGTCAGTCCGGATGACTCCGGAATCACCCAATATCGGGTCAATACCCGATACCTGTCTTTTTATCTCTTCATAATTAGCAACTAACTTCACTGAAAGTTGCCCATGTATCTTTATACATAAAGAACACATACATAAAGATTATAATACATAAAGATTCAGCTTCTTGATTGATTTTTGCAGATTGCATCCAAATTCAATAAGTAATAATACCTAATACAAACTGAGATTATATACTTACTTATTATTACATACTATATTTCAATACTTATACATGATCAAGCTTTTCAATCTAACAGGCTTTTACGGTTATTGTAGTTCTACAACAGCAACTCTCTAAAGCACCTTATAAATGGAATAAAAGTGACTTAAGCCAGGTAAGAGTAGTGCTTTCTATTTTGGACAAATTAAAGGCAGATAACAAAGCACTTGTTTCTTAAGAATTAGACATTAGCTCTAGCTTAAGCAAGCATAGTACTGAACAATATTGGATACTCAGTACGTTGATTTTATTTTTAGTTTCTGTTTATGGAGATTTATTCAAATTGTCAATATGGTCTCATCTTTTAGCTCTGATCGTAGATGTGTTGAATATTCTACGTTAACTCGAGTAAATTAAATTTCAACAACTGGATGCATAATTATAGATATCTATCTTTGTGATTAGGATGCGATTTTTCGATCAAAATAAAAAAAAAAAAAAAAAAAAAGATAAAGTAGTATAAAATTGACCTTTATTTTTTCTACAGCTACTGTATTTATTCCAAATTTACAACAAAAAATTACCCCTAGCAAAGGTCATCTACAATCACTTGAGTGAGTAATTTACTATTTGGAACAAGAAAGATCTATTATCGAGAATCTAATCACAATTAAAGACCCTCTTGATAGATTCTTGTTTCGGAAAACTAAGTATCATAACTTTTTTTTTTTAATAGGTATGTACCTACTTGTTACTGAAAACATAATAAGCTTGTACAGTAAGTACACTTGAGTTTCGTCTGTAGAATTCAGTCTTTCGTTAATAGTTTTAACTAAAGGCACATACATACGAGTATGTACTCATAACAAAAGTTATAGTGAAGTCATCGTACTGTGGTACCTAATACTATCTATAGTTTATACTACATGGCTGTGGCCGATTCACCTATATACCTATTCAACTAAGTACAGTCTATAAAAATAGTGTAGTTTTACGAGTATATTTCAGCAGAAATGTACCGAACTCAAAATTTGCATATTCATTTTTTTCCCCTTGCTAATTAATATATTATTGTCAGGTAAAGATATTTCTCGAGTACTTAGTACTTAGAGTAAAAAATCTTAAATTAGTATCGTGTCCTTTTATCTTGACACATTAACCACCCAGAAGTATATGTTTATAATCTATCTATACATTATAATAAAACAGTAAAAATATTTTGTCTGTACATTTAGTATTTTTGACTGAAATGGATAGAGGGAGAACTAAAAAGAACAATAGAAAGCAAAAAAAATTTTTTGGAATTTCTTGTCTGTCTGTCTGTCTGTCTGTCTGTCTGTCTGTCTGTCTGTCTGTCTGTATGTATGTACGCGTTTCACGCAAAAACTACTGGACGGATTTGAATGAAACTTTTTTTGTTGTATAGCTATTAAGTCTGGGCAACATATAGGCTATAATTCATTTTGAAAACTGGAACACCTGATGAAGAACCATAACAGAACAGCTAAACTATAAGTAATATGGAAATGGTGCCTTAACAAAAATCGTTCAACCTGATGAGCATTTTCTGCCGACGTATAAAAATTGAAGATCTGGAACATCTGATGAAAAGCTCCAAGAGACCAGCTACACTATAACATATATGGAAATGGCGCCTTAGCAAAAATCGTTCAACCTGATGAGCATTTTCTGCTGACGTATAAAAATTGAAGATCTGGAACATCTGATGAAAAGCTCCAAGAGAGATTTTTCATCTAAGCGAAACTCACGCGGGCGAAGCCGCGGGCGACAGCTAGTCAATACAATAAAGCTTCCTGACAATAGGTAGTTAAAATTCTAGTCGATATTTGTAAAATTAACTCTGGGCAAACATCTCTGCCTGTGTTGAGTTCGCTATTGCAGACTAAAAAATGTTCATCACATTTCTCTTAGTAAATATTTACGTTTTTTGAGTTAACATATCCTATTTTGGGAATAGCCTTTTAAATATCCTGTCTCACATGAAATAACTATAGTGTTAATTTGTTTTTTGTTAATTATTGTCCCATGGTATACATATAGGACTTTTAATCTGTTTCTTGTCTCCCAAAATATCAAGGTTAGCAACCAAAGTACTCTACAGAACTGAAACAATGTTTTTGATAAGCTGGAATAATTTAAACCATTATGCTTTACAAAATGAAAAAACTGTATTGGCATTGCATTACATAGCCTATTCGAAGAATTTTTTTTTATTTTTATTTTTTTTTCCCAGTTTCGTAAAATTTTCCTTTATATCTGATATCCTTGTGGAAGACAGTTGTAGATACAACTACATTTGAATTTATTCATGTTATTAACCATCCTATATCAAAGTATCTAAGGAACCACTTTTAATATATCACATTAAAAATAATAATAATTATTATAATGATATGAAAATAAAAATCTTGCAAATTTCGCAATGGCTCTAAACATCTGCTTAGTGAATTTGATTAAATATCGAGGAAGCAACGTCGTAGTATAATTGATGGTTAAACAAACTTACCTTAATGAAGTTTGACCATAATTATACAAGACGTTGCTTCCGAAGATATTTATAACCCGCCCGTCCCAATCAATAAGTATAATACGTTTTACCATATCCCTAGCGCCACATTCCGAAATTTGGTTCTAAAGGAATGAAGAGGTGCCGCGCGGCGGCCATGGACGTAACTAACGGTGGGGCGAAAATAGGATGTCTGGACTAATTTTCTTTTATTTTATTTTATTGTATTTTATTCTCAGATCTCTTAAAATTGTGTCATGCCTAGTACATAGCAGAGCGAGCTGCTTAGTGAATTTGATTAAATATCTTCGGAAGCAACGTCTTGTATAATTATGGTCAAACTTCATTAAGGTAAGTTTGTTTAACCATCAATAATGTATGCAACTTTCGCGCGCTCGTATTTGATTGCGAACATCCATAACGCTTATATTTGCCTGCATATTACTTGTCATGGCAAGGCTCGCATATCGTTTGTTTTGCAGATACATCGGCTATTGACATTCATAGATATCGTACTATTGCAATTATTATTTTTGCTAAATGTTATATACTGTAGATTATTTCGCCAATTAATAATCACTATTGTTGAAATAAATATATTTATAAAATATATGCCTACACATAGAATTTTCTTTGATGAAAAGTTTCACTTTAGATATTTTGTTTTTAGTGTGTAAACAATGCATTCTCATAATATAACTATTTTCTATCAGAATACACGGGGGCTACGTACAAAAACGCATATTTTTAAAAGGAATCTTTCCTTATCTTCTTTCGATATAATTTCCTTAACCGAAACTTGGTTATTAGACGGAATAGGCAGCAGCGAGTTATTTGATAACCGCTATGTAGTATTTAGGCGGGATAGGAACTATGATGCGACAGGTGAAAAATATGGTGGGGGATTCTTCTAGCGGTTAATCGTGACTTGGCAGCCATTGAACGACCGGAATGGCAATCTTCGGCTGAGGATATATGGATCACCATCACCCTTAGTGAGAAACATAATAAGGAGCCCAAAAAATTACATGTATGTACGGTATACCTATGTACGGAAAAATTAGGTAATTCTTTTAATGTACAATTAAGGAATTTTTCTGAAAAACTTTCTTCTATTTATAACTCGTGCCCGAACGACTCATTTTTAATTATGGGTGACTTCAACTTGCCTAACGTTGACTGGCAGGGGGATCTTCAACCATATGGGATAACAGGTGAGGACCAATTATTATTTTTTAATACACTTGTGGAATGCAACTTATCTCAATTTAATTTTAATAGAAATATTACTCATAATCGTATTCTTGACTATGTATTATCTAATGAAAAAATAAGTCTAACTCCCTGCAGCGATCCCTTAGTGCCCGAAGATCCCCACCACAAATCTTTAGATATAAACTTGGATTATGTATGTGTAGATACGCTTAACAGTAAACCTAGGTATAAATATTCCTATGATAAAGCAAATTTTGGGGCTATCATTTCATCGTTAAATGAAATTGACTGGGACGCATGTCTGTACAATAATACCCTTGATGAGGCAGTAGATGTATTCTATAATCATTTATATAGCTTAAGAGATAAGTATGTTCCTCGTAAAATTATAACCACTGGTCAATTTCCTTCTTGGTACACTTCGCCCCTAAAAAAGTTATTAAAAGAAAAGTTTAAATTCTATAAAAAATATAAAACATATAGAAATACAGAGGATCGTGATACATACCATTTATTAAGAGAAAGAGCTAAGAGGTTAGAGCTTGAATGTTATAATAATTATATAAAACAGACAGAGGAGGCTATAATAAACCAACCAAAATTATTTTGGTCGTTTATAAAATCAAGTAAGAACGGCAGTAATTCAGTACCTTCAACTTTAAATTATGAAAATTATTCTGCCCATACTGGTGAGGATATCTGTAACCTATTTGCTGACTACTTCCAATCTACCTTTCTCACTAATTCATCGAACACTAGTAATTCTAATCCTGTCGCGCCTAGCACAGACGATCTTGCGTCAAATGGAAATTCTATTGCGAATATTGAAATCAATCCTGATACACTTTATAAATTATTGACATCCTTAGATGTATCCAAAGGTGCAGGGCCAGATCACATAGACGCCAAATTTATTGTCGGTTGTGCGAGCGCTCTTATTCGACCACTTGCAATTCTTTTTACTAGATCAGTCAAAGAAGGTATCGTGCCTAAAATATGGAAATGTGCATTCATCACGCCTATACATAAAGATGCTAGTAAAAATGATGTCAAAAACTACAGGCCGATATCAAACATATGTATATTTATGAAGATTTTTGAAAAACTGGTTCATACTGAAGTCTATAATACATTATCGTCTTCATTTATTGAAGAGCAACATGGATTTTTAAAACAACGCTCCACCACATCTAATCTTTTGACTTTCACTGATTTTATTTCACATAGTATGGATGGTGGAGGGCAAGCTGATGCCATATTTACGGACTATAGCAAGGCTTTCGATCGCATTGACCATAAATTACTACTTCAAAAACTCCTCTTTGCGGGTATACATGGTAACCTATTCAGATGGTTTACTTCGTACATTGAAAATAGGTCGCAGGCAGTAACTGTAAATGGTTTTGTGTCTACGTGGAGAAGTGTACCATCTGGAGTCCCTCAGGGCTCATTGCTTGGGCCACTTCTTTTTAATATTTTTATTAACGATGTCAAAAATTGTTTTAAATATTCTTATATACTACTATACGCTGACGACATGAAAATATATAAAAAAGTAGATAGTCAAGTTGATTGTCAGCACCTTCAAGAAGATTTGAATAGATTTGACGAATATTGTTTAAATAATAAATTGGATTTAAATGTAAGTAAATGTTTCTGTATATCCTTTACACGGAAAACTAAACCAATAGACTACAAATATGTTTTAAAAGGTCAGGAAATAAAAAAAGTGGATAAAATTCGGGATTTAGGAATTATCCACGATTCAAAAATGATATATGAAGATCATATTAATCATATTGTTAAAAAATCTTATAAAGCCTTGGGATTTTTGAAAAGAACTTGTTCGCAATTCAGGAATATTAAAGTTTTCAAAATTCTATTTTGTGCTTTAGTACGTAGCTCCCTTGAGTATTGTGCCCAGATTTGGAATCCAGGATATAACATTTACATTGATAGGCTTGAAGCAATTCAGAAAAAATTCTTAAAGTATATACAGTTTAAAACAAAATGCTATGATTCAAGTTATGAAGCAATGTGTAAAAGACACCACATTCTTCCTCTTGAAGTTAGACGACAAATTGCTGATGTATCTGTATTGGTTAAAATTGCACAAAGCTCATTGGATACCCCTGTTTTACTGACGAAAATACAACTTAAGGTACCAAATCGATCTGTACGGATCCCCTCCGTCCTTGCTATCCCGCAGAGCCTGACTAAGTATAGGCAAAATTCGTTTTTTATTAGAACAGCAAAGGAACTAAATAAATTGAATGTTTGCCCTGAACTAGACCTGTTCAACTCAACCCCTGGATGTTTCAAGAATAGAATTTCTAGGTCGTGGTTTAATGATTCTCACTCTGTCAATAATTAGACTTTTTTTTCTAGTATTTTAAATAACTACTTATGTTGTTAATTTGTATAAAGTTTTCAACTTTATTTTTCTGTTACTTTTCAATTTTTTTTATTTGTATACTAGATACTTAACAAACAAGCATTTTTGCTATCTTTATGCGAAAACATGTAAATGGTCCTTAGAATCTAAATAGATTAATAATAAGATATATAGACTGTATGTTTTCCAAATAAAATAAAATAAAATAAAATAAATAAATTCCCTGAAAGAAAAGTAAATTCCGTTTCGCCTTGATAGTGTTAAAACGCTTTCAAATCTGCTTCGCTCGACCGATATTGGATATTTGTATACCAGTGTGTAGCCTAGAACTTCCTCTTTTCGATGATAGGTGTGACTTATATTTCATCCTGGATTTTGCTCGAGCTGTGGCTCAAAACGTAATTTTTTATTTTTTTAATTCTTTTTGGTTATTTTGAAGTACAAATATTATTCAAATTACGTTTATTTTTAATTTAATCAATAGTTCTCAATAATATCTATAAGTAAACGAAAAAATCATCGCTCTATCACTAATGAGTCGTGAGTAATACTAAATTGAAATTTTCAAAACGGCGTTTTTCGTAATTTCACGCGGCGGCTCCCCCCGCCCCTCCCGTAGGGCTCCAACCTTATCTCAAGGTCTTAACACTAAACTGACTATATAAGCTAAATAATGATACTAGATTCATGTTTCTAAGACTAATAGTTTTGAAGTTATTAAGGTGAGACGATATATCCCATTTCGTTACGGTCTGAAATCCTGGCATGGTACCCGTATGGCGCTGATTTTAAAGACGTTTCACGTCAAAAAATAGAATAAAACATGCTATGTTTGTGATGTTTGTGAGATAGACTAGTATAGAGTACCTAAATACTTCTTATTTTATAAGAAGTCTCTTCAAAACTAAAGAAAGCAGGCGCTCTTTAGTACACTAATCGTCAATTGCTCTTTTATATACATTTACAGCCAAAGCCTGGTTTTCCACCTTTGCTTAGCTTTCACAGTAATACCTACAGCTGCAGATAGAAGTTCTAGCAGATGTCCCCGTCTGTTTGCCTCCGTTCCACCACAGGCTATACAAGTATAGATACCCCACCACTGTGATTTGATTCCTGTTTGCCGCCCCGGTTCAATAAACTTAGATTGCTTGGTAAACAAACTGGAATAATGAATTTCCAACTATTTCATTATAAGAGGATTTGAAGTTTCAATGTATCTATAGATTTATGTTGGAGCTTTGTAACTTTTGCCATAGATATACCTTCTAATAATCTACTTGATTTAAACTTTAGATGTTTAAGAATTTAGAAGCATTTAGATGTCCCACAGAAATCGGACATTTACAAATAGAAATGGCATCTGCTATATTTTATACTAGCCTCACTATACTAGCATCACCATACTAGCCTCCCTATACTTTTAAGGAAACTAGATGCCAAATTTCAGCTTCGCCCAGTAATTCTTACGGAACTATAATAATCAATATAGATTCGGATGACATCGAATTACTAGGTGACAGGCTGGGTACAGATGACAATGAATGACGCTATGACGCTCATTAATACAATGCACTTTAACAAATTTCATCATAGCCTATACTTAGCATGGAATGCTTGTGACGATATTTGGAGGTTTGATTGGATAGTTTTGCGAAGATGTAATTAAAGAACGCGCAGCATTCCAAGAACCGTCGAAATCGAAACTATGGAGTGCCCGCTGTGTTCGACAAAACACGAGTTTTGGCGCTAATAACATTCCGAAAACTCAAACGAACTTGCTCCAGGAACTCAGAAAACTTCAAGTGGAATGTTATAAAAAGAAAAATAGTCTAGCGCTGGGTTTGGTGGTTAATTTGGTATTAGAACAAATGGGTCAGATTTAATTGAAATACACCCAGTTGTGATTGAGGGACATCACAACAGGGAGTCATCATCGTCAGGGAGTAGATGTATCTAACCATCCACTTAACTAAGTGGAAAGTAAGAGAGCAAGTTTATTTCTCTGTCAAAATACAGTTGTGTGAAATTTATTATCATGACTCCATAAACTCATCATATGATCTTCATCTCGTGATCCCGTGAACTTTCATCGATAACCTACCTATCATAAAGACGAATAGACGAAAGACGTACCCAGGGGAAAGAAGAGCTGTACAGTTCCCTGGGGGACAACACTAGGAGATCCTCTTCTAGTGGATCGTGGTGAAAAATACAATAATTCCATCTGTCCGAAAACCATTTTTAAAGTCAAGGTATTTCAGCGATCAACTTATTCAACTGGTCGTAAGAAAATCTCAACCACACTCCAGGCAGGAAGACCCAGAGGAAACTTATCAAGCACTTGACATAACTATGAATTGAAGTTGGAGTCGGAGCATTCCACGAAGAAACTTAACAGAAGTACAAAATAACCAGGGTTCAGAAATGTGTCATCATAAAGTTAGGAATTTTTATACTAAGGGTGTAGAAGTCTATAAAAATCTTGTGCCGCTGTGGATGTGAGAGATTTTATGAAAATTCATCGAATCTGTCTAGCAGTTTTCGTATGATAAAGTAACATTAACGACATCCAAATTTTTTACATATGGTGTAAGTCTTCGGTGAATTTGGTTTTCTGTTTGATTTGCGTATATTGGATTTTAGTGTTTTATAGATTTCATTTTCGTGAAAATAGGGAAACCCAGCGAGTTGCAATGTGAAGAATTATTGTTTACATTGACGAGAAAAGCCATTATATGCAGTGTCTAATTTCGGAATTATAAAATTATGGTATTTTTCGGAGCGTAGGATGTATAATATTTTGAATTTGTGTTCACGGCGAGTCAGACCTCGCCTTGTATAAAACACTAAGTTTAGAGGTAATAAAATCCCAAGTTAAATTGCCGCGTATCCGCGGGCTAGAAAAGTGGTGAACGTGCCGGCTTTGGGAAACACTTCCAGCTTTTAGGTGCTTTTATATCGAGAAAGGTGTACTGATGAACTGCTCCATTTTTTTTATCGCATTTGGTATTTTATATTTTAAAAAAGCTAGAGGAAAGCTCTAGCTTTTTTTTTAATATTTGGAAGTGATTTTGTAATAACGGTTTTCGAGAAACTATACTTAGTATGAAGTTTTTCAAAAAGTGGCTATGGATTTTTTCTGTTATACGGTGTAGAGTTATTGAAGGGTTTTTACATAATTATATAGAGTTAAAGCGTGTATAGTTAGAAGATTGGCTCTACATGCGATCTAAGAGCCGTGTGGTCACATCTTGACAACATTTTACATGAAATTTTTTTTGATTATATTACATTTTTACACATAATTTAATCGAACTGGAAATACAAAATTCACACGGAAATAGCGTTGAATTCTTATCAAATGCAGATGCATCGGCGCGAGCTAGCGATCGCCATCGAATCGCAGCGAATCGCGACGAATCCCACCGAATCGCGACGATCACGCCATTCAACCGCGTTGGCGCGAATTTTCCCATTTCCGATCGAGCGCTCCGTTCGTAATAAATACAAGTTTCGAGCTACCTGCATTTTGGGGTTCCCTTAAGTATTAAATTTGAAAGATATTTGGATGTTACATGGTTTTGTAGACTAAACTGACTCATTTATAAGAGTGATTTTGAAGATGTTTCATGTCCAAACAATAATATAATTGGCAGTGGATGAAAAGGGAGGGATAAATTGATTTAGCCATATGGTAAAATAATGGTAAGTACCTAGGTTCATTATTTTACCGCATGGCTGAATCAAGTTATCTCTACCTTTTGATATTTCCGTACTGAATTCACAAAACAGTATAAATCAAAGTTGATTTATACTGTTTTGTAAATAATTTAGGGAACATCGGTGTGTGAATCCGACTCGCGTTTGCCATTTCGTATTTTCGATTGAGCGCTTCATAACGAACACAATTTGCGGAGTACGCGTATTTTTACATTTCATTTGGCGGTATTACGTTTAATTAAGTCTATGGCATCTGCTGTGTTTCAATCCATCGATCCGTATCTTGGAATATTACAGATTTGCATCACTACCTGTTTTAATTAAGGCCCTTTGAGGGATTTTCCACTGAAAACATGCTAAGTATGCTTTCTATAGATCAGTGTTTTTGCTTCCATAAAGTCCTCTCATAATTTGTTTCTTAAACATCTTCTATGTACAGCTTCGATCAACAATCACTTCCGCGCGCCATTGACCAGTTATTAGTAGTATTGTATGTGTATAGAATTTGCTTATAAATCAAAGATATAGGTATTTGCTATAAATAGATTCAGTTAACCCGGCTCTAATAGTAAAGTATCAATCATCACATGGACGTTCAACATTATTTAGTTAGTTATTTTTTTCTAGCTATAACATGTCCCATTGCTTCGCAAAAGCCTCCCCACTCTTTCCATGTGTCCATGTGTTCAATGTGTGTTTTTCTATCCACTTTCTGTCGAAAATTCTAAGTTCATCCGACCATCTTGTCTTAGGCCTCCCTCGCTTTCTGTGCCCATCAGCTGGGACCTAGGTGGTAAGTATGTGAGTGTAACTTTCGGGATGCATACGGCCCAAGTGACCCGCCCAATTCCACCGCCCAATAGTTAATTAATTTCATAAAAAATTGTAATTCCAAAATTTAATACATAGTCAACATTGGACCAAAAATGTTTACCGACGGCATTTGTCGGCGCTCGCTAAAATCAGAATTCGATAAAATTCCAATCAATCAAATGGCGATTTATTTTATTACGGACGAAGACAAACAACAATATTTTTCAACGTTTGTTTTACTTTCCAATCACAATTTATTCGCAACGATGAAATTTATTCGATTTGTGACAAAATCGCTAACAAATAAAAACGCTGTTAATGTTTTGGACTGGCATGGTTCAGTAAACAGCATATGAACTCGCCCAAATTCATTACAAATTGACCACTATTACTGCGGCGTAAAGTTCTTATACGGTAATCAAATCAGACCATGCCGTAATCCACCATAGGTACAGTCACATGCAGAGACACCAGACTCCCCTGAGATAGGATTCTGTGAGATAGGATGTCAGTTATCTCTGCAGCTGACGGTACTCTTTTAGAACATGGGTTGGAAACATGAAATCCACATCTACTAACATTATAAACTTGAAAGAGCAAAGTGTGAGATCAAATGTTGGATGTTTGTTATTATCGCAAAAACTACGAGATGGATTTAGATTATTACCGGTAGAATGAACCTGAAACAATACACATAGGGTACCCAGCAACATTTTTGGTCGAAATTATCATTAAATTACCTATTTACACCAAGAATAGGTAATTGTATGGTAATTTCGACCAAAAAGTTTGCTGGGTTATTTTACACAACTAAAAAAGGAGTGTTATGTTTTCAGGGTTCATGTAGATTTTGATGTGGGAGGTATTTTTACATTCCTTGCATTTCTCTGAGTGTATTGGTTATGTAAGTTGTCAGTCGTGTTTTTTATTTTTTAATAATTTGCTTGTTTTTCTCGAAATTCGGATATAAATAGGAAAAAAAAATCCCACGGGATCAAATACAAGGATAGGTAGGTAGGTAAAGCAGTTATTATTAGGTACTTCTTTTATATGTAATTCTTTCAAGTGCACTATCACAGAGTACCTAACAAGTAATCGCTAGAGAGACAAACAACAGTTGTGCGTTCTCACCGCTCAATATACAGAGCAAACACGGCGGATCCCTGGATCACGGAATCGGACAGATGCGCGGGATCCGGGATTAGCGACGCGTGCGTAATCCCTCTCCAAGATGCAAGGATTAATGGACTGCATTTTGCATTTGTTTTACGATGATAAAGTGATAGTTAATTTATAAAAGCAGCAGTGCAGTATTAGTTCTGGAAATTAGCATGTGAATAATGTTTTGCACCGATTTTAATGAAATGGTTCACGGGTAGAATATAACCGGTAATTGCACATAGTTATTCCCGAAATTTTCATGAGAGCACAAAATTTTTGCTTACAGACATAAGCATGCCTACAACATCTGTACGAAATTATGCTGTGTCAGACACTCTGTACACCAATTGCGATTCTGACAAAGCCTTGGCGTCAAAAGGTGACGAGGGTAGGGTTGGGACACGGTCTAATCCCGCTTGAATGCTTGCGGGATTAGGGGATTGCACCTTGCATTGTGCAGTGGGATGACAGCCAGGTGACACGATAAATATGGTTTAACGATTTTAACAGATGATCTTAGATTAATTCGGTAACGTAGACCAACTGGATGGTAAGACGGGACCATGGGGACCATGACGGGACCAACTGTTACATGCCTTTTGGGCAATTTTGGGCTACTTCAAACTCTTACTTACACAACTATTGTAACTTTATCTTTTTATTTTAAGTAATAATATAGGTGCATGCTTAAATTAATTGATGTCTATTTAGATATATACTAGGTACCTAGGATAATATAACTACACTTTACATAGCCAGCCCTATCTTACGTAAGGAATCCAAAGATAACTCGCATATCTATATCTCTGTCAAGGCACCAATAAAATGAACTCACATACATACATGAACCTTGAAAACATAGCGCTCTTTTTTGGGCAGACGTGTAAATATAACGAGTTTACGTCTATCTTTCGCTTCTTCTGTACATTTATCACGCTGCATTTCAAATATACACCTCCAACTAAATCTAAGTGTCCGTAGTTAACACTACATGAATGCACAGACAGTCCGACAGGCCGCCGGACCGCCTGTCGCCACTTCCGCAGATCTAAGCGGAAGTCGGCCGGCAGACTACTAGCGCAATGCTTGCATTGCAGATGTTATCTACATACATGTTATCACTCGGATAAGCGGAATTGTGTTGTGTCACTTATTATATAAATACCGTGTATTGTGTCCGTAAATAATGTGTTTTTCTATATCTATGGTCGTATCTGCATTCAGTTCCTCGTATCTACTACAATATCAGAATATCTAGACTAAATAAGATTTTTTTCATTCGTTATCGAGATTATGTAGATAACTTTTAATATGTAATTTCGAATAAGCCGTCATGAGCATCGGTGGTTCAGTGGTAGAATGCTCGCCTGCCACGCGGGCGGCCCGGGTTCGATTCCCGGCCGATGCAGTCTTTTTTGGACTCTCTTTTTGTTTTGTAATTTTATTAAGTTCTTTCTGTCATTTAAATTTCGTTCCTATAAAATGTGAATAATTCATAGAGATAATGAAACGTTTAACAATTAATAATAACAATCTATCGCAAAATTCGCTATTTTAAGTATTTATTTAGGTGATAAAGTTAATTAGGTAAAAATAAAAAACACTGAAATTATAGTTTGCTTTACAGCTATTTAATAAAATATGAATGTTTATGTAATTTTTATTTATAATAATAAACTAGGTCAAAAAGTTACATAAAAATAATAACGCCTGGCAAAAATAAATAGCACAATATATTTTCGTCATCATTCACAGATGCATACTATCCTTCTTAATAATCAAAGCTTCTTCCTAAATTCCTTTGTTTCTGTAGTATAAAAATTTCTGTCCTCAAAATTTCATGTTTCAAGTTTTCAATGTTCTGAGGTTATGGTTCTGCGAAGTAGGTATGTCAGTCGGTCAGCGTCCTCTTTTATAAAGATTAGTTTTGATGTATTTAATTTTAAGTATAAGATATAAGATAAGCCCCACGAAATAGCAGGCGTTAGTAACAACTAAATCTCAGTGAGGCCCTCTGTTATTGCCCAGCCTCCGAAGCCGACTCGTAATAGATTTTGCGGAAGGCAGTAAGTGGCATTTAATTAAAAATATGTCACTCCCGACGCCCGTCTGGCTCCCCTGGTAGGTTGTACCTATGTATATCTGTGGTTGTACTCGTAAGGTTGTCTATGGGTGGTTTAGATTGTTTGGAAAATAGAGCAGAAATGTCTAGTAGAGAATATCAGCTGTAAAGAACGTAAAAGTGGCTATTGTTATTTGATTTAATTTTAGTCTCATGTTATATTTCTTTAAAATCAATAACTAATGGATCAACTGTACCTCAACTAAAAGTGATACTTATGGCCTGTAAATTAAAACTATTTTTAGATTAATATAAATATAAAAAAAAATATATGTATATATTTTTAAATTTAAATAAGTTACCGGTCCATGTTTTTCACCAAAATATGGGATGTTTTTGGTGTAAAATGTAAGTGGGGGAAACTGCAGCAACAACTAGTCAATCATACATGTGACATCTTTCTCACATACTCGTACATTTTGCCTATCCGTTTGTTAGTGTATTGTATATTTTTGACCCAGATACATATCTAATCCTTTGGGTCAAAAATGAAAAATATAATTCTCCACCCCTTCTTCTGTTTTATTTGGGGTCGGATTTTCTCGAATAATCAAAAATATCATTCTGTGGAATAATTTAATCCTTTCCCTATTTGGCTCGTTAATTATTATTATATGAATGCGAGGTCGGATCCATTACGACACGGTATTTCAATTAGGCATCGGAATGAACGTAAGGCTTTGATCATACCACACATTACCACATTTAATAATAAAATAAAAAAATATATTTAGAAAGCTGCCTGGGCCTGGTTCCTGTGTTAATTTCCAAAAGGGATAAATTATTGAATTGATTAAAAGATTAAAACCTGGTCCCTGAAGATATAAGAAAAAAATATTGATGATCATTATAGGACAAATTAGAAGCCAACACTAGAAGAAATTATATAGAGTTGTATTGTTGAAAGTCTAACTTAAAATCTGGCACTACAGGTTTATAAATGCTACAGTTTTACATTATGAGTATGAACAACGCGTCAGATTTAATGAGATTGGGGCCAAAACCATTTGTGCAAACGAGAAGTGTTTGGTAATTGCTATTCAATTAAGTAAATATGAATATACATAAGATTCGTAATTGTAGAGACAGATTCCAAATATTTTAATCCTTCGTTACCGTAACAAATATTCGAGGAAAATCCTCGCGCTTGGCGCGCGGCGTGCAAAAGGTGATACGAATTCTTATTGGATGTATAAAATCAATCAACTTATACATCATATATTTTAATCATGTATTTATTTACTACACGTTCCTGACGGGGCCTTTAGGAAATAGGAGTCTACCTGTGCCTTCTATCCTACAGAAAAAAATAAATATCAATGTATGTGACCGCCCTGGAATAAAGACCAAATTGAGTCCCGACTCGATAACCACGTGTTAAAGCAGTAAAAGTAATCATAGGTTCAGTGGAGGGGTGGGTTTATGGCCAGTGGAGTGGCAGTAAACTCGCCTAATCGGTCTATATTGTCGTGAAGGATCGGCGCGTGTACGGAGACAAATGATATAGTCGAGTGATGATAGCATACTAGTATATTGATTAATATGAACATGATTATATACTCCTCACATCTCCCCATTATAAAAAAAATAAAATAAAATTATTATAAATTTCAATTTTATAATCACAATTACTATTAACTAAGTATTATAAGAATAGGCTTAAAAAATTGGGTGGGGCTGTGTCGGTGGACACGGCCGTTGGTTTTAACGTGAAACGTCTATGTCAGCGAGTCGCTTTTAAAGATTAGATTGAAAGAAAACAAAATGGTCTACGTTCTTAATATTTTATTTCGATTTATTCTATACAAACATACACCTTGTATTCTATACAAACATGTTACTTAAAAACATAACACTTAAAATAAATTGCATGTGGATAAGGCTGTTTTTGGTTTGATATAATAATTTATTTGTGATATTCTTGTATATACTCAAGATGATACAATAAAGATGGGGCAACCTCGCTTTACAAAATATTTTTTTCAAAAACAGTCATTTTAATAACAACGTTTTTTATAAACTACACATTTTAAAAACATCTGGGTGAACAAACTAATCCTTTTTTATAAAATGATTATTTTACAAACAAATTAATAGATAAATATTGATTTTACAAACAAATTACTTAACAAAGACTTCAATTGGTAAAACATGGCAAGATAAAATATCTTATGACAAAATACATCGTTCGCTAAATATTATTTACCAAAACTAACTAAAAGATATGAAGTTTTAAATGTCTACATAAGCGAAGTCTCCTACATGTTCACCGGGAAAATTTGTATTAAGGAAATAAATGTTGTGTGGTCTTTTAGTTTCTTTAAATCTCTCTCGAACCAAAGTCGATCACACACATTGCAAGATAACCAAACGGATTTTCTTCGAATATAGTTTTGTAGCGATTATCCGCCATCGCCAATGATTTTGCATAACATCACTTCGACTACTGTTCAAGTTCCCCAGTTCACTAAACGGATTCCACATTTGTATGGGTTGTATGTATATCTTCATCTGTTACGTCCATTGCAATAAGTACATCTTCGGTAGCAATGCTCGCGGAGTCGATGTTGTCCAAGTTTGAAGTTGTTTGTTGTTGAGTTTGTTAAGCCATGGGACCCTCTCTTAAACAACGAATAAATAATAAACACAAATCTATCTCGTTGCCACAATAATATCAGTGTGATTCAAATCTCGGTTCTCCAGGGTGTTATTGATGCTGTCTCCTAGCGGCGCGGTCACTTTATAATTAAGAACATAATCTATACATATAATAAAACAGTAAAAATAATTTGTCTGTACATTTAGTATTTTTGACTGAAATGGATAGAGGGACACTTAAAAAGAATAATAGAAAGCAAAAAAAATTTTTGGAATTTCTTGTCTGTCTGTCTGTCTGTATGTATGATCACGCTAATCTCCGAAAGTACTGAACCGATTTGAATGAAACTTTTTTTGTTGTATAGCTATTAAGCCTGGGCAACATTTAGGCTATAATTTATTTTGAAAACTGGTACACCTGATGAAGAACCTTAACAGAACAGCTAAACTATAAGAATTATGGAAATGGTTCCTTAACAAAAGTCGTTCAACCTGATGAGCATTTTCTGATGACGTATAAAAATTGAAGATCTGGAACATCTGATGAAGAACTGCAAGAGACCAGCTACACCATAACATATATGGAAATGGCGCCTTATTAAAAGTCGTTCAACCTGATGAGCATTTTCTGCTGACGTATAAAAATATAAGATCTGGAACATTTGATGAAAAGCTCCAAGAGAGATTTTTCATCTAAGCGAAACTCACGCGGGCGAAGCCGCGGGCGACAGCTAGTATTATAATAAGCAATAATATAATATTAATGTAAGCTACACTGTCGCATTGGGTTAGCCTGTAAAGATAGATGTAAGATTTAAATAAATAAATACTATGTAAGTTCCAATCGAAAGAGCAGACGAACTTTCTAGGAAAGGAGCAGATGAAACTTTCGTGGTACCTGAACCCAGACTTCCCATAGCTTATGGGATAACGAAAGGCGTCATCAAGCATAGAATGAATGAATCCAAAGAAGATGGAGAAAAACTAGAAGTTTAAGACAATCAAAAATCTTCATCAAGGCAGCAGACCAAAAGAAATCAAAACACCTACTTAAATTGAGTAGGAATAACATTAGAATCATCATAGGGATCCTCACAGGACACTGCCAACTGAATAGACACCTGACAGTGATTAAGCAAAGAGATCCTATCTGTCCCAGCTGCCTGGAAGAAGAGGAGATTAATAGCTTTCTTCTAGTAGCAGAGTATCCCGCTTACGCTGCTGCGAGGAGAGAAGTAATGGGCTCAGACCCCTATCTGAAAATGATCTTAACGACATTACAATAGGGCAGTTATTAAAATTCTGCAAAATAACAGGTAGATTCAGTGGGTCGCCACCAACGTAAGTTACCAGGTAACTCAAAACCCTATACGGGTCTCGGGGAATTGGGTGAAATGGTCCCAGCATAAGTGGACTGATCATCCGTCTGGTGCTCGCGCTGGCGTCCTCATATAGTAAATAGTAAATAAATAAAAAGTTCCAATCGAGAGTCTTGGAAGAAGGAGAGAGGCATTTGCCCAGTACTGGGATATTGATGGCTATTAAATAAAAAAATAATAAATAAATGTAAGTTCCCGCGGCTTCCAGTCTTCCCGATAAACTCAAAAACTACTGAACGGATTTCATGCGGTTTTCATTAATAGACAAAGTGATTCATGAGGAAGGATTAGGTACCTACATAATAAGGTACTTATATAATTTAATATTATTTTGTGTATATTAGTTGAACGGATTTTGATGCGGTTTTCAATTTTAGGTAGGAAGCTTCTTCAGTAAAGTGTACCTATATAACATTTTCACCTGTGCGAAGGCGGGCCAATATATATAAATTATTATAACACCAAGCCAGGCAACGACCTGCATTCGTGTAGTATCTGTGTAGATATGCCGGTTGTCTAATTGGGTTGGTCAAATGGTACTGATCTCTATAGATCTATTGACTACACGACCAAGCCAACTAGACGTGTTTCCAATTTTAATAAAGCATATATTTCATAATAGTACATAATAATCATGTTTAAGCCTACTAACCATGCCAGTATCTTCACTGTCCATAGGTACAGCAATTTTTGCATGTAGTAAAATGTTAATGTGTGATAATTGTAACTGGTGTAAATCGTTTTTATCACAATAAATAATTAAACAATTAGGTTTAGTTTTCCTCATTTTCCTTTTATTTAATTTATAATGTTTGTTAGAAAGATTTGATCCTTTTGATTAACTCCATCGATTAATACCATAAAAATACAGGTGTTATTTTTTTGGATTGTAGCCAGTTCGATTCCCGGCGTGGCAAATGAATTTTCAAAAAACTTTGAATGCAGATTTGATTATATTTTAAATAAAGGAATGTTTCTTTAAAGAAAAATTTGATGTCTTCAGGATTAAGGTTACTTTTCCTGAAAGAGAAGTAAATTCCGTTTCGTCTTGATAGTGTTAAAACGCTGACAAATCTGCTTCACTCGACCGATATTGGATATTAGTATACCAGTGTGTAGCCTAGAACCTCCTCTTTTCGATGATAGATGTGACTTATATTTCATCCTGGGTTTTGCTCGGGCTGTGGCTCAAAACGTAATTTTTTATATTTTTTTATTTTTTTTTGGTTATTTTGAAGTACAAATATTATTCAAATTACTTTTATTTTTAATTTAATCAATAGTTCTCAATAATATCTATAAGTAGTATAAAGAATTATAGCTCTATCACTAATGAGTCGTGAGTAATACTAAATTGAAATTTTCAAAACGGCGTTTTTCGTAATTTCACGCGGCGGCTCCCCCCGCCCCTCCCGTAGGGCTCCAACCTTATCTCAAGGTCTTAACACCAAACTGACTATATAAGCTAAATAATGATACTAGATTCATGTTTCTAAGACTAATAGTTTTGAAGTTATTAAGGTGAGACGATATATCCCATTTCGTTACGGTCTGAAATCCTGGCATGGTACCCGTATGGCGCTGATTTTAAAGACGTTTCACGTCAAAAAATTAATTCGTGTAAATACACATAGGTAGATAAGTAGATACTACATAAGTTAAACATAATGCGCTACTAACAATTATTGTTACATTGTTACCATTAAGTATTAATTTGAGTTTTGATACACATTATAACTAAGTATTATTGAATTATATTTATATTGTAAATACATACATTGAAAATTTAATTAAACATGATACAATTTTGTACGATTTTTATGTATTATATCTAGTTTGCCATTAATATCAACTTCCACATTTGGAGAAAGATCTCGTATAACTTTGTATGGACCTAGGTACAGATCGGATAGCTTATTACCAGTTTCATTTTTGATAAGAATTAAATCGTTAGGCTTGTAACACACTGGGTTTATATAACTATCATATTTCAACTTTCTAAGATATTTACTAGCTATTAAATTTTTTCGTGCTTCGGCTTGTGACATTTGGAGTCTATATTTTAATTCAAGGGGGTAACTATCGTGATTATACAGAGGTTGTACAGTTTTAGTTAAATTATTTGGCAAATTGCATTTTTTACCATATACAAGTTCAAAAGGCGAAAAAATTGTTGACCTATGGACTGATGTGTTAAAGGCAAAGCACCAAAATGGAAGCCATGTGCTCCACAAATCGGACTTACCTTCGGCTTGAGTACGTAAAAATGCACCTAAATGTTTGTGGGAATTCTCCAGTGCGCCGATGCTCTGGTGGTGGTATGCTGTAGAATTTAATTTTTTAATATTAAGTAACTCACATACTTGTTTCATTGTGTCGGACATGAATTCAGCACCTCTGTCCGTAGCTATTTCTCCGGGGACTCCATGCTGTAATATAAAGTTATTAACAAAACTACGCGCGACTTCAGTAGATGTTTTGGTATGTAATGGAAATGCACATACATATTTTGTTAACTCACATTGAAGTGTAAGGATATAAGAATAATCATAACAATCTCTATCTACTGGTCCAACAATATCTAAATAAATTTTTTCGAACGCCGTGTGTGCACTCGAAGTTATTGACATTGGTTCTTTCACGTGTACAGTATATTTATATTTTTGACATTGAGGACATTTTAAAACAAAATTTGTTATATCCGATTCCATACTAGGCCAAAAATAGTATCGTTTAATATTATTTAACATCCTTCTTATGCCCGCGTGGCCACTTGTGGGCAAAAGATGGAAATCATTAAGAATTACTTTTCTGTCATCTTTATCATCAATTCTTTCGACGTCATTTAATATACATAATCTGGGCCCTTTATAGTTTAACGTATTTTTTATTTCACTTGCAAGTTTGTCGACAAATGACTTAGTATATTCATTCTTTATGAAATATATTTCGCTTATATTTATTTGTTTCGCGAAAGTACTTAGCTCTCTCACAAATTCGGCTCGCGTAACTTGTGCTCGAGAAGCTAGATTTATAAAAATAGTCTTTTTTTGAGACACGTATAAAAATATATTACGACTAAAGGTATCATTTAACTTCGTATATTTTTCAAATTCTTTACTATCTATAAATCTTAACTCCACAGCGTCCTTCGGCTTAATATGAGTATCTACGACTTTCGGTTGATCAGGCCGATTATCGGAAGAAATCATATCGTTGCCGGGGGAAGCAACGTCAGGGTTGTCAATTTCATCATTTAACCTTTTCCTTTGAGCTCGTGTCATAACATTCAAACATTTATTCATCTCTTCCAGTTCTTTTGATGAGATTCTTATCCTAGACAATGCGTCTGCAGCCGCATTCTCTGTTCCTTTCACATACTCTATCACGTAATCATACTCCTCAAGAACTAACCTAAATTTAAACAATCTGCTCGAGGGATCTTTTAAATTAAATAAGTACACCAGGGGCTTGTGGTCGGTAAGTATTTTGAATCTTCGACCATATAGGCAGGGCCTAAAATATTTCACTGCCCATACCACCGCCAATAATTTCTTTTCTATGGTAGGGTAATTTTTCTCCGCTTTATTGAGATTTCGACTAGCAAAAGCTATGGGACGCCTATCCATATTACACAAAACAGCACCTAAGGCGTACCCTGAAGCATCTGTTTGGAGAATAAACTCATTTTTATCTGAAAAATCGGGATATTGTAGTACTGGAGATGATATTATACATTGTTTTAACGTGTCAAAAGCTATTTGGCAATTATTATCCCACACAAAATTAGCATTTTTCCTACATAAAAGATTTAAATAATATGCTTTTTCCGCAAATTTGTCTATGAATTTTCTGTAGTAATTAACAAAGGCTATGAAACGTTTAACTTCATCGCTATTTTTGGGAATTGGATAATTTTGAACAATTTTAATTTTTTCAGGATCTGGTAACACACCGTTACCTGACACAACATGACCCAAGTAGAGTAATTCTTTTTTAAGAAACGTACATTTTGAAGGATTTAGTTTTAAATTAGCATTTCTCAATTTTTCAAAAACAAGAAGTAGATTATTATTGTGATCTTTTAAATTTCTTCCCATTATTATTAAATCATCAAGGTAAACAAGACATTTTTCATATGATAAACCAGCCATAGCCATAGTCATCATACGAGAAAACGAACTAGGACTGGTTTTTAGGCCCATTGGCATTCGAGTCATTTGATATTGACCTCCTGCGCAAAACGATGTAAATTTTCTGCTATCTTTATCTAGTCCAACATTAAAAAATCCTTGATTTAAATCTAAGTGTGTAAAATAGATACAACCACTAAGAGAATCTAATATTTCCGTTATGTTCGGAAGCGGGAATTTGTCATCTTGAATACAATTATTTAACTTCCGGTAGTCAATAACTAGACGCCATTTCTTTTCACCGCTTCTATCCATTTTCTTGGGAACGAGTAGGACTGGGCTAGACTACTCACTAGTGCATGGTTCAATAATCCCTTGCTCCAGTAAGTTGTCAACCTGTTTCTTTAATTCATATTTTTGTGCATGAGGAAGCCTATATGGTTTTGTATAAACTGGTGTAATTCCGGGTTTCAAATTAATTTTGTGTTCATATAATTTAGTCGTAGTCAATTTATCGCCAGGGAGGTAAAAAATGTCTGAGTATTTTGCACAAATACATTCAATAGAATTACGCTCTTCTGTGTTTAAATCTTTAAGGTTTATTGACGTTAATAATTTTTTTACGCGCTCAGCTTTATCGGAGGACGCTTCGAATGAACATATTTCGAAATCGCTTGCTTTATGAAGTTTAGGGAAAAATTCTTTTAAAACGAAAGTAGAATCAGTAGTGTTTAAAATTCGGATTGGAATTTTGCCATTTAAAGGTTTTACCAAAGAACTAGCAATAAAGATACCCTCTTGCAGTTCAGTCGCACTAACCACACATTCCTCAGTTTCATACGTACTTACAAAATGAATTGATTCTGATCTCGAAGGAATAGTTAATTGTTTATTATTCATTATTAACGGTAAAGAAATGCTTATGTTATTATTCCAAAGTAATAAAGTGTTATTACCGAAATTTAAAACTGACTTATACTTACTCAGAAAATCTTGTCCTAGAATTCCATGTGCCATACATGGCAAAGAATCAAACACATAAAACTTATGACTAAGTAATTGGTTTCCAATATGCAATTGTAAATAAACATATCCAATTGATCTAATCTTGCCTCCAATTCCGTTGACTAAGATGTTTTCGTTATGGATTGGAATGTTTTGTTTCAAATAGGGAATGCAAATCCGTTCTGTTTTTAAATCCGGATTTTTAAGAACGGATTTTTGATCCAATCCGGTTTATCCGGATTTTACGGATTTTTCATAAAAAAAGCAAAACTAATCATATACCTGATAAAACTATAACTGGTTTGTGTCAGTACATAGAATTAAGCGGTTTTCACAGTTGTACTGTTGAAGGTCTAACTTAAAACGTATAAATTTCATCTTGTACGTCACTTAGACCCAGAGATATTAACGATGGTAAATTACGCGCGGACGAATTTCGCGGGTACAAGCTAATGTATAATAGAATACTTGTACACTTGATCTTTTTTATCATAGTTTATTTATTTTACTAACATAGTGATTGAAAATTTAGGGACTAAGAATATTGTTCTTATTTCTAACTTGTGAATCAGATACTCCTTCCAAGGAACGTTTAGTATAATGTTTATTATCGCATTGTAATTTCAGTTCTGTAATGAGGGAGGGATTACAGAAGCAAAATAAGGATGCATATATGGAAAACCTTCCAGTATTCAGAACCCCAGTACTTCTCAACTATTATTATAAATATGAATAAAAATTTAACAGAAAATGCTCGATATTAGAAATTATTAGGAATTAGGAAACAAATATAAATTGAATTATATAAACTTATGACCACAGCTTATGACAAAATAATTATTTATTTTAACAACACTTAATTATTGTTTTGATGATGGTTACGCAATCACGCAAAAACGACTGAACGGATTTGGCTCGAAAGCTAGTAACCTAATGGGACTGAAACATAACAGTTTTTGAGATCAGCGCTAAAAAACTTTGCAGCTTCATAACATTATTATAAGTACACTAGCTTTCGCTCGCCACTTCGTCTGCGTTAACTCGTTTCTTTATTATGCCACAGGAGCTTGACATTTTTCCTAAATTCAATATGTTAATCCTGGTAATGAACTATCTATGTTCTAAATTTTATGCAAGTCTGTTCAGCCGTTTTTGCATGATTGAGTAACAAATATCCAAACATACAAACTTTCAGATTTATAATATTAGTATATAAGTAAACCAGCTTTCGCCCGCAACTTTGTCTGCTACCTACTACTAACTCGTTTTTTTTATCTCTCTTTCTTAGCACGTGCCGCTTGCGATCTGAGATCGGGGAACATATCACAGAAAACCCTACCGCGTACCAGATCGCACCAACCGCTTGCGATCTGAAGTCGGGGAGCATAGAGCAGAAAGCCCTTCCGCGTATCAGATCGCACTTATCTTTTATACTTTTTTGGGTTCTGAGTAGAGGAAGCATTGTTTATTACGAATTTTCAAATATTATACCGAAAACCGAATAGCGGAATGGTTTACGGCAACTTTTTGTGAATTCTTGCTTGTAAACCCTCCCGCAGCTCAGATTTTCCGAAATTCTGAATACTGTAAAGGTTTACATATACGCTGCGCGGTAGGCATCGTAAACTAAGGGAACGGATTGTATGCGCTCGGGCGCGCGGGCAGTTAACGATGTACCCCCGATTTTTTTTTTAATTCAGAAAATCCGGATTTCATTTTGGAATCCGGATTTGGAAGTCGAGTAAAAATGTGCGAAAATCCGAATGTTTCGGATTACGGATTATCCGGATTGCATTCCCTAGTTTCAAAACATGTTTATGTTTTATGGCCGAAATGGAAGCGCCGGTGTCAACTAACAAGTGATAGGAACAATTATTAGACGATTTAATATTTATGTAACCTACATTACTGCAAGAAAAAATAACATTATTATTCACGAAAAAACTGTAACTCCTCATTCTTATCGTTCTCGGTTGTAGTTTCTGAGTCTACCAAAGTATGTATGCGTTGGTTCTGCTGATTGGTAAACCTATTAAAATTGTTAAAATTAGACTTACCTCTTCCTCTATAAAATGACCGTTGCGGCCGTCGTACATTTTGTGAACCCCTTGTTGGTTGTCCCGCATTTTGATACTGCCAGTGCTGGGGGGGGCGAGTTCGTCCTGCGAATGCGTACCTGCCTCGTCCGGGACGACGATGAAAAGTTCTGCCTCTGCCACTGGAATGCATATAGTTTAAAATATCAGAAGTAGTCGAAACTGACGTGACTTCCTCGTCAATAGCCGCTTGGACGGCATCCATTAAATTATTATAATTTCTCGCAGAAATAATTGTGCTGAGTCGACGATTCCTCAACCCATCGGAAAAATATTTAATAGCCTGTTTCTCGTTTAATTCTTTTAATATTTTATAACTAGAATCGTTGCCATTCGATTGAGCAATAGTTAACTCAACAAACATGTCTGTAATTTGTTTACCAAAATCATCAATAGTTAAATTATTTTGCCTAAAACTTTGCAGTTTACGTTGCAGGGCTGTTGCTGATTTTTTCGGTAATAAATGCAATTTTAAATCTTTTATAAAGTCGTCAATATTCTCATAATTTGAACATAATTTTAACTTAGCGGCCTGCGAGAGCCTACTCTTTAACACAAAATTTATTAATTGTTTATGAGATGTCTCGTCCAATTCTGACCTGTAATATTCTATTCCGTCTATCAGCTGTTTTATACTAGTCTCATCATCAGAGGAAACTGGTAATAAGTGTAAGGCGATTTTTAAATCGAATTTAGATTTTGTGGCCATACTGGTATTTTCTGATATACGTCGTTCAGTGCACAAATCTAAAATTTCCTCATATAAACTATTAAAATTATTACAAAGTTTCTGTATAATCGAACATTCACTATCCTCTAATTCGTTTTTTATTTCAGAAAAATTCTTCAAAAAATTTATTATACTCTTGAATTACTTCGTCAGCCTCTGATAGCTTTACAACAATAATATTACCTTGCCTACGGCTTGGTCCTATTTTAATTAAATATTTTCTTATATCAACCAGCTTTGTATGCAATAATCTCAAATTATCTATTTCTGCCATTAATTATTAATAACATTAATAAAAGTATACATACCTCGTTTCACATTAGTAGTACCTCGTTATACTGTAACTCACTATCTTATTTAATTATTTATTATTATCTATTTTTTATTTATTTTTTAGTTACAATTTGATATCATTATTTTTCTTTATATTAATTTTTATGTATGTAATTATCTTACTTTATTTGATCTTATAGTCTCTATGATAAAGTCCTTTAAAATAAGATTATATATGTACCATTATACGTCACGATTATTATAATAAAACGATTATTACGACGATTATTATTTAAAATTTACGTAAATCACTCCGCGCACTTTACACGTACACTAATTTCACATTCTTCTTTATATAATCTCGACGCCCTCTTTCCTATGGTCTGCTTGGCTTCGCCCATCTGCGAGTCTCGATCTTTGCCTCAATATAGATCTCCTTATGGCATCACGGTTAATTATATCAATGGTCCATTTCTTATGGCACTTTTTATAAATCTTGAAAATGCAGTACAAAAATGATATCGCAGCCAAAGATAATAAAATCAGCAAAATAATGTTGGTTGTACTGGCATGGAAAGCCAACATTCTTATATTCGCGTCGTTTGATCCGCCTGCAGCATTTTGGGCGAGAATCACTTCTTCCTTAGTATTAGTGGAACCCATTTTTTATTAATTTATGCACTGATTTAGTACAGACAGTTTGAACACAGAAAGGCCAAAGTCTAATGAAACACTCCATCGTAATACAGTTCCTTAAAAGGTTAAAGGAATGTAAACATGATCGCGGCTGGCAGGGTCGCCATGAAGGATCGGCGCGTGTACGGAGACAAATGATATAGTCGAGTGATGATAGCATACTAGTTTATTGATTAATATGAACATGATTATATACTCCTCACAGTCGCTAAAATGAATATAAAAGTCGCCCCTGTGGTGTTAACAAGATGCCATTGAATGACAATATTTTGGTAACTTTCCCTGGGCTACATTGACACGTACAACTGTATCTGCTCATGTGATCCTAATCCTAACGAAAATTATGAATGCGAAAGTTAGTTTGTTTGTTTGTAATCTCTTCATGCTTTATCTACTGAACAAATTTTCCTGAAATTTTGCGTACACATAGTTAGAAGTACTGAGAAGGACATAGGGTACTTTTCAACCCGGGAAAAGGCACTGTTCCCATGAGAAATTCACGCGTACGAAGCCACGGGCAAAAGCTAGTAGTAGATATTTAATCAAAAGGTGTATACTGTATGGTGCCTATAGAAGTTCAAATTATTTTTTTTTTCGTCTATAAAATGTCCCCATAAAATGAGAAATGGTATGAGAAAGGAGGACAGAATTTTTATCGTCTATCTGTATGAAATAAGGCTTGTGCTAAGTCCCGTTACTATCATAATAATCATAATTAATATCATAATTTCTAGAGTGCAGGTTTCTAAGCAATTTTGTTTATCTTTTGGAAAACAATGAACAATGTAAAAAAATCGTTAGGAATCAGGTAGGTACATATATTTTCTATTTCCGAATATTCGCCAATAACACGCGAAAACGGAAATCAGTGTAACCAACCTATTAATAAAGCAAATACAATGTAACATACCTACCTAGAGATGCGTAATTACAAAGCTGTGTTTACATACAACCATCGCAGCTTTAAAGCCGGTGTCGCGCCCGCCCAGCTCACTCGCCGCCCAGCCACCGCGGCGCCCGCCCGCCCTTCGACTGCGCTACAAATACGCGCGGATACGCGAAATTTACGATACGAATATTATAAAAAAGAAACTAATTTTATGCAAATATTTAGTGATAGTATTGTATGTTTTTGAATAAGTAGTGGTAGAGTAGATTTTCGTGTTAAGTACTCTAACTTTTAAACTATTAAAACCATATAAAAACTTTTAATAAATAAGGATTTTAGTGATTGAAAATAAATTAGATTTAAACTGTCGAAGTATCCTTAAAGAGCAGTAAAGCTAAGTTTATTATAACCATAAAGCGTTAACGGTTAAAAATAACTGAAGTTACTATAACCGGTAGTTGATAATTCAGAATATACCTTATTGATGGAATTATCGGTTTTGGGACTAAGCGAATTTGGACTTTATGTGGGGTGTTTAAGGTTGATTTCGGGGTGCAATGATGAACAATTGGGGGAGGTGTATTGAGTAAATATTAGTGTTAAAGTAAACGGCTCGAGGTGCGTTTGGTCGGAGATTTAGGTGAGTGATTGTGTTTAGTTTGGAGATATACTGCTAATCTATATTAATCATAGCTTGTAAGTAACATTTGGGTATAGGAAACGCATATGTGTAGGCCATAAGCCAGTAAAAACGACGTTCATTATTTTGAAAAACTATGTAAATATGCTGTTATATGCCAGGTATTTTTCTACCCGTGTATACATGTACTAGCTGTCGCCCGCGGCATTGCCCGCGTGAATTTTCCACGGGAGCAGTGCTTTTCCTTGGATGAAAGGTATCCTATGTCTTTCTCAGTACTTCTAACTATGTGTATGCAAAATTTCAGGAAGTTTGTTTCAGTAGATAAAGCTTGAAGAGGTAACAAATAAACAAACAAACTTTCGCATTTAATATTGAGTAGTAAGTAGCAGTCTTAATTCTATGATTATTTGTGGATATTAATAGTTTTGATTCAATTGACGAGTATTAGATTCGGACCTGGTATTTTCCCCCTATTTCACTTATCCTTACTGACATATCTCCACTAGTAGGAATCTGTGTGACTGCGGTGACATTCAATCCATGACCATGACTCACCTGTTGTCATGTCCAAATGCCCCACCTCCTGCACAATAGAGGACTTACACGAGGCCAACGACAGAGCGATCAGCGTGGCCAAATACTGGTCAAGAAGAAGACTAGTAGGAAAGGAATACTTGGTGCCGCCTCAGTCGACTCATCTACCACCGCTTCGTCGATGGAATATGACGACGAAAGAGCCATATACCAACTACCCTACATAGCCGGATAGCGGGGTACGTTTAGGGTATTATCTCTGAGGGCTGAGCCTCGGATCTTGTCGTGAGATAACCGTGGTTAAGTATGGTCCCTCAGGCGTAGATTATATACACAGAGCTTAGAATTACAACCGAATAGAAGTGGCATACACGCTTATTTTGTTGCCGTCTAAAGAAAGCCGCACAAGACTTACAACCTTACACACACACAATCTTAGAATAGAAATTGACATGTTACGGGTGCACTAACAGGCAAAAGCTAGTTTCATACATATAGGATTACTAGCTTTCGCCCGCGGCTTCGCCCGCGTAAATTTCCCACGGGAACAGTGCTTTTTCCCGGGATTAAAGGTACCCTATGTCCTTCTCCGTACTTCCAGTTATGTGTATTCGAAATTTCAGGAAGATTGGTTCAGTAGATAAAGCGTGAAGAGGTAACAAACAAATAAACATACTTTCGCATTTATAATATTAGTTACTAGCTTTCGCCCGCGGCTTCGCTCGCGTGAATTTCCCACGGGAACAGTGCTTTTTCCCGGGATGAAAGGTACCCTATGTCCTTCTCCGTACTTCCAGCTATGTGTATGCGAAATTTCAGGAAGATTGGTTCAGTAGATAAAGCGTGAAGAGGTAACAAACAAACAAACCAACAAACAAATAAACAAACTCACTTTCGCATTTATAATATTAGTTAGGATTAGGATGATTTACATAAGCAAAGTGATACAATACAGATAGAACTTAACCTTATTGTATAATAAACCGTTCCGACACAGAATGATGATATTGCACAGTGCAACTCGTGCCGAATGCAGTTGCAAATATATTTGTATAAACATTCTATAATGATAATGTTCTGGTTTATTTGTGCATCACTCGATAACAGATAACTCTTGTGAAGTCTTAAGTAATGGTTAATATGACATAGGTTGATAATTCCGGTTTATGTAATACGATTTACCAGTTACTTTACAATACTTTACGAGTGATAGATTGCCTTTAAGATCATCGCTTTGAAAAAAATCAATCAATGGGGTCTTTGTCGAGTAGGAATGCTTAGAGATTACCTAATAACCATACATAATAATACACTTCGTTATGTAAAAAATACCTCATAATAAAAATATATAGTTGGTTGGTTTGACTGCCATAATATCAGGAAATAGCAGTTGGATTTGAAAAGAAGTTTCACGTTCATGAGGATATATCTAGAATCCCGAAATTCCTACGAAATCGAAGCCGCGCGTCACA
The DNA here is from genome assembly GCA_018467065.1 of Ephestia elutella. NCBI lineage: Eukaryota > Metazoa > Arthropoda > Insecta > Lepidoptera > Pyralidae > Ephestia > Ephestia elutella. The sequence continues at coordinate 18,922,292 of CM031592.1, read as the reverse complement.
GCTAGTAACACAGATCATGCTAGTAATGTCATACATTTGATTAACTGGTACGGGCGCCATTGCATTCATTCTGCCATACATACACCAGCTAGCCAATATGACGCGCGCTGCATACAGTTGTAGATTATCGCGCTGATATTATACAAATGGATCACAAAGTAAAAATAACTTTGGCATTTTTGTAGATACGATTGTTTAGTAGGTTATATTATTACACATTATTTCTGACAACCACCTGAATGTTTTATATGTGTTTAAACCTCAATTTCACGAACTTGAACTAAAAGCTTTAGTTAAAATCTACTTTCGAACTTTCATTGATAAAACGTTACGCACTGCTAAACTTACATCCAAGCCATAACGCAATTACATAACGCAACATTTTTGTGTCTGAACAAGTCTAATATCAGAAAACAGTTCAGTAGATAATTTTCTATTGGAACTATTTCAATAATGCTCAATGGGCAAGCGTGTGTTGCAAGCAAAACTGCGTTGTTCGTGTGTGGGAACGATTAGCTACTCGTTTTAATTAAAGCGAATCCACCAGGATGTTCTTCCTTTAATTGGAACGGGATACATAATGTATGGGTTTAATATGTACCGTACAATACAAGGTTTAGATAGGGAAGATAAGAAGAATTGAAAAGGTTTAAACTTACGAATTAACTTTTATGAGGTGGATATTGTAAGATTGTCATTATTTCGGGGTCAATCGGTTATTTTGTAATTGGAACGGCTCTAGGACACATAATAAAAGGTTCAAAGATAGGAAAGATTGGGACAATTGAAAAGGTTCCTTCTTTTATGTCATTTCAACGAAATGATGTGAAACGGATTCAGTTCGCGATTGTTTGATAAGACTGATTATCCTGAAATTTTTACGGAAACCAGACAGCCAGTATCCTTAAAGAAACCACAATATTGTTTTTTATTGCTGGGACTTTACCGCAGCAAAGATGATACGTCAAGTGATCTAGTACTCTCCCTGGAGAGCTGTCATGGGCGTGCTTGACCGTAACTAGTTTATAATCTGAGAGTCAGGTGGGTGATTCCGGATTACAACCACGTCCGCAGCCTCCCAGGGTGCTACGTGATAGTGGTGATGTTTCGTTATACTGGATACATTTCTAATTTTTATCCTTCCCTTAAGGTGACCATGATTTGTAACTACACAGTTTTAGTTCTCAGCGCAATCAAAACAAATGTCTATATTTATGGGTCATTTGCCCAAAAACGGAGATATTTTCAGGAAACATTTTAATTGTGCTTCGAGGCTTTATATATAGAGATTAAACTACAGTGCTTGTGTTCGTAGATATTATTTCTTACGAATCGTAAGGTTAAGGGTATTTCATATCTTCAAAATTTCACAATGTTTTATTATTTGTTTTCAGGTAAGCTATTTAGATGTTCTTATTACACGGTGCCGGCAGTGTGTGAGTATATCTTTTTATATGATTAAATTTTAACTAAAACCTAATCACGGTTTATTTTTAGAAATATTTACACATTTAACTAAAAGATTGGCTCATCATTGACAAGATTACTACCTTGTTCACACCTATTCGGGAGTTATTAACTCCAAATAAGTCCGCTAATGCCCCACCCGTGTATCGCCGCTGATTACCTCACGTCGTACACGGGTGCAGTGAAAGATTCGCAAACTTGCAGCCAATTAGGATTCGGCTCGCGGGCCAATCACGTGCCATTGTGGACGCCCAATTAAATTACACGCCGGGTTCCGCGCGCCACCGGAATGATAAGCTGACCGGATTCGTTCGATAAATTGTTATTCGCGTTTCGTAAGTGTAGGGAAGAAAATGTTTTCGAAAATTCAATGTGTATTTGGAAAGAACAGGCGAAAATAGATAAGGTGTCGGCCCATCGCCTACGCACAGCACATTTCCAATAGACAGTCAAATTTTTATTGCCTTTGATATTTCTTTGATAATATTTAAAGCTTGATGTGATGTTTTTAAGCAGCAGATAATTATTTGTTCTTAATTTTTTAATTGAATTTAAGAATAGTAGTGAAAATTGCGAAACCCTTTGCCCAGTGAGACACGACAATTTATAAAAAACCTAGAAATTGGTAAATTAAAAACTCTAATAATTATGTCATCTACACTCAAATAGCAAGTTAGGTAGATTGTATTATATCTATTTTAATCATGTTTAACTATAATACAACAGTTTTTCAAATTTATTAAAATCATAATGCCAAACAATGTCACACATTCACAGTTGTTCATTTTGGTTCACAATAAATTCAATTGAACCCAAATTTGTATGGGACGGACAAATGGCAAAAATAAACACAGTGAACAAATACATATATCGATACAAACAAGAATGGAGATTTGATCTGTCCGTCATAATCATAACATCTGCTCTTTTTGACCGTAACCTTTCCATAACTTTGATGTATTTTGAACTTTATTCTGTAAGAAATAGAGTATGTTTTGAATTATAGAAGAATTGTGAGAATTTTATAACACTTTGATATTTATGACAAATTTTATGAATGACACAGATCCATCAGCACCAATATGTGTTTAGAAATACCAGAATGATGAACAATGGCTATTGATGACACATTTTCTAAATGGCAAGGATCAATTCCTGAGTTCAGAAAGAACTACCACACAAACGATACTTCGATGATTTTGATAATAAATGACTTCGCTCTATTGAACTCCAAAAGGAGACTGACATAACAGCTTAGCTTAAAATTTTGCAAAAAAGATTCTGTAGCGTCGTAAAGTGATCACTAAGAAAGGAATTTTGGATATTCCATGCAAAAACCTTGTAGTAATAATATCAACGAACATACCTACTTACGCAAACGTGCGAATAAATATTCCCAAAAAAATAATCAGTTAATGGGATCCTCCTCGACAGTGCCATATTATGCTGTCGAGGGCTGGCTGCGTGTAATTTGTCATGATGACAGCTGATGATGGACGATGGCAGATGCCGTATCGATCTGGACACCACTTGTGCGATCAGCTGCCAACTGATGGATTGCGTATTACGTTTATTTTGCTATCATGGTGGCTTTGTTGGGTACAGATTGGGCCATCCACGATGCGCCCTCTGTTTATTAATTGCTTACTATAGGTAGTGACAGTGCATAAAGTAAGACAAAAAAGGTTTTTTTCGTTACTTCTACACGCAAATCAAAACAAATTTTAACGATAGAAAAACAACTGAAAGTAGATTCAAAATACGCCTATTTATAATTATTTTAGCTTGCAAAAAGTGGCACTGGGCGGTAAAAAGCTAACCCCCAAATATTGACAGAGACCTCCCTCGCTTACGGTGCAGAAATATTTTAATGCCTTCAGCATTTCCGAGGCACGTATGACACGACAGATAAAAAGAACCCCAAACATTATGCACCTCCCTTCAAGTTCACGGGGAGAAAACTTGATTAAACGAAGAAAATCGAACTATATTATAATATAAATCGAAATTCGTGAGTGACGGGCGTACAGACGAACATTCTGGCAATTAAAAGGGGTGGCCAGGGGACTGTCATCCATCACGGTGGATTACAGGGGACACTATTATTATTAGCAGCCGCCTATAACCGGTTTAAGCCGGTTTTTGTTTGACAATTTTCGCGATTGATGAGAAATTCGGCTGCTTTGTGTTTGAGTTCGCTGAATTAATTTAGGAGGAATTGAATAAAGAGATCTTTACTTAAAGAGAGTAGGTACAGTAATTAGAAAATACGACAATGGAAATGTTTCTTTTTGTAAGTACATTCTACTACTGAAAATTACTAATGCACAAGTTTAGATATCTATGAGGATGTAATGATGTTGGATGTTTGGATTTCGTTGAAATTTGGTACAGCCCCGAGGCACAATTGGTTTATTATATTAAAATTAAAACACATTTAATACCACAGTTTAATGTATAAAAGCACGGCGACCTTTATAACCTCTCTACTTCTTCGTATGCTCTTGACAGAGCAGTCATGGTCAGGCATGCCGTTTGGAGACGGACAGCACTGTAGAATACTGTAGATCTCCATTTCTCCCGATTTAAAGTTCTAAATCTATAGATATAATAATAAATAAAATAAAATAAAAATAAAAAGCCTTTTTATTTCTAAGTTAAAAGAAAGACTAAACTATCAAATATTATAAAAAATAAAAATAGTAGAATTTAAAACAACAAAATTAAAAGAAAAAGCGTTAAATAAAATAAAAATTAACTTAGAACCCCTCTGTGGGTAAAGGCCTCCTCCATCGAGTGCCATTTGTCTCTGTCCTGAGCAACTTGCATCCAATTATTTCCAGCCACTTTCACTATGTCGTCTTCCCATCGAAGTCTTGGATGCCCTTGTTTTCGTTTCCCTTGTGGTCCTTTCCATCTAGTTGCTAACTGTGTCCACCTTTTGTCTTTTAAACGTGCTATATGACCAGCCCACTTCCATTTTGCTTTCATTGCGTATTCTAAAGCGTCTATAACTTTTGTTTTATGTCTGATAACAATATTTTTAATTTTTTGAATTTTTCTTATTTTTAGTAAAGATCGTTCCATGGCTCGTTGGCATGTATTTATTTTGTTTTTTATTTTATTTGTAAAAATCCAGGTTTGGCATCCATAAGTAAGACATGGTAAAATATTTGTATTCATAATTTTTCTCTTTATAAAGATGGGAAGATTACTTTTTGTTATTTCTTTCAAGGCCCAGAATTTGCTCCAAGATATGGCGATCCTTCTATCTACTTCTCGTAGACAAGAGTCTTCATCAAATGATATCCTTTTTCCGAGATATATATATTCTTTAACATATTCAAGCGGTGTACCTGATACTGTGATATTAATTTCTTTATTATTGGTCATTATTTTGGTCTTGTTCAAATTTATATTTAGCCCTACTTTTTTGCTTTCTTTTTCTAGCTCGAGTAACATGTTTTTCAAATTTCTTCCACTTTGTGCTAGCAGGACTACGTCGTCAGCAAAACAGAGGTGACTCAGATATTTCCCATTTATAAGGATACCTTTGTTGCTCCAATTTATGCTCTTCATTATTGTGTTCAACACAGCGATAAATATTTTGGGGGATAACGGGTCACCCTGTCTAACTCCTTTTTTAATTTTTATTTCAGAGCCTTTGCTTTCTAGAAGTATTCGACTGGTGCAGTGCTCATATATTCTTTTAAGTATATTTATATATTTCTGCGGAACTTTATTATCTTCTAGAGCCTGCCATATTGCTTTGTGCGAGATACTGTCAAAGGCCTTAGTATAATCTATGAAGGCGATGTATAAGTTGCTTCTAAACTCCGTGTGTTTTTCTCTACCGCATGTATATGATCTATCGTGGAAAAACCTTTTCGAAATCCGGCTTGTTCCACAGGCTGTTGAGTGTCGATAATAGCGCCGAGTTTAATTTCTAGTAGCATTGAAAAAAGTTTATATATGCAGGAGATAGGCTTATTGGACGATAGTTTCCTATGTCTCGTGGGTCTCCTTTCTTGTAGAGCAATATTATGTTCGACTCAGCCCATTCGCGTGGAATTTCGAAGGTCTCCATTATAAGATTAAACAAGTATGTAGTAGGTTGTGATAGGAGAGGTATCGCAATTTTTAATATATCGCTTGACAGACCATCCGGTCCCGGGCTCTTCTCTGATTTCAACTTTTTAACATTTTCTAGAATATCTATTTCGTCCCAGTCGTCAGAAGTATGTTGCGTGTCCTGGCCGTGGTGGTGTAGTGTGTAGTCCAAGTTTGAATCTTTTTCGTAGTATAAATCTCTGTAGAAGTTTGTGGCTTGTTTTATTATTTCTTCTCTTGACGTTGTAGCATGAAAGTTTTTGTAAAGACTGTGAATCCATGTTTTATGAGTGTTTAATTCTTTATAGGCTCGTTTCGTACTTCCTGTTTGTTTTATATGTTTTTCCAGAATATTTAATCTATATTGTTTATAATCTTTTCTTATATTTCTGTTCGTCTTCTTGTACAGTTCGCTTAATTTTTTCCTCATTTGTTGTGTTTTATTTTTTTGTTTTTGTAGTAACTGACGTTCTTTTATATATTTTTTTGTGTCGTCACTTATTATGCTGTCTTTTTGGAGTTGTTTCTCCTGCTGCTTTTCTGGGTCCGTAATGCTTTTTCGGATAGTAGAGACTATTTTGTCATAATATTTCTGAACTGGTTCTTGTATTGGGATCAAATTATCATCTCTATATTGTTTAAGATTTTCTGTAAAATTTTTCATACTTTCTTCAGACTCTATTTTTTTAGGGATGTTACAATACTGAGTTCTACTCTTTTTTAATCCTTTTATTATGAATTTGGCTCTTACAGGACGATGATCACTGGGGAAACTGACACTAGTCAGTACTTTAATATTTTGACAGTTCTGAGGAATATTCGTCATTATAAAATCGATTTCATTTTTTATCCTGCCGCCTGGGCTTTTCCAAGTCCATTTTTCTTTCGGTTTCCGTTTGAAATATGTATTCATTATCGAAAGTTTATACTCGAGTGCATGTTGCAGCAGTAGTTCTCCTCTATCATTTCTTTCTCCGTAGCCATAGTTTCCTAAAATGATTTTCTCTTCTTTTCTTGGTTGACCTATCTTTGCATTATAATCTCCCATTTCTATTATGTATTTGCTACAGTTCTCGTGGGCCTTTTGTAGAGAATTATAAAAGTGGTCTATTTCTTGTATGGGGGCATCTTCTGTAGGAGCATAGGCCTGGATTATGGATAGGTAAAGATCTTCAAATTTAAGTTTCAACACCGCTACTCTTTCACTTATTCCAATAAAATCAACAATGTGGCGTTTATATTTCTTTTTATTAAAAAGCCAACGCCATGAAATCCTTTAGTCTCTCCCATATAGCAAAGTATGAAGTCTTCATATTCTTCTATGAGACATCCTAGGCGTCTCACTTCGCACAAACCAATAATATCGTATTTGATGTTTTTTAAAGCTTGAATAAGTTGAATAAGTCTTTTGTGTGAAGATAGAGATCTTATGTTGTATGTCCATATATTTAGTATGTTTTTTCGGGTGTTTTCGTTTTTTCAAAATCTATAGATATATGGATCTTTAAATTTTACTTTACTTCCACTGTAAACCAATTTACTATTCCACTTTGCTACATTCCCCAATCAAAATCAAAAGGCGCAAAAGAATCAGGTTTAGGCGGTGTAAGTATATTTATGAAATCGTCAATTACTGAAAGATATTGAGCAAAATATTCGCGTATTAAATGTTCGTTTACTGGGGATTCCGACAAAGATGGGAACGAATAAGTTGAACATTTTATTTGGGTGTTCGTAAAATACTTTTCCGATTGGGGGTGTACTACGAAATCGCTAGGAAAACGGATTTTTTTCCTACTAATGCAAATCTCAATTATTTATATTTGTTTTAAGACTTCTGAGCGTTATACATGTCCTAATTAAATTACGTTTCCGTAAAAAACAAATAAACAAGTCTTTTTTCTTTATAATATTTATTTAACTTATAGGTATGTATGCCATGTACTTATATCCTTATCTATAAGTAATGTTTTGACCTATTCTCTGCATACCTATGGTCAAGTATTAATATGTGCCATAGCACAGGTTACTGACTATTGACCATAAAGTAAGAGATTTTTTAAAACTTACAAGTTTAAGATTTTTTTAAAACTTAAATCTTAAAACTTTTACCTATAACTCATTCATGAATTATATACTGCCCTACTAAGCGAAAAAGCGGCATCTCAGTACTGGCTATAGGAAATGACATGCAGCTTTTGCGCTTTTTAGGGCAGTATAAGCAACTTTGAGTTTTAAAGAACGAAGAGAAGACTAACGTAAAATAAAGTCCATCGTAAAAACAGTAGGAAGTCGCATCTTATGGTAGGAGCCGATTTTTAATAATACATTAGCCTCCAAAATCGTGTTAGGCAATCTTTCGAACTTCTGTTATCTTGTTCGATTTCAATTTATTATGAGAGGGCAACACTGTTTGATTTTTTGATGACCGTGTCCTCACGCCTACATTTTTAAAACGTTAAAACTTTCTGAATCCAATTTTGGGTTGAGTTTGAGATACTTTGGGACAAGATTAAATTGATTCCGACCTTTTACTTCGCGTGAATTAGAATGGCAGTGAATGCAGAATTAAAGTCAATTTTAAATGTTTGTTTGTTTGATGAAAATAAACTTCCTGAGAGCGGAAAGATAACAGTTTTAACTTTATTTGTTTTTGAGAAAACAAGGAAATTCAGGAATTAGTTTAGCTAGACATTTTCTTCGAACTGGCTTCATATTATTCTGTTTTTGTCAGTAAATGTGAAAGCAAGGTGTTTGGGTGTATGTTTGGTACGCCATCACGCGATAACTATTTACAGGATATCAATAAAATTGGTACACAGATAGAGTGAGACTTGGATTAATATATAAGGTACTATTTATCTCGAATTTCTTATATTTCATAAATTATCTCTTAAATATAGGAGAAAGAACGTATATGTATTTGCTAGCTTAGTGTTGTAGCTCTTTGAAATCACAGACCTTAGCGAGAGCCTTCCAGGATTAGTGTAATACCTCTGAGGTCCAATGGGGCGGAACCAGCTAAAATTGCTTCATTTGCGAAACCCCTGTCGAAACACTCTCTCAGAAGGGGAATCCCTGTTTTCTTTCGTTCCAAATCCGCAGATTTCTATTAAAATGTGATTAACGATTTACAATATGGCGGCGTAAATGCGTAAATAAAAAACCTGATCGTCGATTTTGGAAATTAGGAAATTGGCTTCCGTGGGCGAACGTAAAAAAGAGATTTCAGAATTTCCTATAATTTCATCTTAAATCGCTTCCTTAAGATTAAGGAACGAAAACGTTTGGAAATCGGATTTATGAGAAAGTAAAATATTATACAGATTAAAGAATATTTATAGAAGCTCCTTATCACTTAATTGATGTACGTAAGTACTTAATAAAAGTTTAAAAATATGAACAAGTACTATGCAATATTTGCAACATAATCTTATACTAAGTGGTTTAATTTTTGTACACATACATACAATCGATATCAACTCTAGTTAGCATTTTGCTTGTTGGTTATTAAATAAAGAAATACATACGCACAAACATACATACTGGAAGTCTGAAAACATTACACATATTTTTAGCGCAGCCATTCAAAAAGTACAGCAGCGATAGCAACAGTTATAACGAAATTTCCCAAACACTAACATATTTACAAAATCCGTAATATTCCCACTAAAAGTTAGCGTGCGGATGAAACCCACTCGTTTGTCATGCGACGGGACAGAAAGGGGGGAGAAGGGGTGTAGGGGGGGGGGAATACGCCACGTTTTCACTTTTTTCCCAGTTCTCTTGAATGTAAATAATTTAAGTGTGCGCTCATCCTTTTTGTCCACGGAATTTGAAATTATATAAGCAAATAGACTCTTTTTGTTGCCGCCTGAAGGCCGCATAGGACTCTAACTTCTTATCTTGCACAAATTCAAAGGAATCGAATTTTCGTTCGAATTTAAAAAATTAAGCTTGCTGTATACATTCTTGTTTTTTTGTGAGTATCGAAGTGATAGATATTTTCACGTGGCGCTTCTAGTTTGCCTGATTATTATGAATTCTGTGTTTTTGGCGGTTTAAAAATGAACCGTTTCGGGCGTGCGTGTGTGATAACAAGAAATAAGGTTTTACCCCGGGAGGCTGAAAAATTACTGATTATCCCTGGAGTTTAATAAAGGTGTTCGGAATAAGATAGGTTTTCTTGGTTATAAGAGAGAGGTGTTTTTGCCTCATAAGTTTGGGTTTCGTCTAGGTTTAATAAGATATAAGATTTTGAATTTAGCCACGGAAAACGTAAGTAGGTTGTAAAAATGTAATCAAATTTTTTTGCCTAAAATTCGGCTTCTTTTTTTACTTCTTTGGATTCAAACTTCTGATAGTTCTAGAGATAAATGCATACAAAATCATAATACTCTAGCTTTATTAAAATATAGATAATAAGACAAAGAAAGCTAAAAGTAAACATTGAAGAAACATAAGTTTGTAACGAATCGGAAATTTCTTTCGAGAAAATCGATTAAAAAAACAAAACGCAAGGCTTCGCTTCCCGGGCATTCGCAAAAAATAACGCTCCAGTAGGAACGAAACGCAATTGTTTTAAAGTGGAAAACAATCCGCTGCCACCGTGGCGCCCTCTGCCCGCCACGTGGCGGAAATGGACAACAATGGCTTTGCCTGTTTTCTTTTTTATTTACGTTGTAAAAATATTTTATGTTTTTTTTTTACTGTCTTAAAAATTGTCGATTATTGAGCGGAGATTATATTTCACTACCGCGGAGTAGAATGAAACTTAATTAAAATATTATTTTTTTCATAGAGTAGTTTGGGAACATTTTTTGGAGTACTCTGGGAATAACCCCACTAGATTCACCCCTGGGCTCCTGTTTCGTGAATTTCTAGTTTTCAACTTGGTTCTTCCAGCAATGATTGAGATTTTAGTAACCTTACACACCGTTAGCACACGAGATCTAATCGTGTGAGTAACCTTACTTACTGTTCTTTTGTTTCTCATATTTAAGACCTGGATTACCATATTTTCCCCTGACTACAGCAGTCACGGAAATGCGAACCAAAAATAGAGAAGCTTTGAAACAAATACAAAACACAAAAGCGCCAGTAGCAGACAATATATGTCCAATCGCCAAATAAGGTGTCCTACAAGACTTAACAGTAAACATCCAACTCTTTACCCAAGCTCCAATAACGTTGAACAAATAAAGGCTCTAAAACCACTAGAAAAGGTCTAAATTAGAACGGGGTAAACACTGGACTATTTCGATGACAATTGGGACTTAATCAAACAAGATAGTAGTGTTTAGTAGTTTTTTAGGGAGAGGATGTGGAAAATCCTTTGAGCCGCATCTGGTTTCAATTTTTTGTTCGTTTCGGTTACTAGTTATTGTCATGTGTGACTAGCTTTTGCCGGCGACTCCGACCGCGTGAATCGTTGAATTCGTCGTTTTTCACCCCTTTAAATAGTCGAGTTTTATGAAATGGTTAATTTTTATGCTCGGTTATTTGATGAAATAGGCAATTCTAAGATTTGGCCACTACTTTAGGTAATCCTTTAATACTGATTTGTGGTCGAAGTACTGGTCAGTATTATAGTAGATCTATAGACGGTTATGATATAAATTTATCTCCACGATAACTCTGAATACGATGAGGAAATACTTCAATAGTAGTTATATCCAGTCATCTTTAAGGCTACAAAACCTTATTTTGCACAACCTCGATACTCACTCGACAATATTACCTTGACTAATATTTGGACACATCAAATCTATTATTATTAAAGCCCGAGTGAGGCTGGGCTTTAATAACATTAGCGCATAAGCAAACTTCACAAAGAAATTTCCAAAAATAAACGTAACACATGTTTCCCACGGAAACCCTCAGCCATTTCGTCCCAAATTTTCCTTTCCAAAATTTTGAAAGAGCGTTTTATCTACTCATCCCATTGTGCTAAGGGCGGAATCACTCGCGGCCCATTGGATTTCACTTAAGGTGCGCGGCAGCTATCATTAATAACTGTACCTTCCTACCTTTGTGTCGTGGTGACTTGAAAAGGAGAGTAAGGCTGGGGCTTTACGTACAGCGATTGAGGACACATTTGTTATGTCATAACATGTTGTAATTTTATCTAAACTGGGAAAACTGGTTTTGGTGCAGCTTTAAGCGAAGGATGTTATTTTTGTTTTGTCATAATATTTTTCAGTCTCTAATTTATCGATTCCTACATCAGCTATTTATCAAAGTAGGCTAAAATTTTCCCAATTTTTAGGAAAGTCAAGCAGTTTAGCTAGGTCCAGGATGTCCATCAAAAGATATATTTTTAATCTAACTGGCCATATACATTTTATCACTAAATATTTTTACATAAAATTATTAATTCAGTATTGCCCGGTTCAAAATTTCACCTCGCTACAAACTAGACCGCAGCTTCCCCAAATGTGGCGGGTTTCAAATTGGATGTGCAGGTGGGATCGCTTCCTTTTTGTTTCCCTATTCCTTGTCCTTTCCTATACCTTCGATAGGTACTCGTACAGTCAACAATACATCAACCTACGCAAGTTCATTGCAGTTTCGCCGTTATTACTGCTGCATAGAGATCCATGCAGGAAGGACCACTTGATATGATGTCGACTGTACGATGTTGATTATATCAATGCTAGCAGACTATCCGATTATGTTTTATTGGCTTCCTTTTCATGGTATCCTTTAGAATACTATTTGCTCGCAGAAAAAGAAATTGTCGATCCAATTGGTTTCTTTAGAATGAATATTTTCATTCTAATTTAATTGATGTCTTTATTTTCTAAATTTAGACTATATACTGAATCACTATCATCGAACAATATTGTCGATATATAACGTTAAGTAATTATTGCTATGTTTTTTAAAGTATAATCAAAACATTTAAATTTTAAGATTCTTTAGACTTTTCTTAAAACCAAATTTTCTAGAAAGGAAAACTGAAGCGTTATATACTAGTTTACTAATGCTAACTTAATGAACAGATAGTGTTGCTTTTGTGATGAAATAACGAAAAGCACAACAGTGAGATAACTATAACTAGGTACTTGGTAATTATGAACATAATGAATAGTTTTCATCATAAATACAACGCTCACTAAGCACTGAAAATGTAGATGATAAACAAAACTTAAAATTTAATGTTTCATCAAAACTTGAATAATGAGGTTGATTTAAGCTTATGCTTTTTGGGACATAAAGAGTGTGTTATAAATAAAAATGATTTTTATCAAGCTAATTTTTAAAAAATATAAAACACGACAGACAGATCACATAGCCTATGTCACTCGGAGCAATCTAAAAATACCTCTTACATCATAATCTGATAAGCCGTTCAGGACTTATGGTGGAATAAAATAACTTACAAACATACATATCCTGAAAACATAACACTCCTTTTTTGGTCAATCATGTAAAAAATATAACACTCCTTTTTTGGTCAGTTGCGTAAAAAATACTTAACTTTAGCATGTAAGAAAGATTTTATGTAGCGAAAATTCTAGAGTACACACTCTAAAAAGCTTGCGTGTCGTGTCGTGCAAAAATATACAGGATTTTATGTAACTAATTAAAAAGTAAAAGTAATTTTATGTAACTAATTATTTTCTTACAAACGGCAGAAAGAATACATTCCAAGTAATATCTAACGCACACGTAACAATGTTAATTCTCCTTTAATTATACAGCTACCCCCTTTTCTCTCCCCCTTCCCCCTCCGAGCAGTCGGCATCTTGATTTACGTTGGTAAAATTATCCCTATTCCTGATTTACTACACGTTTTTACCTGAACATTTATAACCTGAAAATGAACCATATGTTTGCTGCAATAGGGTGTACTTTACCAAGGGTTGTTGACCCCCATATGTTGTGTAGTAATTGCATAGTGTACGCCGTTAATTGTCGGAGATTTTCATGATAGTAAAGTTGAGGACGGTGGTTTGTTTCCTAGCGAATTATAGTAATTTTTATTTCTTTTAAACAGAGGTAAGGGATAGAAAATATTATTACCTGTTTTCCTCTTCGATCATATTTAAAAAAATTATTGTATAAATAAGAAAAACTACGAATACAATTTCACGCAACGAAATTTTATTTTGCCATTTTTATTTTTGTCGTTTCGAGCGAACTGTATAAATGTTGAAAAATGTTTTATTACTACACCAGTCGAGAGTAACCGAAATGAAGAAACATTCCTTGGAATGTTCGTCCAGGCCTCAGATTCGGCAGTTACATTTACATAACGTCTGAAACCACCGGGAACACTTTTATCAAGCTGTGATATTCTTCAAAAATAAATTCCACGCAGAGATACACCTAATCACAAGGGGTTTAAGTCTATTTTAGGTAAAGCAAGGTGATAATAAAGTACCTTAAAGTGACGCTCTCAAGTGAGCTAACTTTCAAGTTAAAATATCCACAGTTTCCTTTTTACGTCACTCGCTTTAAAAAAGTAACAATAAGTTCTTTGATCACACCTAAACATATCCTACTAATATGATAAACGTAAAAGTTTTTGAGGATAGATTTTCATCATTAATAGGGTCTTTTCTCTCATCATCAGCCATTATATCCACTGCTGGGATAAGAAGGATAGGCCGTGACCCACTGATGCCAAAAGGTAAGTTCTACTTACACTATACCACAGATGCTCTACCTCTATTAAAATCTCGGTAATTTACACAACTTCAGGTACAAAACTTTTTAATTTTATAGTAGGTAATCCATGGACACCGTTGTTAAAATCTCGGTAATTTACAGAACTTCAGATACAAAACTTTGTTTTTTAATTTTATAGTAGGTAATCTATGTTGTCGATTGACTGCAAGTCAAGCGAGAATCGACCCCAAACATCAAATCTATCAATCGTGGAATTAGAATCCATTAGCCTCGGTCTAGTTCGACGGGTATAGAATAACTTTACATAGTACGAGTTTATTCGCCCACTTAACGATAAAAAGAGTGATCCTTGCTGAAACTATGAAATTATTTATTCTTTTATTGTTATTTAGTTTAATTTCTACACAGGACAGTTTTCTTAACAGGAGTTAAAAGCCTATCAGATATCGGCGTGGTTCAGGAGGATAAAATACGTTATGGATTTTGATTCGGTTATCACTGTTGGATAGGAAATTTCTCAAGGAAGGTTTATGTATATGTCATGAAATTATCGAGCATTTCATGAAGTGAGCATAATATGGCCATGACATATGTACACATCCGCGCGAAGTTGGGCCGGGTGGCATGTACACATGTTACATACATATGTTACAAATTATCCTTGTTTAGTTACTATTGCTCGCCTATTCGCGACTCGGCCACTACTGTGACCTAGGTGTTAGAAGTATCGTGTAGCGCGGTATACGCGATCGATTCCGGCGCGCCGGCGATGCAAGATGTACCGCCACTATCAGCTTAGGTGCTCGTTGTTGTTTATTACAGACATTGAGAGAGGTAAACTTGATTGAAAGTAACTAGTTAGAAATAAATTCTATAATTTTTAGGGTAAATTCACAGAGATTTCGTTTTATCATTTCTTAGGAAATAGCTATACGCTAGCTTTTAATGTTTTTCCAAGAAAAGTCAGGGTAATTGTGTACCATATAAAAAAATAATATCATCACCAGTTTCGTCTCTGCGTTGATTTCCCAACCAGTCAGTCAGTCAGCGTCCAATTTTATGTGTTTAGATTTTCAATAAATGAAAAGAGAGTAAGTTGTGTCTATGTATGTGTATCTCCAATTGAAACCTAATTTTTTCAACAAATAGGTTTCTTATTCAGAAAAAATATTAACTTATCAAATTTCAAAGAAAATATTTCCAATACTGATATTTCCCATCGATTTCATTCTTTGGCGCGATTCCAGCGAAGCCTTCCAAGCTACGTATTGTGGCCACGCGTATTGTGCTACGGCGTAGCCGCTCGTAGCATCGTAGCCGCTACGACTGCTACGAGCATTGTGCTTTTGTGCACTTTCAGGCTTCTTTTCAGGTATTATTGAGTGTTTATTTCATTTTGTTACGGAGAAATGAGGTCCGATGCGTAACAATGGAATGATTGGATCAATGGATTTTTTCTTAGAATTAATTTGTTATTCGAATTCTATTGGCGTGGTACTTTCGCAATGTCTGAGTTGGAAATAAAAAATAATTGCAACAAAATACGTGTATCTGTGAGATTTTTGTTTTAAAAATGAACGGTTTTTACCTGTTTTCCTAATTTCTTTAAAATCCGTCCATTTATAACATTAGTATAGATAGTATAGATGTCGGTCTGTTACACGAATGAGCAACAATCTCATTGTGATTCTGCGCGTATTTCATTGGTTTCGGAATATTCGCTCCTGAATTCCTGGCTCGTATCCCACTTGAAATATCGCCTTATATGCTAGCTTATGTCGAGATTATGATACATACTTTTTTAAGCCGCTGATAGGATAGATAATTCACTCATAACAGAATAGCGAATAGCGACCCAGAGGCTAGGCCTTTGCCCAGCAGTGAGACAGTATAGGCTATTAAAAATAAAGATGACCAAATTTCCTAGTTCTCCGCGCACCGGCGGTACAGTTTCGTGTTACTATTAAAACACCAGCCAGTCCCACCTTCTGAGACTAAGCACGTTCATTAGGGAACAAGGAACGCCCGTATATCTGTGGGTTTAATGTACAACCCCTGTACGATGTTTAAATGCATTAGTTGAAGTTTTATGATTGTGACGAAATATGTCTTTAATATAACTATACTATAGCTGCACCCTACGGCTTTGTTTCCGTGGGAACTTTAGTAGAGCATCATAGCACATATTTCTCGAACAGAAAAACGAAATCTTAATTGAAAAATATCGAAACGGTACTTGTTTATTAATTAACAAAATAAACAAAGAGTAAGCACCGTATACCTCTCGTTCGCAGAGTGGTTAATAACTCACGAAATTAATACAAAAGTCCCGGAGGCCGGAATCAAAAGCACATCATTGTTATTGGAAATGAAAATGGCGGCAATATTCCAATACTTGGGCAGGGACTTGTAAGAGGGATAGATTTGTCACAGGCACGAGTTATTCTTATAAGGTGTAATTTTACTTCTAAAATTGGGATGTTAGGGTGTTTATGCCTTACCGGGTAGATAGAGCCAAGAGTTGTGAGACTGGAAGGCCAAGCTTAGCTGAATAGTGGGCTTATTGATGGAATGGAGATTCTGATACAGATTGCAGATTGGTAAATAATTATTACCACATGCTGACATAGAACAGAAGGAAAAAATGCAAACTAATAAGGGTCACCTTCACCATAGTCAATATCACTACATTGTCACTACACTAGTCAGCTAATATAAATCCATTATTCCACTTTGAATCCAATTCGAATACCATTTGAACACTATACACGTGGCATTTGAAATCATATTTTTTATTTAGGTAATAGATATTTCCCATCGATTTTTTTTTAATAAATGCAAAATATAGTTAGTAAATTAAATCTAAAAGTTCGCTTCACGTAAATTCATTTAAAAATGGCCGCCAACTTTTTAATATATTTGCTATGTCCAGCAAACTTTTAATCTACAAGTCAGTGCCACCTGAGCAGTACTTGCTTTGTTTCATTTCCCAATGAAGCGCCTAGACTGCCAAGCGTTGGCAAGGTCTGCCAGCCGTGGCAAGACCTACCAAGCGTAGACTTCCACTTCTCTTTCGCTTCTTTTATTTTAGTTGAAGTGAGTTTTAAAATTAATGATATCTTGTGCATCGAACTTTAACGAGGAGAGATGTTGTTGTATGGGAGACTAAGGAAAAGTTAGTTTTGAAGAATCGAACTCTTTTATTTGAGCTAAAGATGAGAAAAATAAACTTTCTTTTGTGGTGCATTGCAATGTTTTTATAAATATACAGGTCCTTATAATCCATTTTAATGCCTTCTATGACAGGCTATCTTGATTGACTTAATACCTCAAATCGAATACCATACCCAAAAATCCACATAAAATTGTGAACGTTACAATAACCACTCGAGTAAATCTTCGCTTACGCAATCAATCAGCATGCACTCCTGCCGCACACCGCACGAATATCTAATTTTGTTGCTACCTCACCCCTCCGACAACCCCTCACCCCTCTAACAACCCCTGCGCACGAGCTACCCCCGAGCTACCCCCAAATCCTGGTGGACGTTTTGATGGATCACCCTTAATGACAGGCGGTGAAGGGGCCCACTAGGGCAGCGTGTAGTCGATACCACTTTATCGATAAAATCGACATTGTTATGCTTGTTAGATAACATCTAATTGATATGCTTGGTG
This sequence comes from Ephestia elutella, assembly GCA_018467065.1. NCBI lineage: Eukaryota > Metazoa > Arthropoda > Insecta > Lepidoptera > Pyralidae > Ephestia > Ephestia elutella. Next base: position 18,904,400 of record CM031592.1, on the reverse strand, counting down.
TTGGGGAAGGAAATTGAAATGGATATATAGAAAGATTTCTGTTTTTGATACCTACGTCTTTAATTATGTCAAACAATACAGTAGCAGATGCATGACTTAAATTTAAGAGTGCATGAAAATTTTCTTTGAGTTACGCGTGACTGTTGTTTACTATATTCTAGTCTTTATGGACTAAACTCATCGATATCATTATAAGCATTTTCACACTTACGGATTAAAAAAAATGCTTTGTTGTTGCCATACATGTCACTCGAAGTTATGTAAAGTAATGAAATCAATTCTATCGTATTTATGTAGGAGTGAAATTCGATGTATGTTTGTACCTATACTTTTATTCCACCACATACGTTGTAAATCTTATGTTTCATTAAAAATAATGTATAAAAACAGGCCGAAAACCTGCTAAAACTTCTGTAAAATTAATCAATCATCAAATTAATTAATCATTGTGAATTTAAATTGATCGATATCGATGGTTCCCTACCAGTCCCCAGAGCCAAGCATATGCCCGCAGCGGCACTCGCAACAATTGTATTAGACATTAGCGATGCGCGCTCTCGTAATGTGCCAACTTTTGTTATTGCTCTGTGGCTACAATGCTTCATTTTTAAATGGACCATTGATGCTTCGCACGCAAGTGGACAAAGTGGATGAGAAATTGCTCAATCAATTGAAATTACAATGGTAGAATTGCGGATAATTGTTTAATTGAATATGTGATAAAAATAATAAGCAAATTAACGTAATTATTTAATAAATAAATAAGTATTTTTTTATTGAATAACTCATAATATTTGCATAAGGTTTAGTACGTACCTTATTCCTAACGTTCATACTATATAGACAAATTACTGTCAAGAAACGAAAAAATATTTCTAACAAGCTTTTCTGAAACTTACCAATATCTATGAATTGTAACGTTGACTGGTTTTTGTAACTATCAACAAAACGAATCAAATCAGGTTCTGAGCTGTCAATGCAGCGACGCATAAATTTACTTTCATACAAAGATAGAGCTGATGGCAAGTCTAGTAAATATCTGATTCAATAGCTAAGTTATTGCGATTAGCAGGTCAAAGGAAGTTCATCGTCCTAATCAATATCAATACATTCAATATAACTGATAGTAATGAGTGGCTGTCTTGTGTGGCCGGTCGATATTATTATATTCATAGTACCTATAAACTCTGTAAGGGCTTTAAACTGGGGATTCCTCCACTCATAGGCGATGGGCTAGCAACCTGTCACTATACCTGAATCTCCATTCCATCATAGAGTCTACTATTCAGCTAAGCGTGGCCTTCGAGTCGCACGACTCTTGGCTCTGTCTACCCCGTAAGGGATAAAGACGTGATTCTATGTATGTATGTATGTAGAAACTGTATATCAAATCAATTTAATGTAATAAGTTTAGAATATGCAGAAGACATGCTCTATTAATAAAGGTACTAGTATTGTTCCGGTACTCGCTCTTGTGGTACATTCGGGAACTCCTTGAATTGAGCTATGTATGTATAGTTACTATATAGGGTATAATATAATCTCTGGTATAGTATATGTTAAGACGATTGCCAGAATGATGAAACAATCTAGGTTGACTTGGGTTTTCGTCCGATTTGTGACAGTATTTGAATCATGATCCTATCTAACTATAGATAGATCAACACTTTATTGCACCATTTACAAAAGAACATACAAAAGAGACAAAATTAAATACAAAAATGAGCTACCTATTACTATAATTATTATTATACTTAAATGAGAAAATGTATTTGTTTGTTTGTTAATTTGTTTTTTATTTTTTGTTATCTCTTCACATTTTATCTACTAAACAAATCTTCCTGAAATTTCGCATAAGCACACGTAGTTAGAAGTACTGAGGTAGACATACAGCACCTTTCATCCCTGGAAAATGCACTGTTCCCATGGGAAATACACGCGGGCGAAGCCGCGGGCAAAAGCTAGAACTAAACAAAAGCTTCTAGTAAAATAACAACATTTTCCTTTATTCCATTACCCTCTACTTATTTCAGTACATTGCCCTCTACAAAGAGTTTCAATAATTCAGTAATTACGGACAAATCGATGTCTAGGCATAACGACTCGAGTCACGGCATCAATCGAGTCATTTCTACTTGCAATCGCAATTATATCGACAATCGATAGTCGAGGGGACTTCACTGTTTTTTGTAGTGAAATTATATTTATTTGAGAACACTTGACTCAAGAACCATTAATGATTTCATTTCGTGATGTATTCGATGTTATTCGTTCAGTAATTTTCTACACGATTTCTCTTATTTTGTAAATGGACGCCTTTGAGAAAATGCTGCGGTGGAGTTATTTCTTCAAATTATTTCTTTAAGAAATAAGAAGTTAAAAATATTAAACACCCGTGTATTACAGCGTATCTGTTATGCCATAGGATATTTTAGTAGAAAAACTTTCGTTTTTCAACTACAGCGGCTACTTTGGATTCGATTTGTTTTAATTATCTATAATCCTGTTCCCCAAATATTTCGTTGTTGTTATTGTTCAATCATGTTCCTGTGTCTATCTTGGCTCTTATACTAAAGGTAAGAAAACAGCTTTGTGAAAATGACACAAGCTTAACAGCTATAAGATCTTGGACCATGCAACGCTGTAAGCGCGTCAACGCTTCCGTACCCATCACGTGGCAACTTAAAAACAAGCCTTTTAGGAACAAACGAACAAACTTTCTTTACAACTCTTCACAAAGAGCCTATAGAAAAGTCCCTTCAAATTGGCAACGATTTTCGCAAATTAGTAGAAGGCTAATTAGTAATTACGAACGCTAGGCGCTTCCCCTTGCTTTACTGTTCTCGTAACGCCTTGCTTTTGTTTATAGTTTTAATTGAGTGCCACGTTCTAAACGCATTTTTCTTTTCAGGAACCGCATTTTAGATATCAGAGCCTATACAGTGGTAAGTGGTATGATAACATTTTATTTAGATTTCTGTGGACGTTGATAGCCTAGTCATTCTACTTATCAAAGAAACAAAATAATCCTAATAGCCATGACTCGTAAAAATCGCAGTTAGTTTTCAAAAAATCTACCGATTTATTTTGGTGGGTTGTAAAAAAAAGCTATCGTAAAAAGAAATGAACCAGAAGTAGCATTGATTTTGTGACAAACACACAGACAGTGCAGAGGATGCGGACGTGTGTAAATCAGTTGTCGCCTCGTCTGTCCGTCGTCGCAGGCGCCGGTCGTCGCAAACTGTAGGGTGACTACATCTTCAGTCTTGTTGTTGTTGTTATTATTTTATGTCAATTCGATAAAATAAAACTAATCAATAAAAAGTTTTTTTTTGCATACAAGTAGGATAGGTAGGATTTAGAAAACCAATTATTCATTTATAGACTTGCACTAAGAATTAAGCGACTAGAAACTTGCTGATGTGAGGTTTCATCGTCCATCTCTGTATTATTACGTTGTGAGGATGGATATCTGCACTACAACATTGAAAATATTACAAAACTATATTACTAGGTACACTACTACTTAAACTATATTAGTTCTTCTTTATTTCCAAGCCTAATGCAGTGTAAAGGGACTGCTGGGTAAAGGCCTCCCGTTTCTTTTTCCGCAACAGTTTTGCATAATACAATTTAACAGAGTTTTTTTCTTGGTGGCCAAGAGTCCTGAAATTCCCTATGAGCGTGGTCACAGCAACACATTTGTAACACAGCCACGCGGGCGCAGTTACTGCAACTGCAAAAGTGCAAGCAGGGCTGTCGTGCTGTTGTTTCAAAGTCAAAGTCAATTATTTTTATTCATATTGGCTTAAAAATAGCACTTATAAATCGTCACATTCTTATTTTTTTGTTAGTTGACGTCGTAAAATTACTTAAAGCTAAGGTTACTGACGTATATAATAGTAGGTTACTGACGTTTATTGACGTATATAGAGACTAGCTTTAACTGAGAAGGATATAGGGTTTCTTTCATCTCGGGAAAAAACACTGTTCCGTAAGAATTTCACGCAGGCGAAGCCGCGGGCAAAAGCTAGTCTACTACATTTTGGAAACTAGAAACAAAGCAGCATGTAGACGCCTGTCGAAAGAGGCTTACAGACACTCTAATTTTAGGATCATGGGCGGAGATTTGAAGTGAATCACAGTGAAATATAATATTGTGTCTATTGTTAAACAATTGTTTTCATAAAACCCATAAGGAGATAAAGCAAAAAATATTGTTTGTGTCTCTTGTCAACCCTACAAAGATCAACGTGACCAATGACCAATATGAACCCTGTACAGATCTATACTCAGCACGCACGCACCTATCGCAGCAACTTGGGTGGGCTCCGTGCTAATTCTGCAACATTGTCTTTGACTTACATACATACAAACAAACACACATCACGTCATGTTAGAGCCACAAAGTTATTGAAAGCAGCCACTTTTCAAATAAGTACCTACTCTTTGCACGATTCAAACGAGTTTGCCATTTGTGGGACTAGCTATTACCCGCGACTTCTTTCACGTATAATTTACTAATTCTAATATCTATAATCCATTGACCAGGGCGAAAGAGCATAGCAATAAGAATCTTGAAGTGAAGTTTTATTCAGCAATCAATGGAAGAGAACCTAAAAAAAGTTTATTCAAGTAACTAAAGAATAACTCTTCTATTTATCTCATCATAAATGTGAAGAATTTGTGATAAGATTAAATGAAAAGATGATACGCAGGGCGCCCTTGATAACCTTTTCACATTTTTATATACATACATACATACATAGAATCACGTCTTTTTCCCTTACGGGGTAGACAGAGCCAAGAGTCACATTTTTTCTTTTTGAATATATTTTTTATTTTCTTTTGTCAATAAGAAAATAGTTATTATCAATCCACTACCCCCACGGGAAAAACGCGTGATAATATGAATGTATGTATGTAAGTAATCACTATCTCTGGTCCATCATCCGACTTTCTGCGGACTTGCCTCATAATCCAATAGATAACATCAAGCACAGATGTTTATAGACAGACAGACCTATGGGCGGGCTCACTGATCGTAATACCTCCTGAGTCAAACCACATGACCACGTGTATAGACCATAGACAGTACTTTCTTTCAAAGTGCATGATTGACTAACAAACATACACACATACATACTTTCGCCTTTATAATATAAGTGGGATTTAAGTCTGACATCCATATAAATCCTTCCCTTGGCCTTCTAATCTTACGACTTTTGGCTCTGTCTACCCCGTCAGGGATAAAGACGTGATTCTATGTATGTATGTATGTATCCATATAAATTAAAAGTTAAAGTATTGTATTACTCTACTGTCCGGATCAAATTATTAGTTAAACAATCTAGAAAGCCCTACAAAAACAGAAAAAATAAAAAAGTATACGTTCGCTTTTACTTGAAAAAACAAACTTTTTCCTTAAAACGGGAAGCGGAAAGAAAAAATATTATATTTCCATAATGTTTTTTTTAATTTTTTCATCGCTAATTTCGTAGTGTTTATTCGAATAAGATGTTATCCGGATGTAGAAACAAAAACGTCCTAAGAACTATTATTGTAACGTTTCAATAACAAATCATGCTCCTTGCGATAACATCTTAAGTGGCCAAGTTATGGCTATATAGTGATGTAGCGCGTGTAATATAGACTTAATCTTGATTGTCGATGTTTCATTTTTATTGTGTCAGAGAAATAATTATATTACTAACATTACTTACAATACGATATTAGGAGCACCCATAACCGGAGAGCACGTATGAAGAGAGTGATGAGTGCAGAGGAAGCAAGGGAGATCTGTAAGGATCGTAGCAGGTGGAAATCGCTAGTCTATGCCTACCCCCACGGGAAAAAGGCGTGATAATATGTATGTATGTATATATTTTTATTTTTTATTTTGTTTATTAGGTTCATCTACAACTATTACAACAATACATGTAAAATATAAACTTGATAAACTTAAATTCTAATTGCACAGTCTTTTACAGATAAACACAGCATGCATTATATCACTTAATCGAAGAGATTTTAAGATAATTTTGAACACAAAGTTTCCAAAGGTTAATAAAACAATTTTTTAAAGAAAACAATACAAACAGAAGAACACAAAAATATAAACATATAATTAGGAGAAACATTTACGAATTTTATAAGTATTATCAGTGACATCAATTTCATTGCTGTGCTTATTATAGAGGTTGCACAGACGTGGAATCGGCGAGTTGCGACCCATCTTGGTTCTACGCCAAGGAGAACAAAAAAGCGCCCTTATTTCTTTCCGAGGGTAATGATAAGGAACTTTAAAATTTATTTGACTTAAAAGTTGCGAACAGTCAATTTTATTAGAAATTAATTTGATAAAAAATGTTAAGTCCAAAAGATCACGACGCTTTTCAAGTGTTATCATTTTATATCTACTTAGCCTATCTTCGTATGACTTAATTATTTTAGCCTTACCCTCTGAAAAAGCAAGATGATACAAAAAACGCTTTTGTATTCTCTCGATCCTCAGCATATGCGTTGCATAATGAGGTCGCCACACCACACAGCCATATTCCAAGATACTTCGAACCAAACAGTTATAGAGCGCAATTTTAGTTTGTCTATTTTTGAATTCTTTAATATTACGGAGAACAAATCCCAGTGTCTTCGATGCTTTACCAATTACGTTTTGTATGTGAGGTAGAAAAGTCAATTTGTTATCTAGCAAAATTCCCAGGTCCCTAATTGTTTCCACTTCAGTTAACACGGAATCATTTATTTTGTATTTGTATCCCATTTTATTGCTCGTCCTTCGCGTGAAATTGATGTGCACACATTTATTAGGGTTGAGATGCATACCATTAACCTGACACCATGCTTCAAGATTATGTATATCACCTTGTAAGGCTTCTGCATCAGCAATCGAGTTGACGGCTTTGAAAATTTTTAAATCGTCTGCATACAAAAAAGGTATGGAGTGAATAAAACATTCTGGAATATCATTTAAAAACATATTGAACAATATAGGGCCAAGATGTGAGCCTTGAGGGACTCCAGATAAAATAGAATGTTGCTGCGATTCAAACCCATTAACAACTACAAAAAAATATCTATTCATGAGATATGATCGCAGCCAATTTAAAATAGAACCATTAAATCCATACTTAGAGAGCTTTACTATCAAGGCATCGTGCGGAACAGAATCAAACGCCTTGCTGAAGTCCGTATATATAACGTGACCCTGATTTCCTTCATCAACCGTTTTCATAATCACTTCCATAAAGCTAGCAAGATTTGTCACAGTCGATCTTGCCTGCACAAACCCATGCTGATGATCAGTCAAATATTGTTTAAAATGATTTTGAGTAGCAACGCTGACAAAAGATTCAAGAATTTTACCAAAAATGCTGAGTATGGATATAGGGCGATAGTTTTTGACGTTGGATTTGTCATCCCCCTTATGTACAGGCACAATCTTTGCAACCTTCCAGAGATCAGGAAAAACGCCTGAACTTAACGACTTATTGAAGATAATAAGTAAGGGTTTGACCAGACTATTTGCACAGTTTTTTATAAAAAATGGAGGGATGCCATCCGGACCCGCACCCTTGCTAATATCCAATGTTTTCAGTTTCTTGAGTAGGTCTTCATGAGATATTTGAAGTAGAGAGAAAGTCTCCGAAGTGTAATCAGGATACTGGACGTTACTACGGTCAGTTGTGTTAGTCGAATTATCTAAATAAACAGAAGAAAAATAAGAAGCAAACATATCACAAACCTCATTGCCATTACTAGATTGTACATTATTATGAAACATCGTGGAAGGGTAATTACTAACGTTCCTTCTTTTAGATTTAATGTATGACCAAAAGTGTTTCGGATTTTTATTAATATTTGCCTCCATATTTTCAATGTATGTATTGTAACAGTCCAAGGAAAGTTTATGACAACGTTTTTTTAGCAGCTTTAGTTCAATTTCATCTCTAGGGTTGCTATATTTTTTGTACCTTCTTCTAATATTCTCCTTTTCTTTTATTCTCTTGATCAATTTACGTGAAAACCAAGGTGGAAACTTATCCGGTAATTCTCTCAACTGCGGTACGTGTGAGTCAACAATTTCATTAATTATTTCATAAAAATAATTGACCATGTCATTTACATTCGTAAAATTTGATAATGTGGATGTCCAATCCACTTCGTTAATTAAACCATTTATAATTTCATAATTCGCTTTGTAAAAATTTAACATTTTGTTATTAGTATTAGTTTCAGAGTTAGTGTTTCCGTAAGTGGTACATTAATAAGTAAAGGAGGGTGTTTAAGATGAACCTTACTTAAAATTTTATCTGCAGTCAGAACTTCAACTTTATCAACGTCACCACACACCAAATCCAATATTTTACCGTATGAGTTAGTTATATGATTATATTGATGTAGGTTATTAACAGAAAGAAAATCAACAAAACACTGAGGTTTGCCAGGCAATATATAAGTAGGTTCTCTAACGCGATTCCAGTCAATGCAACTCATATTGAAATCTCCAATTATAAACTTAGGTAAATCACAAATTTCAAACACGGCACTGCTATTATCTACAAATGCATCCACTGCTATCCTGGTCACCGGAGGGGGAGATATACAGCACATAATGCATATTTATCACAACTTTTGTCAGTTTTTAATTCGAAAGTTATCCAAAGATTTTCGATGTTGCTTTCCCACTCGAGCATGCGAATTGAATTAAATGATTTTCGTACAGCTATCAACACCCCTCCCCCATCCTTTTTACTAGTTTTACTAAGATCTCTATCCCTCCTGTGAACAGTATATCTCCTATCGAATAATTCAGTATCAGCAATATCGGAAATTAACCATGTCTCGGTTATGACAATGATATCATAATTACTATTAATTACGTTACGGTAAAAATCGACAACCTTTGTACGTAGCCCGCCTGAATTCTGGTAATATATATTTATAGAACTGAATTTTATTGCATAATAATCAATAACATGCCTAAATTAGTAAAAAGGAAAAAAAAAAAACAAACTATATAATTTTGTCAAGTGATAGGTTGTCCCTTATTAAAATATAATCGGACTGCTCATCCTTACGGACGAAAATTTTTCCATTTCTGACCCAGACAAATTTGTATTTTTTTTCCTTTGCCTTGGATCTAGCCGCTGCATGTAGGGCTTTATAACCTGGTGCTAGATGTTCCGATACAAAAATTGGACTTTTTCCTCCTGGTATTCCAATATCAGTCGTGTTCAGCTTGTCTTCATTTTTATTCTTCAGTTTGTTATAGGCAAATGCAGCTGCTAAGAATTGATCGCGCACTTTTGTTGAGCTCATTTGTAACACGATAGAACGAGGGCGTGAGTTATCAGGTTTCAACTTTGCGACTCGAGTGCATTTTACAATGTCGTCAGGTGAAATGTGGCATTTTATAACCTTAGATATCGACGCTACTAAGGAGTGTACGTCCTCTGTCCTTTTTTCTGGAACACATTGTATTTCTATGTTGCAAGCTCTAGCCTGCTGCTCTAATATGTTAACTCTGTGGGTAAGTGTATTTATAGCGCTCATCATGTTAACATTATCGACTTTCAGATTCTCCATAGATTTTATTGTTGAAGTTTGTTCAGATTTGAATTCCTCATATTTATCATTCAGAAACGACATAGAATTTTTCATTTCCGATACTTCTGATCGTAAAACTTTTATTTCTGATTGAATCGCTTTACTGACATTGCTACTTATTTGATCAACAATATTTTCAAGTTCCTCCTGAAAAACGGTTCTCACTATCTTACTGATTCTGTCGTCTAGATCTGCCGAACAGTTTTCTGCTTGTGGAGATGACACGGCCTGTCGTTTCGCAGAGCGTTTTGAGCAGTTTTCTTCGCGATATGCTATGGGAGCACTCCTAGCAGAAGTGCCCCGAACGGGAGTATCATCTTGGTTACGCTTTTTACCGGAACAATTAGGACATTTCCATTCCGAGGTATTTCCAGGTTCCATTGGAAGACATGCGTAGTGGAATACGAAGTTACAGTGAGTGCACTTGACGTAATTCTGATCCTCATTACTATCAGAACAGCAGCCCCAATTAAGTGACTTGGACATTTTGTTGAATGTTGTCAACAAAGAAAATAAATTGTAATTTTAAATTGAAAAAACTCCTTTAAACGTTGTAACACACAACGAGTTGGAATCTTTAATATTATTAGAATGTGGCGAGAAAAAAAAACGCCGAGAATAAAATAGTAATAAAAAATTAATATGATGGAAGAAAAAAATAAATAAATTAAAATATACTGGGAACATGCAGGATTCGAACTCAGGCCAATCGTCCGCCTTATAAAGAGAGACTCGAGTGCCTTATCCACAAGGCTGCGCCTCGTTAAGCTCAAGCGGCGAAATATTTCAATTTAATGTTCGACGTATATGTGCTTGATGGTAGCTTATAGATGTGGTGTTTCTATATACATCACTCTTTTGTCACGACGAGTTCGCACTGTGAGTTTTTATGCGCAATAATGATGAGTCACTTTGAACTAGAATGCTCGAATGCAGGTTAATTTTAACTGATTTATGCCAATATTTAGTCCACAAACGTATGCAAATTAGAAAACTAGGTAAATTATTGTCTTATCTTTGTTTGTATATTAACTTTCTTATATAATGAACACTTATTTCACACTAAAATATAACTTTAGGCGGAGATACGACAGTACGTGACTACTTCGAATAAGGCCCGACGATGAGTGAGCCTAGCATCTCTTGAAATATTTGTTTACCATTCAAATTTTTTTCTACTTTTGCTAGAATATGATTTTAAAGAACAAATTTTTGCCTTTAATGGTGATTCTTTCTTTAAACAACTGCTATGTAAGCGTATTATTATTGCCGATTTGGATCACAGGTATATATCTATCTATATATAAATACAGAAAGATTTATCTTCATCATGCCATCAAAGCCCAATTCCCAGCTGACCTTATAGTCTCACACACGATCTCGGCACTATCAGGATAAACAAGTGATAATGTATCTGTGGATTTTGATGAAACTTCACTTGTGTATAGTCAAAAATTTGAACTAAGATTAAGGTTATTCGCTGAACTGACAGTTTGTGAAAGTGGATGGATGTTTGTTACCCTATCACGCAAAACCGAAATAAATAAATAAAATAAACTACTCGACGGATTTCGATGCAAATAGATTGAATAAAAATTTGGAATAGGTAGCACAAAGGGTTTTAATTCCCAAAATTCCCAAGGGAACGAAGACCCAGTAAGTACGTAACTAGCTCTAAATACACGTACTTAGAAAATATATTTACAGCTCAAATCGTTATCACGCAAAATAATAAAAGGCAATAAAGTCCAATGTTAATTGTATGCAAACTGTCTCTTAAGCTCCATGCAGTTATCTAATCCTACGAGGAACCACTTGAGCTTTCCAATCAGGGTTCGCGCTTGGCAAAAACAGTTTAATTGAGGATATTAGTGGTATTCATTGGTGCATTTGTATTTGAAAAACATACATTTGGCAATTGTTTGTGATATTACGAACTACGCTTGCGACCATCACCGCAAGTTGACATCGCAAATGGTAAATGAATTTAAACCATAGCACTACAAGTGCTAATGGTAGTGCCACGATAAACTCGCAATGAGGAGCAACCAAAGCCTGCTCTGACCGCTTCTTATTGAAGATTTATAGACAGCCAGGCGATCTCCGATAATTGAAACCGATAATCTGTGATTGACACTGAATAATAGGCTTGTTTGTCAGTATAAACCTAGTTTTTTTTTTGTTTTTATCTCTATGTTTGTGCGATGGCAACCCTACCGATTGACTCCAGCAGATCGCTTCGCACGCACAGCAATAAATCAGCGATATCTGAGCGCGTAAAAAATTATGGAGCCCTGATACGTTGCTGTCTCTGCGATTCCTGGTGCTTCACTTGTGCTTTGTCCTTAGGGGCGTTTACCATTTTAATGTTGCCTTATTTAGGGCCCAAGATATCGGGTCAATGTGTGGAAAGAAATATAACGGTGGTGTAATTTTGCCATTACTTTTATTTCAGTTACTTAAGATTTTTTATCTGAAATAGTCTCAAGATCATCACTTTTTATAATTTCCTTCACCAACTTTCAACTTACAACAATCTGGTTTTGTATAATGAGGTTCTTACTTCTGCGTAGAGCCGTGAAACTACTTGTACTATGACAATCTATGAATCACTTTTACTAGCTACGAACTAGTAAATATACCTAGGAGGAGTAGAGCCGGCGTAACTAGATAATGATAAGGGGATTTTAGTACAACTCTTTTCTACCATCACAACATTAAAATCACGTGACATTGAATCACGGCGCTTAAGATAACAAATATTCTACAACAGGTGCACTGCCGACTCCGATCTCTTGGTCGTTGATTGAAATGGTGACATGCTCGACGTCTTCAAATACCGGCTATAAAACATTTATTTCTACTGCCACCAACGAGTGCCAACAATCAAAAACGAACCTGCCGCTATTTTGCCCTGTTCCACCTTTCCATTTGAGATCAAACGGCTGAAATAGAACAGTTGGCACTCAAAGAAATTTTTCAAACTTCCATATTGGCTACCGACAAAGCTCAAAGCGCAACCAAAGGCGAATCAGAGAGAAATAAAAATAGAATTTTATTGTTTTACTATTCGTTTCATCAAAGGACATGAAAATGTCCTATTATCCTAAGTATTTTGCTCAGAAGCTCATCAAACAAAAAAAAATTCAAACTCAAACTTTTTCACACCATTTTTTTCTAGTTTTTTAATGTTTCAATAACAAAATCTTGTTTTTGCGTTAAAAATGAGAGCAAATGGCGACAGAAGCCATAGAATTTCATTTGTAAGTGTTTGTATGTCTGTGGATCCATATCTTACGAATGATAAAGTCCTCTAATGTGTTCTTCTGTTGGGTATTTTATTTTTGATTTTATGGGTCTGCCTTGCAATTTGTAAGGACACATCAATGGCGTATGGTCTAAGTCATAAGATTCAGTTTTTCAGAAGTATAGAAATAGAAAACAATTATAAAAACAAAAGTCTAGCGAGATCTCAATGGTCCATCTTTTCTTTTTTTTTTCTTTTTTTTTCTTTTTTATTTCTTTTTTTTTCTTTTTGAAAGAAACTACTCGATATAAAATATAGATGATATACAAAATTAAGCTTTTATCATTGAAATTATTTTATGAACGATTTTTAATAGGCTATATCGAAAAGCACATGATAATTGGCAAATTTTGACTTTATTATAATCGGGCCGAAACCTAAACTCCTGTATGACGTATGCCAGTTTGACAATAATAGTGATGTCGAGTCGCTACGATTATTTGAATTTACGTAAAAAAACAGATCCAAATAAAATAATTATTTTTATTAATCAGAAGTCTGAACCATCAAAGTAGCTGTCATAATCACTAACATGGATAATTAATTCATGGTGAATAATATTATCTACTCTGATGTCACGATTCGATACGATTGCGCGAATTCTTGTCCCTCTTTCTATTTTTTTTTTGTATTGCTGAGTTGTTTTTTTTTTATTCTAAAGTGCAATAATTGTTATATTCAGCATTTAAACATCAATAACAAACCTTATTAAATAAATCAAAAAATTAAACGATGTATCGCGATTTTTTTATATTTTCACGATCGATTTATTGTAGCCGGATGCAATGGAACTCTCTAAACGGGCAAGCCGGAAGTTCAATCATCAAGTTTCCGCACATAGATTTAAAAATCAAAAAATTTGGAACTTCATGGGCTTGACCCTGATGACACCTGTTATACTGGAGTTTAGGTTTCGGCCCGATTATAGGTGGTTTTTTCTTACAAAATATTATAGGTAATGACTGAAAGAAACATGTTGACTGCTGAACACTCACGATAACTCGTTCGTCGTGTGTTTTCAGCATGCGACGTGTTTGAGTGGTTTATATTTATAGTTTTAGTGAATTTCTTCCGCTCAATTCTTACTCCTTGTGATGCCCAATGAAATATTCAAGTCGTTTTCTTTTTGCGTAATGCTGCATCAGATCGTAAACTTCGGGACAAAATATACACGACACCAACCAACAAAAACACATTTATACCAAAAATAATCTATACAAACCGTAGTCCATTGTAATAAGAGCTACAATTTGTTTTAATAACGCAACAAATAAGTTGGTTTCAACAGCGTTAAATGTTCAGGATATTCAATTTTGGTCTTTATTTATCAGCGCTTTGTACAACAATTTATTGGGTAATACAATATTGTTGACGTTTTCCCAATGCAATTGGATATTCTGACAACTTTACATGTGCTTTGGGATACATTAATATGACACCTCAGAATTCGAAATTATTAGGCAAATAGAAGTGCCATTTATTTTTATTTTTATTTTTTTTATTTTATTTATTCAAACAACAACAGCCATTCTTAAATATTATACAAATTATCTTAATTTAGACTATACATTTCCGGCCAAAAAGTTGTTCACAGAAAAAACCATATAACACGCCTTAAATTAACAATTACAGGTATAGGTACAATTAATTATTCTTATTGTACCATTTGTTGTCTTATACACATAAAAATGCTGGCTTTTGCCCTTTGCCTTGTCCGCGTGACTCTTTTCACCCTTTAGGGGTGGAATTTTGAAAATTCCTTGCTTAATGGTCACTAACGATATTAGTCGCTGCATTCCAAGTTTTTGCGTTCAGTAGTTTCGTCTCTGCGTTGTTATAAAAATCAGTCAGCGTCCCAATTTTGATCTGAAATAGAACAGATGTGTCTAGAGATGGGCGCTTGGATAAATTTCCGGAAGGTAAAAATGGGAAAGAATGGGTAGAATGGGTAAAAATTAATTTATACCCATTTATACCCGATATTTTTTATTTATACCGGGTAGAAATTATAATGAAAGTAAATTATCCTTATTTTCTTTAAACTGTTAAAATAATAATTGAAGTATAAATATTAGGTATGTTTTGATTATAAGGAAGATAAATAACTAGTTGTTTTCGGTTCAAATATTTAAAAAAACGAAATCAACAGATTTAAAATCATATGTATTCAAATAATATTTTGAAAATAATGATGCATATTCAGTATATGGATGTTTCAAGTAGAATTAACAAAAAAGTAGACTAACATTTGCCCGCGGGTTCGCCCGCGTGAATTTCCCACGGGAACAGTGCTTTTTCCGGGATGAAAAGTATCCCATGTCCTTCTCAGTACTTCCAACTATGTTTATGTGAAATAGGAAGATTGGCTGAGTAGATAAAACGTAAAAAGGTAACAAACAAACTCACTTTCGCATTTATAATATTAGTTAGGATTAGGATTTGAACTTCGCAATATTTTTCTATCGAGAAAGTTTTATGCAATCGTGTTTTTGAGAGAGTTAGTAATTAAGTTTGCTGCATTTTAGTTTCAAATTCAGTTTTCAACCGACTTCCCAAAAAGGAGGAGGTTATATGTTTCGATGTATGTATGTTTTTTTTTTATGTATGTTCGCCGATTTCTCCGCCAATTGTGGACTGATTTCCAAAATTGTTTTTTTATTCGTAATGGTGTATTCCCAAGTTGGTCCCATTTTAACCACGTCAGAATCTGTTCGGTAATTTTAAAGATACCTAACAAAATATAAAAATACCTACATTGCATTATAGAGCAAAAGCCCGCGATAGCATGCCCTTCCTTATTTTGTTAAAACTCAAAATTTTCTGTGTATGTCCCCAATATAGAAATAGCTATTAGCGACTATAAAAGTTGGTTCATGATTACTTAGGCAGATTACTTGTAGCAATAACATTTAAAGTGGTAACTCAATTTCCTCAAAGTAAAGTTTTTTAAAGATTTTATTCCGAATAATATTAGAAATCACGCCATTCATTACCAAGCAATTGGTGCAGATATAAACCCCTGCTAGATATTGTAACCTTACTAAATTATAGTTATATTTGTTTTATTATAAAAGCTTAATTTAATATTACTTTGGGAGGCCCCAAGGTTGCTTTTTTTACCTATAAAAATCATCCTTACTATCCATATTACCTGCATAAGCAACTAAGATCCAAACTTCATACCTAGTCACTAATATTTTTTACCCGTATATACCACGCAGAGAAACATTCAGCATTTTTAAAATAAGGAAGGTTTGTCGTCACGGGATCTCGGTCTATTTATGTGCCAAAATAATAGACAATTTGACATGTTCTGACATTTCAAATCAAACTGACATAAAAAGTTTCAAATTCTTAATTTTTTATTTTCGGCTAGTGAAAGAAAAGTTTTTATTAAAATAAAAATGATAAAATAAAACTTTTTTCCAAAAAAAAAATGAACCGACTTCCATCATAAAACTTAAAATAACAATAAAGAAAAATGTATTAGCATTCTACCTACTGAATGAGGTGAAGTCGGTGCCAAATTGAATATTAAATAATCTAAGTTAATATTAGAATCATGTAATATATAAAATATATATACATGATTCTGATTACATAACACCCTTACTCCTGCACTTGGCACCGACTTCACCTCATTCAGTAGGTAGAATGCTAATACATTTTTCTTTATTGTTATTTTAAGTTTTATGATGGAAGTCGGTTCATTTTTTTTTTGGAAAAAAGTTTTATTCATTATTACTGATATTACAGACATTTGTAATAATCTGGCCTAGTACGGCGGGCCATACGATAATTCATAATTCATTTATTCTCGCTTACATGTACAGGTTTACATTGGTTGGTGTATAATGTTTCTATAGGTAATTGTACATGAACCCAGGTAGGGTGTTGCAAGTTAGTCTTAAAGAATTTGTAAATTAAATTTGAATATTAATAACATTAATTAAATAAATGAAAAGATTTAAAAAATTTAATAGTAATAAATTAATTAAATAATAATATAATTCAATTTGATAATTTTTTTTTTTTTTTTTTGCACATACATACTTATTTCACCTGTCATAAATTTTAAACTGTATTCATTCATATTCGATTCTGCATTCTCATCATCACCGAAATATTGATACTTTAATTCATAAATGTGTAGTTTGTGGAAATAATCTATACACACATATACCTAATAAAAATTAAAACTAAAATTATTTAAGTCATTATACAAATCGTAGGTAGTCAAAATATTTCAAATATAAAATTTGTCATAAAAATACGCATCCTAAAATTTAATTACAACCCGCCCCTTAGCGTTTCTGGTGCAAAGGTGCCCAGAACGCTTGCCGCGTTACCGCGCTGAATCGCTATGGATAAATTAGTAAAGTATAAAATAATAATATTAGGTAATTAATGTCATCAATATCAACAATGTCAAAAGATATTTTTAAAATAATGTTAATTTGAATATTATAATACTAACTTAATCTTTTTGTCATGAAAATTTTCTTTCATGAAAATTTTCTTTCAAACGTTGGATATTTAAGATACTAAAGTTTGTCATTCATATATTCATCCGTCGAATAATAGCCTTTTGACAAAAGTAACAGTTTTAGATTATTACTAAAAGTTTTATCATTTTCTTCGAGACGCATTTGCTTTGGAAGTTTATTATATATCTTTATCGCGCTTACATACGGGCCGTTGCTAAACATAGCTAGTCTAGAAATTGGTAACGCTAGTCTATCTTTGTGTCGTGTATTTATTTTGTGTGTGTCTTGGATTTGTGTAAATAGATATTTATGTTTTCTTACAAATTGACAAATTTCAAAAATATATATGGACGGCAGAGTTAAAAGTTTATTTTTAATGAAATACGGTTTGCAACTTTGCCTATACGATAAATTGCATAGTATACGTAGACATTTTTTCTGCTTCACCAGGAGTTGGTCGGTATCTACACTATTGCCCCATAGAATAACTCCATATTTTAGCCACGAGTATGCGTAGGCATAATAAGCCACTAGTGCAGTTTCATAATTTGTATTTACTTTTAGACGATTCGATGATCGCCTAGCCGTTCAATAGAATTCCGGCATTTGGCAAACTTGTTCGTCGCCCCGGCATAACATTCATTGCCTAAAACCAGTTGGCTGCGAATGAGTCAGAACTAAGATATATCTTATTAGGTCTTTTTGTAACCAAAAAGTAAATTGTACACTTTATAAGTATTTTTACGCAGTACTTAATTTAAAAACTGAATAGTACCTTAAACACTTTATTTCTTAATAAATCTTAACGATATATTATAAAATATCGCAATTACAAACATTTTAATTGATTTTAATTTTTACCCGGTGTAAATTAAAAATTCCTGGGAAAAAATGGGTATAAATGGATAAATTTCCGAGTCTCGGAAATTTATCGGGTAAATGCCCATCTCTAGATGTGTCGCTTTGACGCTCAAAAACATGAAACAACAAAACTTAATTGAAAATTCAAATTTGGATGGAAATTCATATCTATGAATATTTAATACCTCCGAGAACTTCAAAATCTTATACGACTTTCTATGTCAGGTGATGACAAAATAACGTTAATTCTTTTGTCTTATTATTCTAAATTCTGTGAGTGACTCAGAAATAACAATGTGCGTTGGTAGTTAATTGAAGTAATTTCTTTGGAGATGTGTTCGAAAGAGATGCGAAGTATTTCTTTAGATATTTTTGGGTATTATTGTTTTTGTAACTTTGTTTTAGTACAGTTGTAACGATTGTATTTCACATGTGTGTATTATTGTGTAGTATACACAACAAAGTTCCAATTTACAGGGAACGGGACGTCACCGAGGTGAGTCAGATTTAATAAGCTTGTAGAAAATAGACGGACGATTTTCATTCATTCAGTCAGGGTACTGAATTACAGCAGAGGTAAAGTGACCGATATAACTCTTTGCAAACGCGCCATTTTTTCCCGAGAACCCGATATTTATCACAGTGATATCGACCGCAGACAAATCGACGCACGAAATTGGAACAGGTTTCAAATTGTGACGCGTGATTTGGTTCTATACTCATATCATTTTTATTCAAAACAGAAGTAGAATAAATGTATAACTTATTAGTGGCTGATAAACAGAAATTAAACATCTACTAACCAAAAACTTTTCTCAAAGCAAACGTAAAAAAAATAAATACAGCCAACGTTATAGGTCCATGTACTGATAGACTGAGCATATTGAAAGTTTAACTGGTGCTTACAAAAAGTCACCTGTATAGACACATGAAACTAGCTACAACCCGGGGCTGCATTCCCACAATTTTGAGACAAAACTATCTAACATGTTAATATACTAGTTCTATACATACTACTCAGATACCTGCAAAGATCCTGTTACCTCACCCGTTACTTCACAAACGCGCCATTTTTCACGCGAACCCAATATTTTTCACAGTGATATCGACCGCGTACAAATTGGCGCCTATAAATTGGAACAGGTTTCGACTTTGGTTAACGAAAATTTATTTCAATGGTTTCTGAATCATTAATGTATAGTCTAAGCAAGACTTAAATTGTTTGACATATTGAAATGACGTTAAAGTAATTTTTTCCTTGATATTTGCGAGTGCTATGACGCCACTGATATCAAACATAAATTGTTACCACTATTTATTTGAGTTATTATTTTTGATATTTTCATTTCAGTAAATTTACTATCTTCTAGTTATTGCTGAGACGCCACTTACTTCCTATTTACTAAATCAATCCAGCCATTTTACCCAGGCAACCTAGCCTCACAATGGCTTGTAAAACCCGCCGGAAGCTCCCCACCGGAAGCCGCGGTCTGGCGGAAGCACACCTCATTTCCGCTATCTACGCCCGCTCTTTAAAATATAGAGGGTACAGAAAGCTAACTCTCACCACAGTAATAACATAATCGTATGCATAATATAAAACATTCTAACAGGTCTTGGCAAATTTTTATTGGTTGTGTAAAAAAGCGTCTTTAAAAAGCTATAATAATTCACTTACAAATGCTCGTATCAAGAACAGTCAAAACGGGCGTAAGTAAGGCGTGATAAAATGTATGTTTAGATGTTTTGTTCATTTTATAAAGTTTTTAAAGTTGTTTCTAACAATAATAGGTAGGAAAATAATATATCGGCATTTAATTTCGATTTTTTTCGGGTTCGATCCCCGGTCGGGTCAACATGGAAAATGATCTTTTTCAGATTGGCCTGGGTCTTGGATGTTTATCAATATAATTATGTATTTGTTATAAAATATAGTATCGTTGAGTTGGTATCCTATAACACAAGTCTCGAACTTACTTTAAGGCTAACTCAATCTGTATGATTTGTGTGTATTTGTTTATTTTATCTAAGTCGTAAAATTTTAATGTCAAGATCTTGTAAAAAGTTGTGAAAAGTGTAAAAGACTGATAACGTCAAGATCTTAACAATACTAGGTTTGTTTGCATACGTTTTTTTTAAATTGGCTAATCATTTGAAGCTCTCTACCTGTATTTACTTTATTTTGTGTTGTCCAACTCGAAATATAAACGTTCTGAAATAACTCGTGAAAACTAATAGTTTTCAGCGCTGAGTTTAATAACTGTTTCTGTAACTTTAATTTTGTAACTAACGATTATTAAAAACTTCTCCGTTTCCGGGTTTGCTAGACCAAAATTGTATTTATTTTTATTCGTTTTTATGTTTTTGTTAATTGATATATAAGCATCCTAATCCTAACTAATATTATAAATGCGAAAGTGAGATTTTATATTTATTTGTTTGTTATTTCTTCACGCTTTATCTACTGAACCAATCTTCTTGAATTTTTTTTTTATCCCGAGAAAAAGCACTGTTCCCTTGGGAAATTCACGCGGGCGAAGCCGCGGGCAAAAGTTTGTAATTTTATAAATGCGAAAGTCTGCTGTGTATGGTATGTTAATGGAATTCTCACGCAAAATCTACTGGACGCATTTCAATAAAATTTGGTACTTGGGTAGAATAAAACCAGAAATAGCGCATAGGCAAGGCTTTTTATCCTTTAATCCTCACAGGACAGGGGTGAAGCTCTGGAGTGCAGTTATTAATGGTATTTTCTTATCATCGAAGCACCTTCTTCTTCTTCTTCTCTCAGCCGAAAGACGTCCACTGCTGGACAAAGGCCTCCCCCAAGGATTTCCACAACGACCGGTCCTGCACCGAAGGAAGCACCTTAAAATGATTATATTTTAAGGTCCTTTAGATTAGAAGTTTCTTCTTCTTCTTGGTCGTTCACTCTTGACAGAGTGGTCGTGATTATGGATCAGTCTTCTCGGACTTGGCCGCTGCTCTTGCGATGGCTCTCTATTTATTTCTGTTGTTAGCTTTTCTGGAGCATTCTGTTGCCGGACACTGAGCTGCACTTCTGACATTTTCTGATGAGATCGAGCCATCTGGTAGGAGATCGACCGCGCGACCGCTTGCCTTCAATAAGGCCCTGGATTACCAAACGTTCCATAGCGTTACATTTACGGGTGACATATCCTTAAGAAGTAAAATTTTAAGTGAAATACTTACTTTAATTAAAGTTGTTTGTTAATTGGGAAGCTTTAAAATGTTATATTGATACGTGTAACGTAGCACATATGTACTCGTACAGCGCTCCAAGAGAATCAATAAGACCATTTAATCGAAAAAGTTTCTAAACAGACAAACTATCTTTGTGTTTATTACCATACAGGGCACTTTTTATCCCAAAATTATGCATCCCCGGGATGAAGCCAAACAGTTACAGGGCGCTGCCGCATGGCGGCGCTAGTTGCAAACTATTTGCATGCATTAGCATAGTTTGAGAGTAAACGAAAAGCACCGGGACCTTCATTAGAAAGTTTTGGCGATTGTTACAATGAAATCTAATTGGCTTTTAATATATTGACGCTTTGGATCCGCAAACAGAGAGCACTTATTTGAAAAGTTTGAACCTACTTCTTGTTTGTATGTAGCAGGGGTCCACCCCTGCTTCGCACAGGTCAAAATCAAACTGCATCAAAATTACGTAGTTTTTTAAAAAGATCTAAGCGTATAAATGCGACGAGGGAAGAGATTTTATTTTATACCAGCATTGATTGAGCGTTACGGAGAAGCATAGATTGCAAGGAACAATAATGTTAAAAGGATTAATGATTGTAAATTTATATGAATTCCTTTATTCACTTTTAGGCTACTTCTGGGTAAGCTCGCTACATCGTAGACCTCATCTCTGACCTTGGGCAAGATTGTGGTCAAGAGCAAACCCATCTTCAGTAAAATAAAAAACTCTTCAAAAACTTACCGAGTTGTAACCAATTTCCAGAGAGAAGAACAACTAACAGAACAGCCAAGAAAACTGATCAATTTTGAAAAATTCCTATCCGTCATTGAATACGGCCATGTTTTACAAACTTTACGGCTCGGGGTCGGGCCCAAAAGAGCCCCAAATCCCCCAAATCCCGCGCCCGAACGTGACCCCGATCCTGATTTATCCCCGACGGTCCCACGGTCTTCCCGGACCATGTCTGTCTGTCCGAATACTTAGACTAGATTAGATGTGAAGTAATTTAAATTACTATTACTGTTTAAACAGGGTAACTTTTCGCAAGCTTTCTTTTAAGACATTCAATGATTAAGTAGTCTAAATATTAGACTTAATTTGACTAAGATACTGAAATGCAAAATTTTGGAATAAAAACCTCACATTACGACGATTAACGACATGAACTATGAAAACATTGTACAAACTTGCTTCTTTCTGTTCTGTTGTTGAAAAGTAGAATCTTCGAATACTCGTTTTATAAATATTCGAATTGAAATATTCGAATCGAATAATATCATACTTCTGCTATTTCTCAATAGGCATGGGACACAATATAACACATTTCTCAAAGGCGGTTAAAAATAGCGTAATTATTCCTTGGCTGACCGTACTTACCACACAGGGGGTGAGGCTTAAGAAGGGGGTAAAAGTTTGCGGAGTAATTAAGATAGGGTAATAGCTACCTTTTCGTGGCACTCCAGAACTTCTGCCTGATTCTGCGTCTTAATTACTAGACTTATTCCTCACATTTACGCCAGAGAGGACGTGAGAACATACCATTGATACAATAATGATTTTGTAAAATAAAGTTCTTATCTTCCACCTGCTTTAATTATAGCGAAGAAAACATCGCACTAGCTGACTAATGCCGCTTGATGGCGACAGTCGTTAAGACATATCAGGCGCCTTAAGGCGACTTGAAACTAACGACACCAGTGTTAGGTAAAACCTCAGAACTCTGAATAATATTGGTTATAACATGAGATGTCTGAGGGAAGGGGGACAAAGTAAGTAAGACGTAAGTACAATGAAATGGACGTCAATGAAGTCGGGAATGTAATGGTCCATATTATGACAGGAATTTTGGCAGCCTCAAGAGATTTAGAAGATATTGCTCCATTATTCTTAGGCCCTGTGACAATATTTTCTTATTTGAGTGTTTGCAGCTAAAAATTTAGTTTGATATTAAAGTTAATTTAGTAAGCATGACTAAGTAAGGCAATTTAGTCAAGATACTGACTAAAGTACTGGCGATGTCCATCTATGTTACGGCCAAATACTCGTACTAAACGCATTTTAGATACACTCTTAGCAAAAAAACTACGATATCGTAGCACATGATTTAACTACAAAAAAAAACGACTTGTTAGTTAATTTTCTTGTTTAAGGTAGGGTCTGGCGAATACGTCGACTTTAACAGCACACGACAGCACACCGATTATCACGAGACCGCCTTTTAAGCCGCAAGAGTCTGCAGCACGCGACTACACTGAGTTGTAGTGATAATGTGTGTGATATATCTGTCTCTTTTTAGCACAGCATTTAGTGCATATGAAGAAAGAGTACATCCAATATGTCAACAGTTCAACTTATAGCGGCGTTAATCAAAGTGCTGCAGGGTGCTGTCGAGTGTAGCTGGTCGCTGCGACCGGCGGCACCTTGCAGCACCTTGCAGCACCTTGATAGACGCCGGTTTAGGGATGTATGCAAGGGGAACCCCCAAAGTGCTAGCGTCCACGTCGCGTTCCCGGGCAACGTCGCGTCCTGACCACCGTAACGGAGTGGCAGGCCGGCGGCTAATGAGCACTTTGCTGTCGGAGCTAATACTAATGCGATCAACTGCGAAAATGCCTAAGCCTAATCAGCCTGAAAGGGACGCCTTCGGGCGTTTCCTTAAAAAGGCCCTTCTCAGGGCCAAACTAAGGAGGAGGAAGAAGCGGGGAGGGGGAAGTCTGGATCGGGAGGGGATGATCTCGGACGGGGAGGAAAGAGGACAAAGACGAGGATAGGTCCAGATCGGACATCGCCTCGGATGGGGAAGAGACCGACTCGGCCGTGGGCCAGAGGAGGCTCGGGAGCTTCCTGGGTAGTGTGGAGTCCGTCACCTCACTGTCGGAGTCACTGTTGGGCCCGAAGCGCCTCTATTCGGAGGTCGCCAGTGGCTCCGACACGGAGGTGGGCGCGCCGCAGTCAAAGGCTGTGGCAAAAGGAGGAGGAGCGCGGGGTGCCTCCAAGTCGGCGAGGGCCCGAGACAAGATGAGGAGGAACTTGGACGATGAGGGTGTGGAGACCTCCTTCTCGTCCACTCTGGAAGCTCGGGCCTTCCGGAGGGGAGGACCCCCGGTTGAGAGTGGAAGTGTGTGTGTGGTGGAAGTGGCCCCCAGTGAGGTGGCGGACTTTGGTGCGATGGGGGTCGAAAGTCTCCTGAGCACCGCCGTGGAGAGGCTGAGTGTAATTACCGGCCTCGTCCGGAAGTCCTCTGCCCTCAACGGGGGGCTACTGTTCGAAGATAGTACGGGCCTCCTCTGATGTCAAGGACATCGTTGACACCCTGGTGGGGCGCAGCGAGACCGATGAAATACGGCGGCTCAAAGCCGATAATGGCCGCCTCCAAAGAGAGGTGGCCAACATGAAGGCGGAGGCCGCTGCGCTCCGTCAGGGTTATGAGGAGGCCCGCCGCGAGGTCCTGCAGGCCGCGCGGAATGCCGGAAGGCACACAGCTCCCCCAACGGAGGAGGATCTGGTGGAGAGGCTGGAGGCCTCCATGGAGAGGATGGTGGAAAGGGTTGTGGACAGCCGCCTCGCAGGACAGGATCCTCATCCGCCTCGCAGGGCCACCCGCCCACCGCTGGCGGGTGACAACTCAGAGGTGGCAAGGGCCGCGAGGGCGGCCATCGAGAAGGCCTCCGGCTCAAGCCCGGCGTCGCGGCCTGCGCGGCCTGTGCAGCCCGAGACGGAGGAGATGGAGGTCCGGGCGCCAGCGCGCCCGGCCCCAGGGCAGAAGAGAGCGGCTGAGAGGTCGACGGAGTGGGGTCCCTTTGGGCCGTCGACCTCAGCGGCCGCAGTCAGCGCCGACGCCTGCCCAGAGCTCCCCTGGGTTGAGGTCAGAGGGAAGGGAGGCAAGGGCAAGGGCGTGGGCAAAAAGTCCCGGCCCAAGCCCACGGCGGCACCCACAGCAGCGCCGACAGCGGCACCCCCAGCGGCATCCGCGGCGGCCCCCGCAACCGGGCGCAAGGCGCCCCCGGCGGCGTCAACGGCCCCTGGAAAGAAGAAGGCGAAGAAGTTGTCGGCCCCCAGCTCCTCGGCTGTAATGCTCAAGTTACAGCCGGAGGCAGCGCAGAACGGGGCCACATACGCCTCCGCCCTTCTCACGGCCGAGCAGGAGGTCAGCTTGGAGGAACTGGGCATCGGCTCGCTCCGGATTCGCCCAAGTGCGACCGGGGCGAGGCTCATCGAGGTCCCAGGCTCCTCCAGCGCGGACAAGGCCGATGCGCTCGCGTCGGCCCTGAGGGTGGCGCTGGCCGGCGTCGCGGAGGTATCCAGGCCCGTCAAGTCAGCGGATTTCCGCGTGACGGGCCTGAACGACACGGCTACCGCGCAGCGGGTCAGGGCTGCGGTCGCCAGGGCTGGAGGCTGCGACGAAGACCAGGTCTGGGTAGGCGAGGTCCGCCCAGACTGGCGGGGCTCTCGCTCTGCCCTGATGCGCTGCCCGGTGGTGGCGGCAAAGAAGCTGCTCGAGTTGGGCAGCATCAGTGTGGGCTGGGGTCGCGCGCAGCTCCGGCACTTGGAGGCGCGTCCCATGCACTGTTATAAGTGCATGGGGAAGGGGCATACGGCAGCGTTGTGCCCCTCGCAGGCGGACCGCAGCCAGCTCTGCTACAGGTGCGGGGAGGCGGGGCATTTGTCCGCTTCCTGCACAGCGGAGCCCCGCTGTGCGGTGTGTAGTGCCGCTGGAAAACCGGCGGACCACGTGATGGGGGGCAGGTCATGTAACCCCCCGCCGGTCCGTGGCAAAGGGCTGTCCCCTCCTCCGCGAGGGGCCCGACAACAGGAGGCGCCAGTCGGCCAAATGGAGGAGTAATGGTTGGATTCCTCCAGGCCAACCTCAACCACTGCGCCGGATCACAGGATCTCCTCCTGCAATCCATGGCGCAGTGGGACGTTGACGTCGCGGTGGCTTCGGAGCCGTACGCGGTTCCCTCCCTGTCCCACTGGGCTGGGGACCTCGATGGCTCCGTGGCTATCGTGGCCAAGGCTGGCGCCGCCCCTCCCCTCGCGGTCAAGAAGAGAGGCAGCGGGTTCGTGGTGGTGGTTCGGGGAGAGTACGCCATAGTTGGGGTCTACTTCTCCCCGAACCGGGATCTGCCGGCCCTGGAGCAGTTTCTGGACGCTCTGGTGCCGGAGATAAGGCGGCTGGCGCCCCTGAAGGTCCTCGTGGCCGGTGACTTCAACGCCAAATCCACGGCGTGGGGGAACCCGGCCACCGAGCCCAAGGGGCGCAAGGTGGAAGAATGGGCGCTGGCCGCGGGACTGTCTCTCCTAAATAGGGGGACAGTCCAGACGTGCGTGCGGCGGACGGGTGGGTCGGTGGTGGACCTAACGTTCGCCGCTCCCGCTGCCGCGCGCCTGGTGACGGACTGGAGGGTCGAAGTGGGGGTGGAGACACTCTCGGACCACCGGTATATCCGGTTCGAGGTGTCTACTGCCCCCGATAGTCAGGCGGCGTCGTCGTCCCGGGCGCGCAGTCAGTTCCCGCGCTGGGCCCTCACGCGGCTTGACGTAGAACTGGCGGAGGAGGCGGCCATCGTCGGCCGCTGGAGCCTCCCCGCCTCTGGACGGAATGGGGGTGGACGAAGCGGCTGGCCGTTTCGGCGACGCTTTCACAGCGGTGTGCCGGGCGGCCATGCCTAGCGTAGGCCGAGCGCCCCCAGGCGGGCGGTCTATTGGTGGTCGGCGGAGATTGCCGCCCTTCGCGTCGCCTGCAACGCGGCTCGGAGGGCGTACGGTCGGAGCAGGCGGCGCAGCCCCGGGACGAGGAGAGGGATGACCAGCTGTATGCAGTGTACGTCGAAAAGCGGATGGAGCTACAGCTGGCCATCAGTCGGGCCAAAGACGAGGCCCTCGAGGAGCTGGTGAAGGGTCTAGAAAGAGACCCGTGGGGCCGCCCGTACAGATGGGCGCGAGACAAATTGCGTCCACAGGCGGCTCCGTTGACGGAAACCCTTCAGCCAGCTCTGCTGGAGGAAATCGTCGGGGACCTGATCCCCGGCAATCCGCGGGGTTCTCCCCGCCGAGAATGGCCCGACAGCCGCCTGACGGAGTGGAGAGAGTGGAGGGAGGTGAGGTGGTGGCCGATCCGCCCCCCGTCACCGACGTCGAAATGGAGGCGGTGCTCGACCGCCTCCGAACGAAGAAGAGGGCACCGGGTCCAGACGGGGTGCACGGGAAAGTGCTCGCGCTGATTCTCGTGCACCTCGGGGAAAGGTTTCGGGAACTGCTCAACCGCTGCCTGCGGGAGGGGCAGTTCCCAAAGCTATGGAAGGAGGGTCGACTCTGCCTTATTCCGAAGGGGACCCGGCCCCTGGACTCGGCCAGCTTCCCCCGGGACGGGTGTCATATGCTATGCGGATGACACTCTCTTCACGTCCCGGGGTGCGAACTTCGGAGAGGCGGCGCGGTCGGCCGAAACGGGTCTTGCCCTTTTGGTCGACCGCATAGAGAGGTTGGGGCTTCGGGTCCGTCTGGACAAAACCGAAGTCCTCCTCTTCCGCGGGGCCCGGACACGTGGACCCCCTCAGGGGCGCGCCTCCAGGTGGGTCAGGAGGAATTGAGGGTGAGTACCCAGATGAAGTACCTGGGACTCATCCTCGACGGGAGATGGTCCTTCGGCCCCCACTTTCGCGAGCTGGGGCCGAGGATCGTCAGGACGGCCGCGTCGCTGGGCCGACTCCTGCCCAATCTGGGTGGGCCCAGCGACGCAGTGAGAAAGCTGTATTCCGGCGTGTGCCGGAGTATGGCGATGTACGGTGCCCCCATATGGGTGGACGCCCTCACCGCGGACAATAAACGCCAGCTGCGGCAGGCGCAGAAGGTGATCGCGGTGAGGGTGATACGGGGGTACCGTACGGTGTCGTTTGCCGCGGCCACAGCCCTCGCGGGCGATCCGCCGTGGGAATTGGTGGCGGAGGTGCTCGCCGAAGTTTACCACTTTGTGGCGAACATGAGGGAAATCGGCGAGCGCCCCTCGCCGGAGGCCATCCGGCGGGTCCGCCTGCGAGGGCAGACGGAACTCGTGCGGAGGTGGGAGGGGGACCTGGCGCAGGCAGCGTACGGTGTGCGCACAGTGGGAGCCCTGCGCCGGGTCCTGGAAAGGTGGATGCTGAGACGGCGAAAACCTCTCACCTTCCGCATGACGCAGGTGCTCACCGGGCATGGCTGCTTCGGTGAGTACCTGCACCGCGTGGCCCGGAGGGAGGCCGAGCCAGTCTGCCACGATTGTGGCGAGGCTCAGGACACTGCCCAACACGTTCTGGAGCAGTGTCCCAGATGGAGCCAGCAGCGCCACGACTTGGCAGCTGCGCTCGGCGGGATGGACCTGTCGCTCCCGAGCGTCGTCAATGCGATGCTGGGGAGCGACGGAGCTTGGGAGGCAATGGCCTCCTTCTGCGAGACTGTCATGTCGCAGAGGGAGGCCGATGAAAGGGACCGCGAGGACCACCCCCTCGCGGACCCGATCCGGAGGAAGAGGAGAGGGTGCGGCGGAGGCGCTATTTAGCGCGCCTCGAAGCATCCTTCGTAAATGGTGGGACAATAATAGGTCCCACCCGGCGGCAGGGGCTTTCCAGGTGTCGGAGGGCCCCTGAAAATGGTGAGCCCGGTCTCTGGTGAGAGACCGGCCAGTCGCTGAGGCGCCTTGTGTTAGTCAGATCCAAGGCGCCTCCCTGCAAAGCGGCCGATGGCATCCGCAGGGGGTTTTAGTGGGTAGTCTGGGCCGACTAGCGGCCCAGGAGTCCCACACTCAGTGCGCAAATAGCATTTCCCCCTGCGAATCCAAAAAAAAAAAGGGATGTATGCAAACACGAAAACAAAACATCGATGTATCGATATTTTGTCTTTCTTGGCAGGTACTTACAAACTAGGGACAACCCGTCTGTCTGCTCGCGATAAACTCAAAAACTACTGAACAGATGTTTATGCGGTTTATACTAATGGACTGGGTGGGTCATGTCATAATAAAGGAAAGCTTTGGTGTACAATTTTGTCGGGCAAAGCCGTGGGTATAAGCTAGTCGATATATAAATATAATTCTATTGCGTTGCATTAAAATGATTTTCTAAAAACCGCATCAAAATCGGTACAGCCAAACGCAAGATAATCGCGGACAAACATACATACAAAAATCCAGGTCAAACTGAGAACCTCCTTTTTTTGAAGTCGGTTAAAAGTAGCATTTTTAATAATGTTTTTGGTTTTTTATAAGATGTTGTGTATACGTTTATCTTTGTATAGTAAAGTATTTAAAGTATATTTTATAGATTTTTCTAAGGTTTCTAGATTGATGGAAATACACCCCTTGAAACTACCACAAAAACAAATTTTACCTACCAAAAAATAAAATAAAAGCTTCGATATAACTAATAATAAACATTACTACACCCCTAAGTCTCGGTATAGTTAACGGAGGCCGCAGGTCGCAGCGGCTAACGCCGTCTGCTGCTAGCTTAAGGGGATGTAATCCATGGTTACCTAATATTTTATTTCATCGTATTGTTTGGTTTATTATTTTATTTAGGTGAAGTTTATATCACTGATTACAAAATAACACATTAATTTGTTTTTAAAACTGGTATTGCCTTTTGCAACACACTAATCGTCATTATTATGGATTCTTAGCCATTACCATCTCTCTCTTTAGCCGTATTTCCTCATGACTGAGGGTTGTGGTCATTATATGGAATGAAACACACACAACGACTCTCTTTGCAATTTTAATGGAGTGGTTTGCCATTGCCTTCTCCATTTCACACACTAGCTGATTATCATCAACCAGAGTGCAGGTTTCCTCACGATGTTTTCCTTCACCGGAAGCAAGTGGTGGTCGATGAAAACTAACATGAGTCAGATTGGTATACAAAGCCATGTAGCTCGGGCAGGATTCGAACCTGGGATTTTGCATCCACAGGCGGGCGCCCCACCAGTCGGCCACCACCGTTTCAGCCATTACCATAAGTATTAAAAAATAGAATACTATTAGCCTGATGCGATTACCACCAGTAATTATTGTTTAAATCAAATATCACCTAATTTCTTTCGATATTTTTAACTTTGCACGCATTCCAGATGATTTAAAAAAAGGCTTCAAAATAAATCAGAAATAATCCAAAACGCGGCCCCTTAAGTCTGCGACAGTCGGCGACAGTTTGCGTTCCTTTGTAGAAAGCCGCTTCTCGTAATAACTTTTTTGCGTTTTTGTGGAGTTGTTGTGACAATATGTCTATCTCTTTTTAGCTCTTTTAAGACGAAAGAGTGCGACCAATTTGTTAACAGTTTGACTTAAAATCTGTCGAGAATCCCAGACGACGCAAAGCCACTCCCCACTCGCCGCTCTTTCCCCTCAACCTTACGCAGATATCGACGTTACAAGAGACCATTCTCAACGGTTTTCATATAATTTTGTATCCGATATAACGTGTAGCTCGTCGCAGAGTAATCGAAAGACCAAAGTTTTAGTTGTATTATGTATTTACTACTTTTTTTTTAACCTCTATTGTCCCACTGCTGGGCAAAGGTCTCCCCCACTTGCTTTCACCTATCCCTGTCCATATTTACTCCTTACTTACGCTAAATTAAAATATTTACGACACGGCTTTAACAATTCAATTCAATATCACAAAAAATCGCTTCGCAAAACCATTGACGAAATTGGGCGTCTCGAGACAAGCCTCCGCAAAATCATAATGTAAAGCGTCTTGAAAAATTTCCCAGTGAAAAGTCAAGACCGCAAGAAAAAGTGTAAGTACCTCGGGAGAGGATAAGGAGGCAACATTAAAATATCGCGAACCGCGCGCTCCGGGCATAGTAATACCGGTATTATCCGGTTGGCGTCGGATTCCGCCGGAATTTACCGGCTACCTGTAACCGGCCGCCGCCAGTTAAATTTTCATACCCCTCAAGCCGAGTACTTGGAGTGTTTGTGCATTTTTTAGTAGTTTCAGCCCGAGAGGGTGTCCTTACGATGTTTTGTTCCATGGGAATTGTCGACGTTATTTTTCTAGGTAACACTGATGGAAAAAAGGCGATTTAGCTGTTTCAATCCTATCTGTATTCTATTCTGCCGTATGCATAATAAGGTCTATTTTGTATTTTTTGGCGGACTAAATGAGCAAAAGGAATATAGGCTGTATAATGCTAAGGTTTCTAGAGAACGCTCTCGTCTTTTGAATACTTACACGTATGGTCTTATTTACAACTATGTTCTATTTATCTTGGAAATAATTGTATCACTTTCTCTGTGACTTTTAACGTATGATAAATACCTTGCTGAAGAATTTTATGAAAGGCCTATCTGGTACACCTTTACTCTTTACTAAATTCGTTCAGATAAATTTGAGACTACAAACATTTTTTCAGCCTTAACAATGTAAATATTAAATAAAGCGCACCACCATTATCCGCCACTTGTGATTGGACGCAAGCGAATGCAAAGTTGATTTCAAATAACTAGATAATTAAATTACTGATGAAATCAGACTATGGAATTGTACACTTATCTTCAATAGACGTGTATCGATCGAAATAGGAATTTCGCATCGAACGAAACTGAGCAAAAGCATTATATTAGGCGTAGGTATACCCGGATGTGACGTCGATATAACAGCCGGTACTAAAGTTGCACACACACTCGTGGCACAGTGACGCTCATAACACGTATCCCCGGATTCCATCAGGTGGCTCTTAAAGCTTACGGGGGAATAATAGAGCCATTTGCACGCCCGGTAACCGGGTATAAAATGACCTGGGTATACTCGGGGTATAGTGTTGTTTTCAATGAGTTTATAGTGTGGTAGGTTATTTTAAACCTATGTTGAATTAGTAATTATATTTATTCGGGTTTCTAGTGAACTGGATATCAGACCCGATTACGGTTGTTGTGATGATTATAAATGCGAAAGTGAGGTTGTTTGTTTGTTTGTTCCATCTTCACGCTTTATCTACTAAACCAATCTTCTTGAAATTTCGCATACACATAGTACATACATAGGGTAGGTACCTTTCATCCCGGGAAAAAACATTGTATAAGGTGAAGAGTTTATGAAATTAGGGCGTGTAGAGTTCGAAACAGAGGCTTGGCTCTACATGAGATCAGACAATTTTTTGACAGTGCGAGCCAACATTTTACAGTAAAATATTTTTGGCGGGATCATACTTTTCTTCAGCTTTCTCTCAGACCACCAACATCTTAGAAAAAAATAACAACAGGTAGTCATATCTGCACCAGTCAATCAAAAATTAACAAATTAGTCTGTTTGGAATTAAAAGGGTGTCATGTGGAATTAATTAATCGTCGAGTTAACGCCTTCGTTTATTTGAGGCGGGATCGGGTTGCATGCCGATGCACTGTTGCAGCCTGCACTGAGTAAGGATACTTACACAGAGGCAAAACCTTTTTATTTTCCATCGCACGAGCGCCAAACATTAACATAGAAACTACTACGGTAGTGGTGCCCCGGATGCAGCTAGTAAAACAAGTGGACATTTATCCCAAAAAAAAGTAAGAGACAACCACACATACACAATTCTGCATTTCTAATTTTAGTGGCATTAAATTTTACCAAAATTATATAATATCACTAGCCCGCATCTCCGACCGCGGCAAATGGTAGCCTGTCATTTGCCAGCCCTCCAACAATATCCTACCTCCTATAGTCCTACCTGTCGGTTGCCTTTAAGAAATTGCTGTAGCGATAAGGCCGCTATTGTACATTAGCCTTTAAGACACATTGTACTCCTTTTCCTTTTTTCATGGTGCAATAAAGAGTTACTTACTTAATATCCACACAAAAATCACATTTATCCATTGGTTCGTTATGACGTAACAAAAGCACAAACAAACACACTTCACATTTATGTACTAGTTTATAGATTTGGAAGTACGGGTACCTCCTGCCGTATACTAACTCATGGGCCCCTCATTGTGAGGCTGGTAATTAAAGCAGTAACGAGACACCGCGTCTCAAAGTAAACACGCTGTCTCCTCAAAATGGCTGCTCTGGTGTTAACCGCTACTGGCATTGCTTTTTTATTTTTTCACACGTGTTAATTTAAATTTAGAAACGAAATTTTTGTTTTTTTATTTCGTCTTGGTTGACCGCATTATTTTTTACTAGCTTTTGAACGCGGCTTCGCCCGCGTGATTTTCCACGGTAACAGTGCTTTTTCCCAGGAAACTAAACTTTTCTTTCTTCCATTTCCCTACTTATGAGTAGGGAAATGGTAGAGAAGAAAAAGATCTAGGTTGTCAGCATAGAATGTAAGTTTTCTCCATGTTTCATTTTTTGCCATTTCCCTCGAAACACCATTACTACTGCTACCTTCATTCTGCTTTCAGCTATATTCCCACAGCATCGTCATCTTCCTATTCTACTGCCCACTGCTGGATATAGCCTCCTGTCTCACTAAGTTCAAAGTCAAGTCAAAGTCAAAATTTTTTATTGAAACTTGGCCTTCAAAGAAGGCTCTTTTTCACGTCGATAACTAATTATTTAATCATAATATTTTATGTCTCAAAGCTACAAACTACTAGCATTTCGGAACGACCACTGCTGAGAAGAAATGCCGAAAGAAACTCATGAAACAGTCTTGGTCGCCTAGCATGCCAGAGGGGCTATTGATTAACTTTATACATACACTAGATTGTGTATAGTCAAAAATAAAATAAAATATAAGTAAAAAAATAATAATAATATAATAAAACATGTTATGTTTGTGATCAAGTAACCACAATGAATTGGTTAAGAACAAAAAATAAAAATAAAATTTGAATCAGGATCGAAGCAGGATCCCCTGGCAACACCCGTTCACAAGTTTGAACATTTTAGAAAAATAAATACTTTCAGTCACTTTAAGATCACAATACACGTACATGTTTAACAATTAAATGTCAATGTAATTAAATTTAAAAAAGAAAGGTAAGGTTATTTTTTCACAATATCAAAAGAATGTAATCAAGTGTGGAGTGGCGAAGTTGTAGGGAGAGACCAAACTTTTTTATCGTTCAAATAATCACTTATACGCTTTATTCATCAAAGTATTTTTAAGATATGTTTTATATTATTAAGTTATTTTTTTAAGAATGTTTTTTTTTCTGTTGTATTGATCCACCCACACCAACCTTCTCTATCACGGACCACCATCGCAATTTTCTTTATCCCAAGTATAGAAGCAAATAAATTTAAAATCCTTACTCTGTCCTACTAAGTTAATAAAGCTTAGATTAAAAGTCTTGGCATTACTAAGGTCGGAACTGCAGATGACAGTGGCCCCGGCCCGCGAGGAATGCGGACGGACAGACAGACAGCCGTCCAATTGCAATTAGTTGTGATACGACACCATGTTCTGTTTATTATTTAAATGGAAACCATTTGTTTGAAAGGTATGCTGGAGCTAATCTTTATTTCGATTCTTTATACGATACCTTATGTGCTATTCCGTAGTCTATTTATTGAAGCGGTGGTGGTGGCCAAGTGGTCCCAGGTTCGAATCCTGGCCATTCTACATCAGTTCGTAGACCAATCTGACTCATGTATGGTAGTTTTCATTGACCACCACTTGCTTCCGGTGAAGGAAAACATTGTGAGGAAACCTGCACTCTAGTTGATGATTATGAGCTAGTGTGTGAAATGGAGAAGGCAATGGCAAACAACTCCATTAAATTTGCCAAGATAGTCGTTGTGTGTGTTTAATTCGACATAATGATCACGATCCTTAGTCATGGAATACAAATTTGAGTGAGTAAATAAATATGAAATAAGACTAAAGGGAGGAAGAATGTGCTATTCCTGATATTTAATTACCCAAAAATTAAATCCGTCCAGTAGATTTAGTAACAAACATACAAAATCTCATCCAAACCTTCGCACTTATAACATCAGTAGAATTTGTGACCTATTTTGGCGTGTGAGCGCTTTAATATTTTTTAGTTTAAAATCCACCAATATTTGACTCGTTTTGGCACAACTTTGCGACCTTCTTTTCTCCAAAACAAAAGAAATTCTACTTGTCCCAGCGACCAGGCGAGGACAAAGCGTCTAATATTACATTCCTAATGAAAACATACTACAGTTTTACGACACGGCTTGCTTATTGAACAGCAATCTGATCAAACCTGACCTGTTTACTGAACTACCCTCATTTTATTCAAAATGAACCTTATTTCTTTGTGATAAGGTGTAGTGTGGGTGTAAGAGTAAGTTGGCAGGATAGATACGGCCAAATTTAAGGGTCAGGGGTTCACATCTCATAAACAATCATGAAAGAATCGTAGCTGTCGTCCTGCGAATGCGGTGTTGGGTCGCCCTACTGACTCTGACCTTTGTTTTGTAATGCGGTCTATTTGGTTCGTTTATTTATGACGTGTGACTTCGTAAAGTGGTTATTACTTCTGGCTTCTGATTCATTTAGTATTAAAATGAGAAAGGACTAAATTAAAAGAAAAATAACCGTATGTTTCGTAAAAAAAACAATAACCTCATCTAAACGAAGTTTTTATTTAGATTAAACTAAGTAGGTATCTGGAATTTTCTTTACTTTACTAGTCCTACCTACATTTCTCTTTACTTTATGTACAAAATTGTCGTCAATTTTCTACATAATGCATATTTATGGCGGATCCTATCCCGCCGTCGTCGTCGTCGTTGCCTGCGAAATGTGACTGGCCAGTCAAACATAAATCTATAACTCATTTAAATAAAGAAGCTATTTGTTGTGGCGCCACTGATCAGCTCGTGCACGCTGATCAAATGACAATGTGTCTGAAAGCATTAAGTTCATGACATCAGCATTTGTCTATGGTTTGAGAATATTAAGTAGTTCATCGTCTAGTCTTGAATGAATATATGCAAATATTTTAAATGTGAAAGTATAGACTTATGTGTGTGTCCTGTATGTGTATGTGCATATTTGTTTACTCGATCACGCACGAGCAGTTTTTGTCTGTGTCAGTATCCTTCTCCCTTATCAGTATCTATCCTGGACCACTCTCAAATGTTCAGTTTTCCTATCTCTGTTCAACCTTTTTATTATAAAAAATAAATTTCCGCTCCAAAAAAGCTCACCCAATCACGAGCCATCAAGACCCTTAGCAAGGAACCGGTAAATATGAAATTTGGCTAGAAATTGATACGACGGCGACACCGCCTGTCGGTAATAGATCCGGACATTTTGCCCGAATCCTGAATTCAATTTGGACATGCGACATGACAGCTGACGTGGGTCGCAATATTTTGTGTGTTGCTCGGAATTTGATTTTTGGGTAGACGTTGTTTTAAGATGCGTATTGACAACCAAAGGTATGTTTTCACTCACTTGACTTGAATTAAATAAAGCTATTTTATGATGAGCTTATGCATTCTTAACATCTAAAAACTATGTAACTATGTATATTTTTGGTAACATCTATGTAACATATCGATAAGAAAAGCGAAGGCGGCTCCAGCAATTAGTTTTAGTTAAAAACTAGCTGTCGCCCGCGGCTTCGCCCGCGTGAGTTTCGCTTAGATGAAAAATCTCTCTTGGAGCTTTTTATCAGATGTTCCAGATCTTCAATTTTTATACGTCAGCAGAAAATGCTCATCAGGTTGAACGATTTTTGCTAAGGCGCCATTTCCATATATGTTATAGTGTAGCTGGTCTCTTGGAGCTTTTCATCAGATGTTCCAGATCTTCAATTTTTATACGTCGGCAGAAAATGCTCATCAGGTTGAACGATTTTTGTTAAGGCACCATTTCCATATTACTTATAGTTTAGCTGTTCCGTTATGGTTCTTCATCAGGTGTTCCAGTTTTCAAAATGAATTAAAGCCTATATGTTGCCCAGGCTTAATAGCTATACAACAAAAAAAGTTTCATTCAAATCCGTCCAGTAGTTTTTGCGTGAAACGCGTACATACATACAGACAGACAGACAGACAGACAGACAGACAGACAAGAAATTCCAAAAATTTTTTTTTGCTTTCTATTGTTCTTTTTAGGTCTCCCTCTATCCATTTCAGTCAAAAATATTAAATGTACAGACAAAATATTTTTACTGTTTTATTATATGTATAGATATTGTGTTACCTAAGTAAAAAAAGATAGCAAGATGTCCATACTTCATGTATGGTCATTTTCATTGACCATTGCTTCCTTTTCAGCATAATGCACCCTCTCTATCATCCATGCCGTCCGGTCGGAAACGATCAGTCTCCCGGACAGGTTAATGGTCGGTTGTTTGTCTTCAATCCTATATCAAATGACGCCATGGAACATAGTCGGTTATTTCTCTATCTGG
Source organism: Ephestia elutella (assembly GCA_018467065.1). Classification (NCBI taxonomy): domain Eukaryota; kingdom Metazoa; phylum Arthropoda; class Insecta; order Lepidoptera; family Pyralidae; genus Ephestia; species Ephestia elutella. The sequence continues at coordinate 18,866,583 of CM031592.1, read as the reverse complement.
TGATGCCATGGAGTCAAGTACAGGTGTAAAGTTACACCTCGGTCTGATAAGATTATGACAAGTATTTTCTTGAAATTAAATTTTAGGGACAGTCAACAGGATGTCTAGTTACCCTGTAATCCTGCAGGATCTCTATGCGGTGAAAATAGCTGCTTTGTTACGAGTTTGGGTACGTCTTTACAATTTGCCCAAAATGTGGGGTCGGCACAGTTTGTTAAGATGTTCCATTTTATTCTGTCATTTTCCATTTGAAAGTTCTGAAGCTGTAGAATGCTGAAATGTATGAAATGTAGAATAATGATGATTTAGATTTAAGACAAAAATAGGCAAAGCACGTCAAAAAATGTGAATACTTTATTGAAACTATGTTTCTTTGAAATCGACCTACACAAGTGCTCATATCTCGATTCTATTAAATATAATCCATATCGATATCAAGAAATCGATAACACAGCCATTTTCCAGCAAATCTAACAAATAGCCGACGCAGTATGCATTTGTAAACGGCATAACGATTCTGATTCCGATCATCGTCTCACGCGCGATCTATATCGATTCGATTGTATCGAATACTCGAGTCAACGTTCCGCAGTCCATTTTCATCCAGTCGATAAACCTGTCAAATATAACTGGCCAGCTGGTTGATTAAACAAAAGGAAAAGGCGAAGAATTTATAACTCTAATCTTTTGGAGTCAAAGTTGGGTTTTGCTTGTTGGTTGCTGTGGTAGTTTAGATGTTGTGGTGGTGTTATGGGTTGTGGAGGTGTGGAAATAACAAGGCAGGCGTTGAATGTAAACTGTGGACGCAATCACACCACGGCTTCTGAGCGCGGGTGGCGTAGATGTAGATTCAACATTCGTTCGGAAATGACATGGTATTTTTACTTGATTTATGGTCTAGCATTGAGCGACTTCATGTACTTGGGTATATACTTTGGCCTCTTTGACGTACATATGAGTGAATATGAGCCATAATATTTTTATTAATCCTTTTTATTTACAGAGCCAAGAGGCGTGTGACTCGAAGATTAAAATTACAAATCAATCTCAAAAAGGAGTCATTGTTATGACTAAAATACAGATACTATTGTATCTGCTGCATAATGTATCTGATTTCACGTCTTACTTACTTACTTCTTACTTTCTTCGAGGACAGTTTTCCGCAATTAGACCTCCAATTTGGGCCCTTTTTGCGTGGGAAGATTAAGCCGGAACTTTACTCGAACCAGCTCAGCTCCTTTAGGGAGCGAAGAACCGCCGAAGATGTATGGCAGGCTTCTCTAATAGTCCCTGGATCATGTTTTTATGCCTTACGGTGTAGACAGCGGCAAGACTCGTGAGACAATAAGCAATAATCCCATTTTTCAGCTCTGCGTCTCTTGTCAATGGTCCAGCATCTGCAATACAAAAATTTGTATGTTTATTTCTGTGGATTATGATAAAATTCAGTACACGGTAACAAGGCTGATCAGTAAGTAGCTCGCATCAACTTTGGACCCTGCTTTGCTTCCCACGATTACCCAATAGCTGTCGCCGGCTCCTCCAATCAGCGTGATGGATGGCTCCGCGGACGGAACTAGATGTTCATGTATATCATGTAGTCACTTGGTATCTATACATATAACTGTAACTGGCCTTTGTCTGTACATAGACGTTAAGAAATTGCCATTGGAAGCCAAAACGATTTATTTTAGAATTGTTGTCTGTCATTCTGTTCTTATGTTTGTGCATCACAGGTAAACTACTGAATGAAGTTAATCCGGTTTACACTCACAGTTGTATGGCTGATGGTCTAACTTAAAATCTGGCGCTGGTTTCATCTTGATAAGCTGCTTAGAACCTTTGATGAGGCAGGATAAAGCTAGTTCTAATTAGTATGTAAAAACCACCGGAAAATACACTTTTACAGTTTTTTATTTCTCGGACGTTCCGATTCGTATTGCAACGAGCCATAGTCACAGAGCGACTCAGCAGCAAAATTTCCAACTTTGTTTACTACGCCTTAGTTACCTACTCTAAACAAATATCACTCCTTGTTCCTCAATTTTTTTTTTCCTGTATGGTACTTCTAAAGTATGACACGATTGAAATTGTGAAACAGTAAAAAAGCACATAGACGCCAACAAACAGAGATACGTGCCGAGCGATGTTTGCGCAGATGACACACGGAATCGAACGGCCGACCCGCCACAGCCACTTGACCGGTGGGATACTTTGACTCATATCGTGAAGTGATGACTATACAGAAAGTAACTTTTTGACTTATTTTTAAAAAGTTTTATAAGTGACAAGAGTTCACTGCATTAAGATATTGACCATTTGATCTTTTTTTGGTTACTACTTGTTCTTCTTCCCCTCCTGTCGGAGTCATTACGTGGAATGCAACACACGCAACGACTTATTTTGAACTTATTAATCACGCGTATTTGGGCGAAAAGTGTCGTAGAGCATAGTTGAGTTAGAAACATCACTTAGCACTAAGTGAAATACCAATATCGTCCAGAATCCTCCTTCATTAGCCCATGCTTGATCAAGATAGACCAGATCGAGCTAACGACTATTTGCCGTACGGCAACTGATTGCCGTGCATCCTGCATCCGGCCGTCCGGCGCCATGCTGATTGCTGATTGTGTTAACTGGGTCGTTACTGCCCGCAACACGACACATACGTACTGTTATAAGACATACCTTGTATTACGCCAAGAGTACGAAATATGGAATCGTGGTCTTTCTTATCGAGTGTTTTATTAATAAGATTTGTTATAACCAACACTGGTGTCAATTTTTTTTTCAAGCTGCCTAAAGACTGTTGACTTTATGACTACCGCTGTTTGGCGATAGTATACACTAGTAAACTGAGACTACGGTGCAGGTTTTCCTTCACCGAAAGCATGTGTGGTCGATGAAAATGTCCGTACTGTAGTGATAACTACAGAATTATTTTGAATTTCTAACTGGTCAACTTTGCATGTCATATTTTAGGTGAAATAGTTGATATATTGGGATATTATTCCTGTGGCGTATTACCTGCATGATAGGCTCTCGACGCATCACAATAGCAGGCATTCAAATCCATTAGTTTCCAGACAAATTGAATTGGAAAGTGAAACACCGGTACACAAATTTCATATGTTGTTTTTACAATACTTGATAGGAAGACAGGGAGACCCGCACATCAAAACGTTCTCTGAGTCACGCCGAAACCATTGGTAGCAATAACTCGACGCGATTTTGTGTACTTACGGAATTATATCAAAAACTAAACATTCATAACAAAACATTCTATGATTAAATTAGACTGTCAACAAAATCTGCAGAGTTGGACGTCTGACATTGACAGCTGGTGACACACGTTCCGTATCAGTTCCTAACCAACCTTTCTTATCATAAACAAATAAGAAATCATGGCTGGATTGTTGTAGAATTTTAATTATTCTCCTTTAAGGATAAAGCGAAGGGCTGTTCATTAAACAATTTCCGCTGGATGGCGTTGATAGCAACATTTTCCGTTTTTATTTTTTTGTTGCGTTGTTGCAGTACTTATAGGCAAACATTTTGAATTGGCGAGCGGGAAACATACTCTTTTATTTATTTTATGGCCTACGATTTTATTTCAGTCAACATAATGAAAAAAAGCTTTAGAATAGAATCTGCCATGAATCTTCGTATCTCTACACTCACTCACACTACGACGAGAGCTTTCAAAATGACATTAAATATGGCGCAAAGCATTGTTATAAATTTAAAAATACGCTACTAGATGGCACTTATTTAAAAAGAGTGTCTAACTACAATAATGCCAATCGGACTGGCTGGCAGCATAAGAAAAAAGAAAAATAAATTTAAAAAAGAGAAAAACAAAGAGCGAAAAATAACCTATAATTTCTTCTTGTCATTGTCATATTTTGTAAGAAAGCAAACAAATATATTTATGAGAATTAATACCTATATAGTTCAAGTTCGTATCAATTCGACTCAGAAAGTCAGCAACGAAAAAGTTCTACAGCGCGTTGCAATGTCTAGACTGTTGTTGCAAACTGTCAAAAAGCGCAAAGTTAAATATTTGGGACACGTTTTACGACACGACAGATATCAGCTGCTTCAACTTATTATGATGGGCAAAATAGAAGGCAAGATACGTGCTGAAAGACACAAAAAATCATGGCTGAGTAATATACGCGAGTGGACCGGAGTCACCAGGGTTGAGGAGCCGTTTTGCATAGCGGCGAACAGAGAAGAGTTTGCGAAACTGACGGCCGCCTCCAGTAACGGAGAGGCACTACAAGAAGAAGAACTTCAAGTTCAATAGTGCAAAATCATAATTAGTAATAAACTGTAATTTAATTAGTTCACGAACAACATAATGCAAATACCTATCTACCAATAGTTTCAGCAGTTTGAATTTCACCACTCTTAGATTCCCAACACAAATCTATCAATAGTTCGAACACCCATTTTCTCAAATCAATCTAACTTGATACCATGACTGGTAGCAGGAAATATCACCGCAGACGTCATGGTCATAATGTACTTTTGCCTATTGCATTGTATGACTAGGTTTATATATTTTTTAAATAAAACTAAATGCTATACCTACACATTTTTGACTTTTATTTTTAGTAATGAAATTATCTTTTCCGAACTTTCATTTATTAAAGAAAACAAAAAAAGATTATAGTTATTCCTTTCCCACATAAATTGTTAAATATTGCAGTCGTTATTCTGTGCACGATGACTCCTTCATTGCTTGGAACGATGGATGATGATGATACATTCTTCATCACGACAAACCTCCGTTACAGTTTTTGTATTTGTATTACAGAATTATTGTATAAAGAAACACTTGTGCTGTGCATTTCCTGCCACATAATTATTGTCCCTGGAACAAATTGTGATAATAAGTATCTACTAACAGTTTCAATAAATAAATGCCAAACTTTAATTCTTTTACAATGCGGTGATATATACGTGTGTGATATATTTATGTCTTTGCATTTTTAATGTATTATTCAATAAGACTTTAACTTACTTACGTCAAATCTGTATATCGTTTCAAATCTCCAAGCACTCGCTTCCTAGTCTTTGGTGGGCCAAAATATACCTACATGCCTCTGATATCTCTTCCTATCAGATCTAGTAGCCAATATTCTTTAATATTATCAATAAATAATAACGTACGTACGTAACGTAACACACCTAGCTAAAAAATCTATTGCAAAAAAAGAAACTTCCATACAACAATACAACACGGCGCGGCGCGACGGCGTCGTCCGAGATAGATAGATATGTACTTATGTAGTGTAGACTTATATCGATACCACCACGAATATCGATATCTTTTATTATTGATATAAATTATTAATATCGTTTTTAAATATGCAAAAATAAATCTGCAAATAATAAATGCGTATTTTATGCATAAAGTGACGAAAGTAATACACAGGTACCTTTAGTTACATTTTAATTGATAATTTGTTAATAATATAAAATAAAATTATCCGAAGCTGATCGATTAGCTTCCGCACTGCCAACGGTCAATACATACTTAATCACACAATGAAATGTATTTAAATCATGAAAGTAATAAGCACTTATTTAAATAAAATGAAGAAAATCGGAAAAAAATAATTAAAATAAATCACAGAGCCAATACCTATCGATACTTCAAAATATCGATAATTCGTGCCCTAGAAGTTATAGGATTAAATTAGACGTTCAGAAAATATGTTGTGAAATTCAAACTAATAAAAACTAAAAAATAATTTATCAGTAATATTTGTTTACTTTAATACTAAATATAAATGTATGCACAAATTACTATACTTTCTTTTTTGTTAATGAATACTTGTATAATACCTACCTAGACCTACTATAATTTATTTTGATAAATGTATTTGCAAAAATAAATTGTTTTAGTTTCAGAACGAACTCATATTGATAGAAAGAAATATCTTTTGTTGTTTTATCATACGTCAATGTTTTGGGTTAACAAAAAAGCAGCGTTGCCATCTTTTCACCTCGCACAGAACGGCAACTACACGCAAGCGAGCTGGCTGGATTTCTGTCTGAGATGAATTTGCACAAATATTTCCAATTCAGTCATATGCGTAATGGCAAGCTTGTAATAATAAATCTAGGGTTCAGTATGAATTTTTATGGTGAAATTTAAATTTGATAACTGGGACTTTTGGATATGAAGACAGGGATAACTGAATATGACATCTTGACATCTGGATGTGAAGACCTGGGTGTCTGGTCATGTGCATATGAAATGCTGGACAGCTGAATATGAAGACCAAAGCTTTAGGAGATGATCTCATGAACATCTGGAAATGAAGACCTGGACATCACCTGGTGATGTCCAGGTCTTCAGCTCCACATGCCCAGGTCTTCATTTCCAGATGTCCATGAGATCATCTCCTACATATGAATTTGAAGACGTGTGGGAATGAAGAAATTTGAAGACATAAAGTCCAGATTTCCAGGGGATAGGTCCTGGATAGCCTGGATAGATAGCCTGTGTTTATATCCAAAAGTCCCAATAATCAAATTTAAATTTCACCATAAAAAATCTTTCATAAAAATATGATTGAACCCTAAATTGAATTTAATATTGAAACTTGCTATTTTATAATTTTTTAGCATTTCATGATTTTCTTTTGTTTTTCACGAACAGCCGATGGCGCTGTCAAGGCAAGCAACATCGAGGTAGCATGCATTTAGGTCTCAAAGTGCTTTTATATAAATAGTAGTAGTCAGTAGTTTGTAATAAATCTGCTAGACGTCGCCCCTAAATGTCACAAAATATTACGCACACATCAACAAGAATCTCAATTTTTGTCGTATTTTAAATGCCGTTTTTCTCGTAAATTATTATACATTACTTTGTTAAATTCAACATGAGAGCACAATTACTTCATAAGAATTGGAAATTCGATTTTATTATGAGATACCTTAACGAAGTTTAGAGCAATGCTGTAGAACAAAATGTATGGACAGCCAAAGCTTGGCTTTCACCTTAATATCGTCGACTTAGATTGTTATAATATTCAACGAATAAATACCTTATTTAAACATTAGTTCTTTTAAAGAATGTTTAAAAGTTGGTTTGACGTGCGTCCGAATTGGGCGAAATGGAACGCGACGAGGCGGAATGTCAAATCAAGTGGAGGGATCTTTCTCTTCCTGGGTGGCCACGACGACATGTAACATGTCTTGAGCAATTATTAATTTTTTGGGGTTTTTTCGCTTTCGCCGCCCCCGGGTCCCCGCCATGGGTATATAGTTTAACCTTTAGCTTTAAAATCCGCGATACGCGCAAGGACACAGGGGATATTTGCCGCCACGAAGTTGTCAGGAGGATGAGCTGTTGATATCCACGTGCCCGCCCGGCCGTATGAATTGGCGCTTCCTGGAGTGTCCTCCCATCACCAGAGGGTGCGGTTTCCCCGGACCGTGGACCGCATGCAACGGCGCAGGCCCCGTCGTCGGCGACCCCAAGGTGCGACACACGGATCCTAACCTTATTTCCAAAGGCCGCGTCGCCGCCTTCGATCCGATGTCCGTGTGTGGCTCAGCGCAAACCTCGGAAGGTCCAGCCAGCGTCTACTATCTCGCATACAACGGAGCGTCGCAGGAGCGCCGTGCCTCTTTGATGTCGCGCGACCAGCGCCAGTGCTCGAACCCAACGGATCATAACGGTGGACGGAACGACGTTCTAAGTGCGCACAGACGTTTGTGTACGGAACCTGGCCAGGTACCTTATATTTGGTTTATGTTAATTTTAACTTTTAATTGCGGCAAAGAATTATCAGATTTTGGTATTAGTATAACATGTGCCCGCCCTCAGCGGCTAGTGTGTTTATGGAATAAAATGCTATATTCTATCCCAACCATATTGTATTAATGATATCACCCTGCCCATGACTCCCAGGGCCTAAGGCTTACTAGACGAGAGGTCCTTGTACTTCAAAAGTGCGAGGCTCTATCCTGAGCATTACATCCGGCTTTCTATAAAGTAATTGTTCGTGTATAATCGCACTGCGCAGGGATATTGCCCGTCTTCACTTCAAATAGTTGGAGACCCCTGCGCACACCGCACACCCAACATACACTTTTTATTTTTTTTATTTTTTATACACGACAGTACATAAGTCAGACTGTTCTACTTACTAAAAGATACATTTCGGGCTGAGGTTCGGACAAGCCCTTTAAGGACGCAAATCGAGCCTATAGGCTACTGAACCACCGCCGTTTCTAAAGAAGAAAGAATTGTGATCGATCATTTCCAATCCAACAAGTAATGACGATTGTCCGGGACTATTTCGTAATGTAATGACTAAGTTTTCAAATAATAATGTTAAGTGCGTGGAATTAGGATGTTGGTCGGGTGTTAAATGATGGATCGGACACGCGTGATCCATCTTACTTGACGGTGTTGATTGGTTACGAAAGGGTACGGGTTCATTGGAAGAAATTGATGTATTATAAAAAATTGAAACTTGACTAATTGAATATTTTGATTAAATACGAGCTAACTAATATCAAACCAATTTCCCACTCATGTGAGGCACAGTAATTCTTCCCATTTTATTCTATCGCTTGCCACTTCACTCGACATTCCCTTCCTTGAGCTCTTCCTGTTCAAGCGGTCTTTGACGATATAGGTAAGTTATACCAATTCTTATTTGATCTTCTATTTCTGAAACCTCTTAGCTTCTATTTGTAGATTTATCTACTTAAACATAATGTAAAAATTGCTTTAAAATTTTTACATAAAAAAATATTAGGATTGGATTCTGTCCTAATATTTTGACCTAATATTTTACTTAACCCTTCTGGGAGTAATCACATTCTTGCGGACTCATCAAAAGGGCATTAAAACAAGACGACGGGCACCTAAGCTGCAATGTTACACATCCGTCCATACAGACCGATCTATATATAGATGGCGGCCGCATCCGCCTGCAGCCAAACCAGGGGCAGTTTACCTAAACACCACGGTTTGAGGGAAGTGCAACTTTAATACGTTAATTTAGGATTCAAAATTGAAGGTGTAAAGTTAACCCACATGCCCGTTTTAGAAGTGCAAATACTTTCAGATTCAAAAGCATGAATCGTCAAAATGAATAAATTAAATGGCTTATTTTCTATACAGGGTTATTTGTAATTAACTAATAACCTTCCTAGGGCTGAAAGTACTCATGAGTATGGAGTGAAAGTACTCGTGAACAACTTTTTGTATGGGACCGACTCTGAAATCGCAAAAAAAAATCAGCTGTTCCATACATTTTGGGCGAGTAGGTATTGCAAAACAGCTGATTTTTTTTTGGTCCCATACAAAAAGATGTTCATATTTATGAGTACTTTCACCCCTAGGAAGGTTATTAGTTAATTACAAATAACCCTGTATAATACTAAACTAAGCCTGTGGTTTATAAAAATAAATAAAGGGTAATAAGAAGAATATACTGTTATTTTTTTTTTATTATTTTTTTTTATAACATAGGGCGGCAAACGAGCAAGCGGGTCACCTGATGGTAAGTAATCACCGCTGCCCATGGACAACCACAACACCAGGGGTATCGCAGGAGTGTTGCCGGCCTTTTAAAAAGACGTAGGCTCGTTTTTTGAAGGTTCCAATGTCGTATCGGTTCGGGAACACCGCCGCAGGAAGCTGATTCCACAGTTTGGTCGTACGTGGCAAGAAGTGTCTTTTGAAACGCACGGTGGTTGACAGCCAGTCATCCAGGTGGTTTGGGTGAAATTTCAGTTTATGGCGGGTGGTATGGTGGTGAAATTTTGCGGCGGGTATAAGGTCAAACAATTCCTCAGAGCACTCCCCATGAAAAATGCGGTAGAGAATGCACAAGGATCCAACATCCCTGCGCAGAGCCAGAGGATCGAGGCGGCCGACGAGAATCTCGTCGTCGACCATGCGAATCGCACGACGTTGAACGCGGTCAAAAGGGAGAAGTTGGTACTGAGGAGCCCCGGCCCAGAGGTGAGAGCAATATTCCATGTGCGGCCTGACTTGTGCCTTATACAGCTGAAGGCGATGCGCCGAAGTGAAATATCGCCTCGCTCTGCCGAGGACACCCAATTTTTTAGAAGCCAACTTAGCCTTATCTTCAAGGTGACCGCGAAATTGAACGTCGCACGAAATATTTACCACTACCGTCGGCTATATGTCAGAATTTACCATACATTAATAAAATCAACAATCTTTTTCTTAACCCTGCAACTGCCGTTTACAAACAAAATATATAATGAGCGATTTTTCTGACAGCTAATTAAGAAAAAAAATCAGTACAAAAAAGTCTCAACAGATAGCGTTTTATGAAAGCCGAGTAGTAATAATGGCTGAACCTATATGGTGCGCTTTTACTTTTCAACCAGAGGCAGAAAAAAAGATCACATAACAGTTTGACAGTTGCACAAATCACAATATAGATACTTTTTAGTTTTTTTTTTTACTAAGTTTTTTTTTTTATGCCAATCCCGTGGATTTTTTGCTTTTTGTATGGAATTTTTTCTCTCGGCTTTTACTAAGCGCCATCTATGAAGTCATTTGGAACTATTTCTTTTTTTAATTTGTGTCACGGAAAATCCCTCATTTGCCAGGGCGAATATGTACCACAAACAATAAAGTTGCCACATCGTCGACTGTCGCGCCGCGCGTGGCGGAGAGCGACACTAATCGCCATCGTAAACGGGTGAGATGTCAACAACGGGTTGTGTACTTATTCTAGAGCTATCTTGTATATTCGTTCACATAGATAGTTATTTAATCAAAGTCATTTAATCATAAGACACACACATAGCAATATTATTATTACGTTTACAAATAAAAAAACGCTATCTTAACGTTTCAGGCTGAAGACTTGGAAGTATTTTTAGATATTCAGTTGATTTCGAAACGTTATGCACCAAACGTTCTCTACATGAGTATAAATGGTCCAGTTACTTGTTTCAAATAGGTACTCGTACCCAGATTTTATTACGAAAAAAGTTAATTATAATAAAGAAATAATAATAGAAAATAATCTACGTTTAATGTATAGCTTTGGGTAATTTCTTGCCAAGAGTATGGTAGATGTAATAAATGAAACTGACACGAAGAAGAAGACTAGTTATTCTTAAAGGGGTTGTATGGGTAGCCGGCTATATCATGAGCACCTATCTGAACTTTTTGGGTCAGTATCGAAGCCTTATCAGTAAATCCGATAAATTCGTAGACTATCTATAGTACATTTAGTCAACAAAATCATAATGAAGGTTAGGCGAGTTCCGCCAAAATGGCCGACACCCATTATGATTTGACGTTGACGCTCTTCATTTGACAGTTCCGATTTTCGGTACGTTCAAAAATGTACTTTTATTACATACGTGCCCTCGGGAAAGAATTGTTTATTTTATTTATTATTCATCTATTTATGTGAAATACACATATGTTTTTGTGATATTTGCATGTAACATGTGTTAGGAACATTTACTTTAATTAATTTTCTAAAATATAATGAAAATATCGAGGATTGTATCTGATTTTTTGTATCACAATTTCTGAACATACGTACGGGCGCCATGTCAGTATCGCCGTTATACGATATTAAGCGATATTAAATGTATTTTTGTACCATAACAAGATCACGAAAAAACAAATGTATGATGGTCTTAATCGTTTTTTTTTATTTCTGATTTTTGGGGAACTGCTCATGATATAGCCTGCTATACAACATGCTCTTTGATACTATTATGGTCTAGCTTGAAACATTGAATTGAAACCACATCTTAATTAAACTAGGCATACATGTATACAAGTAAAAAAAAAAAAGTAAAAAGTCTTTTATTTGCCTGAATTAATTTCTTACAGTAAGGTAGGTATTTTAAGTACAAATATTTATGTTTATGTGTATGTATATAAATAAGAGGACACAAAACTAGCAAGTAGTGAAGGCGGCCAGTCCATCCTCCATCCGGGAGCTCACCCCCGAACTAGACATAGGTCTGTATCTCGGGTGATGAACAACCGATCGGTTGATGGAAAGAGCGCAGTACATTTTTTTAAAGTCTAGTACATAGGTCGTGATATGTACCTACCCACACTATACTTCCGACAGGCTACAAGAATTAAAGAAAGAGGCTTTGCTTAGGCCCAGCTAGTCTAATCTGTGATTGGGCCTAAGACTATATTTAGAATTTGACATGATTATACATAACAAAAATTCAAGATAAAATTAGTATTGGTGCCTATTACATTTTATGTATTTTAGCGGTGAGCGAGAATAGAATAAATGTGTACGTATGTTTGTGTTGTGTATCATGGGAGTACTGGTATATATGTATGGATGAATGAAAGTGAGGCTTAAGATGTATGTGTGTTGTTATATAGTATATAAATAAATAAGTAGATATAAATAGATAGATAATCACACAGTGGAAATAAACACGTTTTATGGCGTTTTTATAAAGTTAAGTATCATGTATTTTTATTTTTTTTGCAGTTGTTTAAGGTAGGAGGGATTCTGTTTCATCATAGTTTAGACGTTTTAACCAGTTTTGGACAATTGTTTTACATTTATATTTTGTGCAGGAATATATATTTAAGGATTTATTTATTTGATTGTAAAGAGCGCAACTAAGTACTCTGAAGTTACGTTTGGCCAGTATTGTTCTGTGAGCTAAGGTTGGACAGACCGTGTACTTCACTCGTTTGTGCTTGCGTAAATTTTGATCGAACCCGATCAGGCGGTGTTTTTTGAGAATTATCTGGAGAACAAAGAGTTGCCTGAATGTTAGGACAGAAGTGTGTACATAATTAGGTTAAAGGCCAGTCCTTTACAGAATAGTGCTGCATGTGATTCACACATTCTCTCGAAATGGAATCGCGTTAATTCGAAACAAAAACGACTCAGCGCCGCCATAAATACACACTGACTAATATTAATTGCGCCTGCGCAGAATGTTGTAAAATCGTGTTAAACGGCTTAATTTGTTAAATGAATGTCTTTTACGTGTGGTAAATATGTATTTAAAGAACAGAATCTGGTTTCGTATAATACATATAATATAACTCTTGTTAACTTTTATTGTCATTTATTTATTTTGAAAATCGATGGAGAATCTAACTAATATTATATGACAGTTTATAAAAACTTATATTTATTACTCTTTTACGCAAAATTTGCAATAGAAACGAACGCACTGTTTGCGAAACGCATTGCAATTTATATTGGAAACCTTCGGTTAGGCAGGCATTCGTTCAGGTCGTTAGTTTTACAAACATAGATTGTTCGTGTCAGTAAATATTTAATTGAAAATCCCAGATGACATTCTTTTTTTACTTTAGTTCTTATCGTAACATCCCATTTTGCTCATAACTCACAAAAGAGCATTCATAACCCAACAATGTATTATGTTATAACAGTCACAATTCACGCTGAGTTTAAAGGTTTAACGTTACAATTCACGAATTATTAATTTCGACATCCGGTCATAACAATGAATGTATACCCGGTGTTAAATATAATCCGGTAAATCCGTACCCGGGTGGTGGCGACAGGGCCGGATAAAGGAAGTGTCAAGAGTGTGTTGTGTGCGAGGTAATGTGGCGAAAAAAATGGCGCGTTGCCGCTAGCAGGGTTAAATGTTTTTTGGGAGATTTTTTGGAAGGTGAATTTTGAGGAATGTGCTTAGTGTAAAGGAGGTGTTAAATGCTCAACGAATAGGAAAGTCGGATAATCTAGTCATTTTACATATTTTTCTACAAGCGAACTTTATATTTTTACGTGATTGCCAAAAAAAGGAGCGTTATGTTTTCAGGATTAAGTAATATTAAGTATATCTTTATTCCACCATAATTTCTAATCGACTTGACATTTACAGCCGTGTGAGGTATCTTTGATTCCTTACATTCCCGGCTAACATACGCTACGTTCGTGAAATTGCAGCAGTGTCTTTTTATTTTCTATTTTATGCAAAAAAATGTTTAGTGTTTCTAAATTTTTTTTTAATTAAAAAAATCAAATACCCACGAAGCTTTCAATATTCAAAATTCTTGATCCGATACTACTTGTATATTCATTAGTACTTAACTACTTACTTATAATTTGATTTCTCTTAAAATTTCACTTAACTAAGTGTATATATAATTTACTTTTCCAATATTAATAACTAACTAACAACCACAAAACTGTGGCTTCAGAATAATCAAAGTCGAGCCTAATCCTATATTGAATGAAACCTTCAACAAAGACGCGAAAAGGGCGTAGGGCCTGCATGAATGGGCTGTAATGCGCCAATTGTTCGCCAGGCGATGGGTCGCCGCGCGCCGCGTCACAATATTTTGACGAGACCCTTCTTAGGACAGCATCCAGACAGAAGCGGTAGGGTTGGCAGATTTTTGTAAATATCATTCTTCTTTTTGCAAGCATTGTAAAAATTTCAAATTATAGAAACAAGGCTTGGAAGAGAGCGAAAATACAGTAATACCATTTTTTTGACACGACTACGCAATGATTGTAATGATTTCAGAATAAAATGTGAGTTTATTTATTCCATCCTAACTCCTAAATGCCATAACCAATCTAGATGTGTGGTGGCTTGTTCAATCATCGAATTTAGACAAGGAATATTGAAACAATTTTACATATTATTAATTCCTATTATTTTGGGAATATCATTTCTTGGCAGCCCTATACGAGCGAATAATTTGACGTGTGATTTGTGCATTAAATCGAGTGTGAACGAATCAAAGGAAATTTTGGGCTCTAGGGTTGGCAAAAGACGATCGGTTGACAAGAAATTATTGTTACAACGCATTGTATTGATGATTGAATTTCAATAGAATCTGAAAGCTGTATCGAATTATCAAATCTTTCCTTAAGAATGACTGGAAGAATCGTTGGAAACATGATACAATCAAGTCCGCCCATCGTTTGATGTAATACTTAAATGGTACCTTGGAAAAAATATAATATAGCTCCGAACCGCGATCGCATCCGGGAAACGAAAAATACTATTTCTTCCTTTACTTTGTGTACTATTTGTCAAAGAAGAAGCTATTGTATTGTACGTACATAGGCACAAAAACTGTTTTTCAATCCAGACTTAATATATTTGTTGTCACCAGTCAAGTACCTATAGAACAAAAATAGTATCCTGGTTCAGATGTGAATATTATAAGTCAAGTCTATGTTTTCATTCGTCGACGTTTTGACCCTATTAACATGGAAAATATGAACCTTACTCAAAATCATCTCTTTATTACTTACCGCCACTCAAGTGCGCACTTACGCGAGCACATTTTAATTTCGTTAAAACACCCTGTTAATAAGGGTGGAGACTGGAGACCTTAGTCGGAATTCTGGGTTAATCATTTTAAGTACAATTCACAATGTACAAGATTTTCTTGAGTGAACTTACTGAAATAACTTCTCCGACAGGATACATAACTCTATGAAATAACTGCGCTTCAAAATCGTATAGTTTGGAGCGTGAAAGTTTATAAATCTGTTCATTTTATTGAAACTTTGTTAACTTGAACTTACTCGAATTAGTTACAAGTCTAATAAAGTACATCATATAATTTAACAAAAATGTAACTGTAGGTGTTATAAATGTTCCTACCTAATTGACTAACCTTTGCCCTTTGCTTCGCCTGCGTGAATTTCGTTGTTTTATCCATTTCATCCCCTTCGAGGTGGAATTACCAAAATTCTAATGCTCATTTACGCTACATATTGTTCATTCATATTCGTATCATTACCGATTGCTCTTCTAGATGTAAAATAAACACAGAAAATGCAACAAAGTGCAACAGTAACTTATGAATCTATCGACGCGCGACGGGTGCAATCATGGTGCAATGCCAAATGTGCAATTGCATTGCTGTCGATGCAGGATGCGGTCCGCGCCCGCAGTTAGCGCGTTAACGACCTGACATACGGACATTAACGATGAAACATATACAACTTATATGTTTCATGTATATTATACATACATACTTCCTACTAAATTATAAATTTACGCGAAAATTTGGATGTCAGTTTGTAATACTCACAGTATGTATTCAACCACGCTAATTCTACAGGAGTGATTTTGATGAAATTTGGTATACGGGTAGAAAAATACCAGGAACAGAACATAGGGAACTTTTAATACTATTGTTAATCTATTTTTTTGTTTTAAAAGTTTCTAAAATATGTACATTTCTACTTTGTTTAATTTATTAATATGGTTACTTCCTGTGTTTGGCACCCTATACCGTTTACCGAGTAGTGTACACATAGAATAAAATGAATTATTAATCCTCAAATCAAAATTCAAGCTATTACCTATATTCCATCTTAGATTCACTGTTATGTTTCGAAAGACAGCAGTATACTATCATGAGAAGTAGTAAATTTATAACTGTATGTATGAATGCGAGCTGTGAAGTAATCGATATCGCGGTGTTAACATTTACGACGGATGTCGTAAGCTGCGACCACCGCGTAAGATCGACACACAGAACACGTAAACAGTCTAGAAAGGCTATTGAAGCGTGCTACACAATTTATTTAAAAATAATTTTACCTCCTCTATACATCGCATGGATTTACCTAGTCACAGAATATAGTAATGATTTATCGTTTCAATTAATAAGTACTTATATGTTTTTTTTATTCTTTCAAATATAGATGTCAATATCACTGGAGGCAGAGGATTTTTGAGGAGAAAAGACATTTAGCGACATCTACAGATGATGATGATTCTCAAATACAGTTATTTTGAATCCCAAAGGATGGGATGGTTACCTATCACAAACTAGAATTCTTTGGTTACGAATTTGAAAATACCAAAAACGTTTCGTAATTTTTTATTTTCAATATTTTCATTTGACCGAAATCTCTTATTCCATCTGGTTGAAATTCCGATTTTCGATTGTTATATTTTTGAAAGGTATATGCTTTGTATTGCAACCTAACGTTAAACCGATGATACTATTTCTATATGTTTCATAAAGAAAATAATTATTTAACCTAAAAATTATTTTCCCTATTATTAAAATACAATAAAATACCAAATAATTTAAATCATAATTCTGAAATCCAAAATGTTTATATATACAGAGTATATACTTTGTAGTTATGTTCTATTTGTGTGTTTGTCATGTTGTGCGGCTTGGGGTGGCCCAAGGGCCACCCCGCCGCACAACATGACAACACATGACACAACCTGAACCTACCTATAGCGCTCTGTCACAAGGTTTTTGTTTTAATAAGTAGGTTTAAACACATTTGTGTTTGTGTGTATTCATGTTGTGCGGCTTGGGGTGGCCCAAGGGCCACCCTGCCGCAACCTGAACCTACCTATAGCGCTCTGTCATAATAATATGTTAAGTAATAATATATTAATCCTGCATGTACAAAATTACTGTTAATAAAATCTGTGTAAATAATAATTTGGAAGAAGTTATTTCTATCATTAATACTTCTAGAAAATAAAATTCTTGTTACCAAATAAATTTTCAAATAAAAATTACATATTTTGATTTTCGGTCGATAGTTTTTATAGAAGACGAAAAATATATTTATTGAATTTATATAAGCAGAAAATATGGTAAATAACCCATTTGGCATTTAAAACTTCGTTGTACCGTTTTCGAACAAATAAAAATCGAAGAAAAACAAATCTAGTTTGTGATAGGTTACCGGATGGGATATTTCAAATTGATGGCAAATTTTTGCGATGGCAAACTTACATTACAATAACCCAAAATTTTATTGGACGAAAATAAATTCTGGTAATCTTAGAAATGGAATTCAATCGCTGTTCTAACATCTCTCTGTGTTTAGTAGATCTGTAGATCTCGACAGATTAACGACTCACAGCACATGCAGCTACTTCCGGCGTCGTGTCAGAGTTTAGGAGACCACGTCCGTGTTTGGTGGATTGTCGTATTTATGATGCGGTTTGCTGATGACAAACTGGGAGTTATGACTTTACGATAATGTCCGCTCAAAAGAAATTGGGTATTGTTACATTTATTATTATTATAATCACGCCTTTTTCCTGTGGGAGAAGGCAGACTTTCCACTTGCTACGGAGGAGGTATTGTTAATAGGAGTAATTATTGCATAAATGCTCAGCGAATAACAATACACACGAAATGTATATAGGTTGTAATGAGGGATTTTCCGAGAGCCAAATAAAAAAAAATAGTTCTAGATGAATTCGTAGGTGGCGCTTAGTAAAAGACGAGACCATTCAAAAAGCAAAAATTCACGGTATTGGCATTTAAAAAAAATAAAACCTGATAAAAAAACATCTAAAAAGTATCAATATTGTGATTTGTGCAACTGTCAAACTGTTATGTATTTTTTTTCTGGCTCTGGCTGACAATAAAAAGCGCACAAAATAGGTACAGTTATTATTACGACTCGGCTTTCAATAAAACGCCATCTGTTGAGACTTTTTTATACTGATTTTTTTTTCTTAATTTAGCTGTCAGAAAAATCGCTCATTACCTTATAATTTACAAAGAAAAAATAAACAAGAAAGTCATTGGTCGGAATTTGTCAAAATCGTGAACATCGCGCCAGTTTCGGAACATAAATTGTCTCTATTGTATTCATATTGCACTTTGCACTTATACTTCATTTTGGTCTTGTTTCAGGTTGGAGATAAACTTGCGAGAGTCTAATACCACTAAGGTAAATCAATCTATCACAAATGTAACGACAAAAATCATGGTCAGATCTCGATGGTCAGAATATTTCAAGTTACGACGATTCTGAATAGAGCGATTTTCTGACAGCTAAATTAAGAAAAAAATCTGTATAAAAAAGTGTCAACAGATAGCGTTTTATGAAAGCCGAGTCGTAATAATGGCCGAACCTGTATGGTGCGCTTTTTCTTGTCAACCAGAGGCAGAAAAAATATCACCTAACAGTTTGACAGTTGCACCAATCACAATATTGAAATTACACTCACACAATCAATACAATATTGAAATACAATCACAATATTAAAGTATTTTTTACTATTTTTTTTTAATGCCAATCCCGTGAATTTTGGTTTTTGCAAGTAACTTTTTCTCTCGCCTTTTAGTTAAGCGCCATTTATGAAGTCATCTAGAACTATTTTTTTTTATTTGGGTCTCTGAAAATCCCTCATTCACCTATTAGGCTATCTTCACCAATAGGCTGTGTGTAACCATGACACCTCACTGTCGGATCTATTGACTATGTAACCCTTCCATGATATTCGTCATTTTGAATCTTTCGTTTACTTTTCAACAATCATTTTGTCAGGAAAGTTACTGAGATATGTCGCGAATCTGTCTCTTGTCATTGAGTGACGTCACTGCGCGACGTGTAGCCGTGCAGCAAAACAATCGTATCTGTT
Source organism: Ephestia elutella (assembly GCA_018467065.1). Lineage (NCBI taxonomy): Eukaryota > Metazoa > Arthropoda > Insecta > Lepidoptera > Pyralidae > Ephestia > Ephestia elutella. The sequence goes on along the minus strand of CM031592.1, from coordinate 18,847,194 downwards.
GCAGACGGCCAGTGGGCGAAGCATTGCCTTTTGGGCAAAGATGATGTAAAATGATTGAGCCTGGGCTAGGCACCAACTAATAAATGGTATTTTTAGATATAGATCAAACAAAGACTGACAAACTAATGTCAAAACATTATTAAGCTATTCAGTGACCTTTACATCCTATTTCCTACTACAACTATTACGTTATTGAGAAGGGATGGATATGTATTTTGGATGAATATTGGTAACTCTTCAACTAATAGACCGAATTCGATAAATTTGATACAGGTAGAATCAAACATGTACTATCTGTATACATAGGGTACTTTTTATCTCGAAATTGACCACCTAACTCTCTTCAAAACTAGAGTGATATAATGCTTCTGGGTAAGCTCACTACACCGTAGACCTCATCTCTGACCTCGGGCAAGATTGTGGTCAAGAGCAAACCCATTTCATAAATATTTTTTCAAGTGCGTGTCGGGCCACGAACAATGTAGGGTTCCGAAGGTACCTATCCTGTAGAAATGCGGACACATTAACTTCTATTTACTTCCACTTTTATATAACTAATGAAAATAACCGAAGTATATACCATCATATAGAATGAAAATTGTTCCTACGAATATTTTTCATACTAAAATCAATTTTGTAAGTTTATCGTCTATTACTCATTAACGTGTAAAGTCTACATAGTCGTGATAATTTTCCTTTTAAATTCATTATATTTGCTAGTTATTATAATTTGTTTCATGTATCCACCCTCCACCATTTTCCTGTTCGAGGGGGGGGACACTTGACTCTAACAAAATTTATCACTTTAAAGTTAAATATTTCGCACACGGATCCCTAAATCAAAAAATGTTCTTCAGACACTCATAATATTTTTAAAAGACCTATCAAATGATACCCCACACGATGGTATAATCAAGAGAAAAAAAAATATCCCCACTTCAGGTGTAGGGGAGGCAGCCTAAAAAAAATTTTTTTTCCAAATTTTATTCTACAGTTCGCTCCGCGTAATAAATATGTATATCTCTACCAAATTACAGTTTTCTAGTACTAGTAGTCTCTGAGATTAGCCGCAGACAGACGGACGGACGGACGGACGGACGGACGGACGGACAGACATGACGAAACTATAAGGGTTCCTTGTTTACTTCGGAACCCTAAAAAGTAGAAGTAGAAAATACATACATACATAGAATCATGTCTTTATCCCTTACGGGGTAGACAGAGCCAAGAGTCGTGAAACTCGAAGGCCACTCTTAAATGAGTAGTGGGCTTTCTGATGGAATGGAGATATAGTGACAGGTTGCAAGCTCAACGCCTAGGAGTGAAGGAATCCCCAGTTTAAAGCCCTTTCCCTCCATTGACTTATACAATCTGCGCAGGAAGAGAAGCATCTGGCACATTCTATGTTTTTTCTTCGCTCCCAGATCAGCATGGAAGTGTTGTAGAAGAAAAAACATGTACGTGTAGTAGAAAATACATATAGAAAACAAAAAAAACGCAAGAGACATTTTAATATTACTTACTCTATGAGAACGGCGACACGGGCGCCGTCCGTGGGTGTAAATATGCACTTGCATATACAATGCAAGTGTTGCATACCTGCAGAGCCTGATATGACGATAGTGGGAGGCGAGACAGCGTCCCGCGATAATATACGACCTCATGTATCAGGCGCCGCGCCGCGGGACCGTAAGCGAGTGTGCTGTTAAAAATAGTTGCATATTTTACTTAGAACTATTTTTTTAAATATAAAATTTGTGTTAAATATAAAATATAAAATGGGTTTGCTCTTGACCACAATCTTGCCCGAGGACAGAGATGAGGTCTACGGTGTAGGGAGCTTACCCAGAAGCAACCTATTCACTCTGGTTTTGGAGAGAGTCAGGTTGTATGTGCTCGGGAACACAGATGCAGTCAGAGAGTTCCACTCCCCCGCTGTGCGCAATAAGAATACGCATGTTAAATTTATGCAATGATGTGTTATTTTTATTAATATTTATTAACAAACCAATCGATGGATTGGTCACAGGAGACAAAGTTGGAGAAAATGCAGCAGTGGAGTTAGTTGCGCCGCCTCTTCTCCATTTGCGCTTTGGAGGCGGTGGTAAACTTAGCTTTAAGAAATTTTATGACGTCAACTAACTAAAAAACAAGAATATGACGATTTAAAAGTGCTATTTTTAAGCCTATTTAAATAAAAACAATTGACTTTGACTTTGACAGGCAATTGACTTTGTGTTCCTACGGTAAAACACAAACTATAACTTAGGCCATAGTCCATCAGTCATGATCGTGACAATGATTATCATGCAGACTGGCACAGGCACTAAACCCCTGAGTAATGATTTCCCTTCCACATTGCCATGCACTCCGCGCCATCTCTTGTTTAAACCAAATCGATGTATATCGGCTGTTTTGTATTCTGTGGACGTTTGGCAAAGCCCAGACGAAATTCTCGATAAACAGTGTGTATGAATTGATTTGTGAATGTTTAGCGTGCTTGATATGAATTTAAAGTCTAAACAGTCAACAGTACATTAACCTATCCGAATTTATTGCTAATTCTTCGTTATTTCTGCCACGTAGAGTTCATGTTCATTTCACTCGCGCATTGTTACTTGACTTGCAGGAAAATAAGTTTATGAAAAAAATCATTCCTTGGCACTAGCTTTTATTGCTGTCTGAGAGATCTTGGTACTAGATGCACTAACTTATGCGATCTCTTGCTCGTTGAAGGATTAAATAAATACATACATAACTTTTCGCTAGATGTGTAAAAAAGGAGGATGTACAGGCGCCATACATTACCGCCTACGATCTAGTAGCCATATCAGTGTCTCTTCATGCCACTGCCCACGCTATGCTTATGGTTGCTATTGTGTTCTAGACAATAGATTATGTCTCTGTTGGAATAACCATACACCGCATTTGTAGAGGTATATTCAGGGGTATGAATTATGGAGCTAATTCAACCATTTAGCATCCCATTTATCATAACATAACTTATCTTACTAATAAGTATTAAAAATGCGAAAGTTTGTATGTTCCTGAGTGGGTTTTTGTTGCTCATTCAAGGAAGATCTACTGGTCTTCGATGAAATTTGAACTAAAAAGAAAGTACATAATGAGTTTTATAAAATCCCTCGGCGATCGAAGTGAAATAATAAGAAGTGTACATCTAGTTCCCTAGGGGAATACGCGTAGTACGCGTGGGATCCTAGTGAAATGTTCGGATAAAAGCTAGGATTGGACCTTAGATCACGTAGGATTGGACATACCTATGTTCAATTGTCCCTATGTCCTCCTAATTTTAATATGATAACCGTATCACCTCATCCCGAAATTTGTAGGGCACAAATATTGCTACGGCTGTGGCTTTTTGGTCAACAATAAATTATTACAGCAGAGACAGGTCGACACGAAGAAGATCCCGAAATGTCGACAGGAACGGAGACCCAAGGCGAAGTTCTAACGCAAAATTTGTCGTTTGTTGTTACCAATATAGAATTTCGTTAACATAATTCCATCATCGTCGAGTCCCCTGTCCGCGTCACATCAGCTGAGCAATCGAGTTGATCTGGAGCGATCAAGATGTCGCACGCACTTAGGGAAGTTTACCTTCATCGGATAGGATAGGTGTTCGATTACACGCAGAAACGATAGGGCTGCCAGGGAAGTGACATTTATAATCATTTCAGAGTGGCGAAATTAAGACACTATTGTTGATATTCAAAAGCGATGAAAAAACTTTGATATCAAATTAGAAATGTCATAATCATTGTTTAAAGTGAAATTTGACAAAAATAACTTTATTCTATTGAAACCAGGTTGGCTGCGAAATCTGTTGTCATGTCTGAATTTCTGAATGTCTATAGAAGACGGGCCTCTTCAGTGTTCTTATGTAAATACTAAAAAAAAACAAAATTCAAAATTTCGGAAGAAAATTTTTGAATATTCTTATATTATTTATTTATATTGAAAAAACGTACAATAATGAGGCACTTAAAACTAAATTTAAAAAATGAAACGCTGGAGGAGTGGCGTGAAGCTCTCGCCTCAAACCGTCACGCTGTAACAGGTGCAGGTAATAGTAAATGCTTTTCAGGGAAAACTATGTTAGTCCCGAACAAAAAAAAAGAACGCAAAATTGCAACTTCAAATGCGTCGGCACCCCTGGCTGTCGAAGCGGCGGCGCCCTGCAGTAACCTGATAACCAGAATTAAGGGCACTTTACACCTAATGCACCCGACTTCATGATCTTCGAGTTTCCTGACGGATAGATAAATTACTGTGACAGTTACGTTGCCGAAACGCGAAGCTCTCAATTTTTGTTCATCAAATCATCAGTGTCATAAATATCTGGGAAAGCTGTCAGGCAAGTCAAGTGCCTAAGATGTCGCTGGAGGACACTGTGGAGGCTGATCTGCGTGAGCTGGGAGCGGGCAACTGGCATGCCATCGCGCAAAACAGAAGTATATGGCGCTCTCTCGTTTTGGAGGCCAAGATCCATTCTGGGGTCACTGAGCCAGCGGAATAGTAGCAGTAAATCATCAGTAACAAAGCTGGCTCGCACGCTTAGCCTGTGAAAGTGGCGGTTAAGGATCTTTCGGAATGGTGGGTCACCAAAAACCGACTGAGATGGGTGACCAAAAATTTACTAATTCGTTAAGCAGTTTAAACACGACGCCGTTAAAACTACAAATCTAGATTGGATCACCCACCCTTTTCCTTATCTTCTAATCCATAATGAAGTTTAGTGCCCCAACAGTGACAAGGTTATTTTTATTTCATAGGAAGTATCTTCTTCTTCAAAACAATCTTCTAACTGTGATTCGTAAACTAGCTAAGTTTTATTGAATCCAGTGTACCTAATTACTAAAAGGTTAGAGAGCTCATAGCTTTTAATACTTGTGTTAAACGATTTCCAATAAATAAACTTTTAGTATTAGTAATTGTACTTTATGTAAGAAACATGAAAGCACTATAAAGTTAGAATGCAATTTTTCCTCTATGTCTTTGGAAAGCACTTAAAATTAAATTCCTCAACAGTTTGATCACCATCTAATGAAATACTCGTCAATAAAGAAAAATAATACATCCACTTATATGTTTTCTAGGAAACGAACGATAATCAATTTTGCGAACATAAACGGAAATAAGTTAAATGATCATTATGTTCGCTAGTCTGTGTGCTTTGTCCGTATATATTTATTTATTTAGCTATAGACATACCTAACCCAAAAGGTCACGAAATATATTACACTATCAAACGTTAAAACTAATAAAATACAGCTATAAACCGCAAAAGCGACACAAGTGCTCATAAAACAAGTCCCAACAAGCCATCAAGGCAAGTCAAACAGAATCTGTGTGTTTGTCTGTGTGAGCATTCCCCAATTACCTTATACGGTAGAAACAAATCTCAAACACGACGACAGTTATACGGTGCAGTGGATGCGTTTGCTGAAACAATACAGTTGTGAGAAAAATAATGAGGATGTGGAAAGAAAAGTGATATTCGGGGAAAAAATTTCATCCAAGATTGGTTGATAGTTTTGGAGGTTTTCGGACAACCATCGTGACATGATTTTTACATATTTAGATACATACATAAAGCTATGGGTACATTTGGTGCCGTGATGTGAAGTAAATTTTTCGATGCGTGTGTTTTTAAATAATTTCAAGCGATATTTCTCCACTATCCATACTTTTAATACGTTAAATTCACAAACTTTTACAACCTCTTTTACTCACTAATTTAAGAAAATGCAGCTCTACATCGTTTGTAATAAGAGTCACAATTACAGTTAATATAACTCTGTCAAGTGGCCAGTGGGTAAATACAAGCTCGGTGGTCGCCATTTATGAGACAGCGAGACGAATCTTAAAGTAATTTTAGTCAAAATATCCTCAACTCAAGACTGATCGAGCTATCCCGTGACCAAAAGACGAGAAGCTTCTGAAGCCAGAGACTAAGCATTTCCATACAAATTGGCAGCCAGCCTTTTGAGCATTCTCGTATGTTGTATATTCTATCTACAGTCAAATGTAGAGAAACTTGACCCCCTGAGATAGGATTCTGACTGTACACTATGTGATACCCCTGGTGTTGCAGTTGTCCATGGGCTGTGGTGATCACTTACCATCAGGTGACCCGCTTGATGTACGGCTGTTTGCTTCATGCCCCAACTGCTTTACGGATTTATAAGAACTATAATCATAACATATTGGGAAATAATTGTTACATGTCATACAATCAATTAATTAAAACATTAAAATAATGTCAATTAAAATAATATTACTAGCAAGATTAAATCTGAATTTTTACTTGGAACTGATTAACTTAAATTTTTATCCCGAATTTTCCATGTAGCAGGCTTCGATGAACAAATAGAAATTAAATATTAAACAGAAGTGTAGACGGTACCTATACGAATGCAAAGTAGGGTCAAATACGTAGTGTAATATCTTCATTTGCACACATAATTTAGCGGGCAGCAAAGGACAAGTCACGGGAGAGAGCACGCAAACCAACAAACAGATCTACAAAGGAACCGCCGCGTTCGTTGACATGGCTCAGTATGTTTGACTTTGCTCAGTGGCAGTAGGTTCAAATCCTTCCGCGTTCCTCTTGCAACAAGCCATTTTTTTACAAATCTATTAAATTCAAAAGTTATCGAAATTAAATGCAAAAATAAAAGAAATTTATTGTCATGTTTCAAAACAATGTTAATATAAATAATACATTTTAGAATTTGAGGCCAGACCAGCAAAGCATTGGCTCGGCGGCACTCAGCAACCCACCATCGAACTAGGAATAAACCTGTATCTCGAATGGTAGGTAGCCTTGTGATGGAAATCATCATTAATGTAAGTAAAAATTTCTAAATAAATTTTTAATTTTGTTTAACAATAAATTGTTCTAAGACTGCATTTTCGTCATAACTAAAAGCTTTAGAGTCTTGAAAGAATCATATGCAATTTCATGATAAAATACATATTTCAAAATTTTTTGTTACATTTTTCTTATCCCCTGAATATTTTAATAGGTCAAAGTTTACAGGGCAGTATTGTAAACCGGATTATCAAAGTAAAATCTTCAAAATATGCAATAATCACTTTTTTTACACGACTGACCAAAAAAGGAGTGTTATGTTTTCAGGGTTCATGTATGTATGTATGTATGTAATTTCTTTATTCCACCATAAGTCCTGAACGGCTTAACAGATTTTGATGTGAGAGGTATTGTTAGATTCCTTGCATTAGCCCGAATGACATAGGCTATGTAAGATGTCAGTCGTGTTTTTTATTTTTAAATAATTAGCTTGTTAATATCCTTCAAAGGTCATCGAATCAGCAATATTAATTACTCCATACTTTATATAAGGAAACTTGTAATAAGTATAATTTACTTTTGCACATCTACAACCTAAGCTTAAAATATGCAGTTTTTCCGGAGGAGTGGAAAACATCTCGGGTAGTACCGGTTCCCAAGGGTGGAAAAGGGCAGAGTGTGGAGGAGTTTCGTCCAGTAGCAGTTTTATCGACGCCAGCGAAAGTTTTTGAATCGGCAATACAAGAAAGCTTGTTTAACCAGATACAAGCTCAATTATCAGATGCACAGCATGGATTTCGCCCTGGGCGTAGCACCACAAGCAACCTGCTCAACTACATGCAGGAACTGGTACCGGTAGTAGACAGCGGAGGACAAATGGACGCAGCTTACTTCGACTATCGAAAAGCATTTGATGTGGTCGATAATGACATATTGCTGGGAAAGCTAGCCGCCGTAGGTTGCACTCCCCACTTGCTTACCTTCTTTGCGGACTATATGAGAGATAGGAAACAGTATGTGGACTATTCTGGACATCGATCTGAACCATATTTTGTCTATTCAGGGGTAAGTCAGGGCAGTAATTTAGGTCCCCTCGAGTTTCTAGTAATGATAAATGACCTAGTTGATGTGGTAGTAGATGCATCATGCTTGTTATTTGCGGATGATCTGAAACTGTTCCTCCCAATAAACGCTGCTGCAGACTGTAAGCGCCTACAGGATGATATTGACAGGGTGGTAGCATGGAGCAATGAAAACAAGCTGGAGTTCAATGTTTCGAAATGTCAGACTATTTCATTTACAAAAGTGCGTAATCCTATCCAGTACAGCTATAAGATCGGTGATACATCATTAGCAAGGGTCTCGGAAGTAAAAGACTTGGGAGTTCGAATGACATCACAGCTAGGTTTCCAAGAGCACATACTTCACATTTGCAAAATAGCGTTTAGAAATTTGGGTTTTATTCTACGCAGGGCGGCTGGTTTTACAGATATGCATGTGATTAAAACACTATATAATGCACTAGTTAGGAGTCATCTCGAATGCAATTCACAGGTTTGGAATCCGCACGAGGTGAAATATAGCCTTGTATTGGAAAAGATACAGAACAAGTTTGTTAGGTATTTATACTGGAGACAATATGGAGTGTATCCTTTGTACCCTCTGATGTATCCCACCTTGTTTGTGTTAGGTATGGTGGGGTATTGTGAGCTACGCGTGAGAAGGGAGCTTAGCATGGTGGCATACATTTTTAAATTAATTCGCGGTGTAGTTCACAACATGGATATGCTTAAATTAGTGCAATTCTGCGTTCCTAATAGATACGTGGAGCGTCGAAGGCAGCCTCGCCTTTTGGAGGTACCTCTCGGACGTACTAACTTGGTGAACAAGTCTCCGCTGGCACGCGCGATACGCACTCTGAATTTGATCGCGGATAGGATAGATATCTTCCAGTGTACTCAGTGTGAATTTACAAAGGTTGCTATTTATGTAATAAGTTATATTGTAAATAATTGATATACCTACATATGTGCTTTTCTATTGCATTGGCTAAAGCTGTAAAAATAGAATAAGTTTGGAAATAAATAAATAAATAAATAAATAATCCTTTTAAGTCGTATTCCTCATGACTGAGGGTCGTGGTCATTATATGGAAAAACACATAACGACTATCTTGGCAATGTTAATGGAGTGGTTTGCCATTGCCATCTCTATTTCACACACTGTAGCTAATAATCAACCAGAGTGCAGGTTTCCTCACAATGTTTTCCTTCACCGGAAACAAGTGGTGGTCGATGAAAACTACCATACATGAGTCAGCTTGCACGTACAAACACGTACACGTTACAAACTCATGTAGCACGAGCAGGATCGAACCTGGGACCTTTGCAGCCACAGGCAGGCGCCCTACCACATGGCCACCACACCGCTTCTAAGATAATAGATAGATAGATAGATCAACACTTTATTGCACCATTTACAAAAAGAACATACAAAAGAGACAAAATTAAATACAAAAATGAGCGCAAAGGCGGGCTTATCGCAAATGCAATTTCTTCCAGCCAAACTTTGGGTGGAAGGAAATATACATGACAAAAATTAAGGGTGCAGTAAACACTAAAGATAAAGGATAAAAAATAAATAAATTAAAAATAAACTAAACATTGATAAAATAAATATACACATTCATGACACAATCAGGACAATATGGAAATAAATAAAATTAAAGACTCAGATAGTGAGACTTTACCTGCTCTCTGAAGGATGACAAAGTTTGGGCCTTGCGGATATCAACTGGCAATGCATTCCACAAACGAGCAGCCTGGACAGTAAAGGAGTGGGATAGACATATTTATTTACCACGTCTTTCTATCTCTGCACGCTTAGATACATCCGCGCCAAGCCAGGGCCGGTCGCTACGTTAGGCAAGTTATAATAAATATTAGTAACATGCACCATCATTACCCCAAACAAAACTTTCCGAAATTGTCACAGTATATTTGCCCAGTGGCTACTGCCAGTCAGCTGCTAACGACTTAGTAAACAAGCTAGAACAAGCGGAACAGCAATAGCCATTCCACTGTCTAGTGCATGATGAGATGATGTGCCTGTGTGGCCACTTTCCATTTGCCTTGAGGTATAGTAGAAATTTTATGTCTTTTTACAAGCTTTTATTTAACTTCTCCTTCCTCAGTGTCAGCCTGTCTATAATCAAATCTTGCAAGTTAAATTTGACCTACTTCCGCTACTTACTACAGAGTTGAAAACAAAGCATGTGGTTTCAGTTCCAATGACATTACCTGATATTTTTTTTTCAAATCTCCCTGACGAAAATAAAAGCTTGAGCCAAAAGGAACATTTTTAAGTTTCGCGCTTTTATTTTATACATTTTAATGAACTTTATATACGGAGATTTGTAATGTATGGATGTCCATACATTACATATCTCCGTATATAAAGTTTGGGAGGCCGATGCGAGAGCTTAATTGTTATATTTCTTAAGCTTTTATTTCTCTGTAAACATTTTTTTTCGGTCTTATTAGTACAGTTTACTTTGACAATTTTAATAAAATTATTGTCATTTATTGACTGCAATATTTTTTACTATCAAACTTCCGTGGGAACTTTTAGCAATTTTTATAAATACTTTTCATCTGAAATGAAATGTATCTTTTATCACTGTTTACATCATAAACCCCTACCGAGAACAATAAAAGTCATTAACAGCCAATTAAACACATGTTGACGAAACAAAAGAACATTAAACGATACGAAATACATGTGAATATAGACTGGGTGTGACTGAAAGATGAAATATACATTTTGAAATTGTGATTGTTTGTTTAGCCATGATGAGTAATAAGATAGGGTTGCCGCATTTTACTTGCGCAAAATTTAATGATTATTTTACCAAACAGTTCATTAACGACATAAATCGTAGATATTTTTGTCATACAATGGATAGGTATGAGTTTTTATATTTTAATGGAGATTTCTTACATTGAAAGTTATTTCGTCATACATTTTTTGATGACGAACCTACGAGACCCGAAAAACAGTCATAAGATTTCCATAGCATATCTGAACATGTTTAGTCTCTATCATTGATTTTCACGAAGGCCCCGGCTGGAAAATTTAAATATTTTTTTAAGTAACAATTTTATTTGAAGATTGACTTCTTGATCTTTCAAGCAGAAACACATTCAACTAAGCCCTGCTCACTCACATGTGCCTTCACCAAAATACTCTTCACTTCAGTCCGTCCCACATAAATCTGTCATGCGCGCGCGCATCCCTGCGAGCAAATTGTTGTGCTTTAACTTGTCAACGGCTCTCCTGCAGGATACGCCTGTTATTTTGTTTTAAATTCAATAAGTAAAAAGATAGAGATCTTCCATATTCCTTCCCTACTAACACTAGTGGTTCTGTGAGAACAGTCGACCTCGCGAGCCCTTCCACGAAATAACCGATATTTTACCGTGTCCCAGGCTTAGAAGAGTTTTGAAACCAACCTACCAATGCTGGAAAGAAAGTAAAAAGTCTTACATTTTACCCATAAGCCCAAACATGTTCTTGTGGTTGGTCAATACCACAAAAAAAAAATACTGAAACCTGCCTTTTTTGCCACAAAATAATATAAATAATAATATAATAAATTGTTTCAGGAGTAATCCCAAAACATTTGCACCACAGTTTGAAATTATTAGATTTGCTCTCATCTAGCTACATAAATATGCAAAAAGCTGTAATTTTAAATACATGCAGGACAGTTAGAAAATTCATGCAAGGGGATGAAACAATAAATTCTTTATAATACTACGATAAGTTAGCTGCTACATCACTTGGCCTGTGCCCGTGATTGTAATTTACTAATACCAGCGCCAAAGCTGAGAAAAGAAAAAGAAGATGAAAAATAATAATAAATATATACTGACAAATCACACAGATTGAGTTAGCCCCAACGTAAGTTCAAGACTTTACGGGATGCTAATATAACAATACTATATTTTATAATAAATAAATATCCAGAACCCACGTCAATCTTAAAAATATTATTTTTCATCTTGACCCGACCGGGGATCAAACCCGGGACCTCTGGTGTGGCCGTCCGGCGTGATGACCGTTAGGCCACGGAGGTCGTCAGTCGTCAAAAATGCATGGTACCTATTGGCTGTGTTATTTGCGCAACAAAATTAAAGTTCAAAAAAGAAAGTTCAATTTGAAATCGAATCTCTCTTATTAGTAGGTATGTAGGTATTATATATATATTACTTTTTTATAATAAGATTCTCATCATACAATGAAGTTTTTTGATATCAGATTTATTTCAAGTGTTCAAGATAATTCCACCAAGCAAAGCAATCCACAACACATCCATTAACCAAATAAATACACACAATTCAAAGCCAAGAAAGACGAAAAAAAGCCATATGATATTTAAGAACCATTTCATTTTATTTAATCAATAAATCAAGTCACTCTTGTAAATGTATGGAAAATTAACAATAGCGAATTTGCGAGTATTAAAAGCTTTATTGCGCCATCTATTGATTTTTTTGTGAACTATCGTATGAGAATTTATAACATATGGATTTATAGCGGTTTTATTGAATTTCACTATGTTGTTCAAACAAAAAAGTTGCGTCTTAATAAGAATAACAAAAATGTCTAATGACATTTTTGAATATTTTTTTAAATAGCTGAGATATGAGGTTTTTTTTATATATTTCGGCCATTTTTTTAAATTTCGAAAAACTGGCTCGACTAAAAAATTCTATAAAATTACCGAACCTGCTCACAAAATTTCATGAGAATCGGTTCAGAAATGCGACCTGTAGGCGATAACATCCGGACAGACAAAAGAATTTTCGGCTAGTGGAAACTGAGACGCTTCGCTCGCTGCGCTCGCTCGGTCAACGAGATGATAATTATGAATTACTAACCGCGCCCCGGGGCTCTGCTGCCGTTGGAATTTCGGGATATCTGGTATAAATTTCACACACGTCCAAACTTTCACATTTGTTTATTGGTGGGATGGAATTTCTCCCACACTATAGTTAAACTTACTCATTGTTAGTATTTCTTTATATAAAATAATTTAGGTTTACTGTCTAGACTCATGTATAATAATTTCCAATATTATCAAAACATTCACTTGTCTATATAAATAACACGTGCAAAGGCATTGTGTCGCATAGTTCTCTTAATTTAGGTATTTGCTGCGAAAGGAAACATTAGACGGTCGGAGTGCATGGGACGTACACAGAATTTCAAATATTATGACATTAGAAGTGTCATAGACACTTTATTACTTATATCGTTGCCGCACTGTAAGCGGCATGGCATCACATCACTGTAAACTTTACAAATTTTAAAAAGGACTTGCATTATTTCTTATTGATACTTAGTACCTATCTCTATTCAAAGAACCCATCTCTATTCAAAGAACGTTACTGCGAGCGATAGACATGAGGCGAGGAAAAATGTTTGGCTACCTTATACGACACGACAACTTCATGAAATACCTGAACGAAGGAAAAGTCGAAGCTAGGAGAGGAAAAGAAAAGCCAAGAAGGGCATTTATAGACCAAATAAAAGAGAAGGCGAGAGTTGTGTCGTATAGGGAGGTTAAATCGATGGCAGAAGATAGATGCAAATGGAGGATGCTCCACCGATAAGAACATAGTTCTTAAATATGTGATGATGATCTATTCAAACCTTGACCATTGGTGCGCTTCGAGGAATAGTTGTAGGTGCGCTTACTTTGGTGCACTTAAAAATTCATGCGCTTCGAGAATAAAATAATCATAAATCAAAGAATTTTAATTTAAGTACTGCTGTTTATACGGACACTTGTTTTTAACGAACAAAGATATTTCCATATAAAAGACATAGATGGCACTTCTTTTAGCATTGCTATTCTAAATTCAGTCATCATGCAGTCATCCACTGTGATTCACAGTTATTTAGATATCGAATGTTCGAGCTAATGGTGTCTAGATGTAGACCACCCACAAGTTATAGAAACACAGGAATCAGACAAAGAAGTTTGTTTTAGATAATTCCATTTGTAGCCGGGTGATTTTACAAATATATTAATATGTCGCATTTTATTTATTAACTAGCAAAAGCTACTTCGTCTAATCAGCTTATCACGATTTAATCTGCATCAGATTTTTAATTGGACTGTCAACAATACTAGTGTACTATGCAAAATACACTCAAGTAAATAAAATTTCTTTTAGTGTATTTTGCAATAAACAGACAAAAATTGGAAAAAAAAAATAGCTTCTAATAGCACCACTTACACATTTTTATCTCAAATAAATTTGGAGCACATTTATGATCTACAATGATAAAAAGACGAAAAACATTAAAAACAAATATATTTTGCCAATATTTCGAAGATAGATGGTTACAAAAACAAACTGTTTTAGTTTAGGTCGCCGGGGCATAGCATATATAGATATAGTTTTTTGCCGGGGTCACTGTAGATACATCATTTTTTTTTTAAATATGAATGGGTAAGTAAAACATTCCACAGATAATGTTTGTTGAATATAATTGGTTGCGGCGTGCTGGCCTGTTAGAAAAACTGATTGATTTATTTGCATGTTTTGTGCAGAGCAAAAACACTGTATGTTCAAATCATCATCACGTTTCATCTCTATGCGGCTTTGTACTGTCAGCAAAACAGAAACAGTACCTACATTTAATCTGATTTTAGTAATCTTCTTCTAGTCGGTGTATAACAAGATGAGAGTTGAGATAAAAAATTGCCAACTACTTTCTTGGCAATGTTAATGGAGTGGATTAGTGTTTGACTAATTTTACACAAAAAATAGTAATGTTAAATAATATGTTGACCGTACAACATGCTAGTGATGCCAGTTTCGTTCAGCGAATAATAATTTACTTTTAATTTAAATATGTCTTACATGTTGATTTTTTTTTAATTTTATAATGATTTTTTTTATTAACTAGCTACTGGTTCCTATTTTGTTTACAATCCGTTTTTTAAATATTTTTTTAATCATTCACTGATTTGTCTAACTCGAACTTTTGGCTTTTGAAAACTTAATTTTTTATATTGCTCTTATAACGTGTACCTACGTTTGCGTGTAAGTATTTGGAAATTCATCGAATTCTCTGTCTGTATCCCAAAGCTCTCTCCTTGTTTCTTCCAAGTGTGTAGAAGAGAAGTGGAGAGTTCCAATAAAGTAATATATTTACTAACCAATATAATTTCATATATTTAATACTTACCGCTTTTTATACACTGTAGATAAAGTTCTCATAATAAATAGACATATTAAAACTTTTATTTCACCATAAACCCTGTAAAATACAATTCGAATAAAATTTGACGTTCCCTGCCGTACGGTAATGCTAGCTTTTATTTAGATCGTAAAAGTGTCAATATGAATATCCTAAAGGATAATGTGGCATAAAATATATCTTATATGTCTTATGCCACATTGGCCCAAACTTACGCATTGGAACAATTTATTACATTGCTCGTTTTGTCTCGTGTCAACACACCGCTTACATTAAAACCAAGCAATGTACGTCAATTTGCTGCAAAGTGGCCCCACAGAATTTAGAATAGTTGAGTAAGAAAAAAGAAATAGAAGTGTCATAGACGCGTTATTTTTCGCCGCCTGACATTAGCCGAATAGGACTCTAGCTCACTTAATAAGTTAAAGTTTATTTATTCGATTCTAAACTTGGTACAAATTTAAGTTTTCAATTGCGAATTACTGTAAGCGTCAAAACGACATATATGTGTATAAGGAGGAGGCTTATGTATGTCCTGCAGTCAATAAATTAAGCTGCAAAATAAAGAAGAAGAAAATAGTATAAATGTCAGCAGATGGTAATTCTATTACCATTAATTATACTAAATTCTTTGGTAGACTTAATGTGTAGATCGTGTTTTACACGGAAAATGGCACTGGGTTGTTAAATATTTATTTTATTGTTCAATTACCCGCGATACAAATTGAGTGTTCCGCTAGATGGCGTGAAGATAGCGAGAAGGAGCGTTTAATTGCATTTGCAATCGTATGCAGATGGCATCTGTGCGTAGGATACTTGGAATAAGTTCAAACTAGACGAGTGGACGAGTGGATTGCAATGAGATTCGTTGACATAGCCACTAGATAATAAATAGCCCCTCTGTGCCCCTCTGGCATATTAGGCGACATGTTTCATGAGTCTCTTTCGGCATTTTCGGCAGTGGTCGTTCCGAAATGCTAGTAGTTTGTAGCTTTGAGATTATGTAATTAGTTTTAGACTTGAAAAAGTGCCTTTTTTGAAGGCCAAGTTTCAATAACGATTTTTTTATTTTGATTTAGCCTTCTCAACAACCAAACAATGCGGGTTAATTTATTGGTCACCGTCTTTGGGGCCTTATTTCGAAATTCATGCTCTATCTTGCTTAACTACATGACAACTGCATCAAACTGCTACTGTCATTATAGCATCATCTCAAGTGGAAGTGTTCAAATCTGATTATTTTTGATATTTTTACCTTTTAATGTGGCCAGGTAAGAACTCGTGTGCAAGAGGAAGAGTAATAGGGACATGATAAAAGAAGATTCAAAGACTGGAAGCTCCACAGTCACAGAGAAGTATTACCACCTGACTCAACATATATTTATTTACTCGACCAATGCAAACAATGTCTTATATAGCTAAGCAGCAATGTGTTACATACATGGGGAGCTTACTAAGCAATTGAACATAGAGAATGTCCTAGGGCTATCAATGGTATGTTTTTATTAAACTAGTTAATAGATAAACAGATATCCCTCATGATTTTATACATACATACAACATTCAAGATTTTTGCAATGAATTCGTTTTTAATTTCACCTGTTTCGGTGTTGTCTATGCGCAAGTTTTGCATCACTAGGCTGGTAACTATTATTTAATCTGTAACTTGGGTATCGCTATTTTTTTATTTATTTAGCTAATAGGTCCCACTGCTGGACAAAAGCATTCCCCTTATCTCTCCAACTACCTCTATCGCTCACTAGCTGCTGCCACCGCCTATTAAAGGGCGTCAGACCACCTAATTTTCGGTTTACCTCTCGCTCTTTTGCCATCAGTCGGAACTATTTTTGATGACTATTGTTGTGACTATTTTTGTCCATCTTTCCATTCCCATACGGCTGACGTGGCCCGCTCAGTTCCACTTTAATTTTGTCGACTTCTTACCAACGTCTGTTATTTTTGTGTGATGAAACGTAGTGTGGTATTACGGACACAATCCGTCATCTTTATACGTAATGCTACGCTCCATCGATAAATCTATAGGAGAGGTAATATCTAGCAGTGGACGTCTTGTATCTGAGATGATCTTTAACATTTTTCACATATGTTTCGTCAGCACAGTATAGGTATTAATTCTTCCATTATGGTCTGTAGTTTGCCAATTCAATCCTTTCCTATTCATACTAAATCCACCCATCTTAGGACTATAGATAGGAAAATACTAATTCAAACATACCGATATAGTTAGACAGAGCCAAAAGTCGTGAGATTTGAAGGCCACGGTTAGCTAAATAGTCTTAGATCATGGTGGTCTTATTATTTGAATGGAGATTTATTCGAATAAATCCAAACATTTTCTCAAAATAAGTAGAAACATATTGTGTGAAGTGTGCAGTTACCTTGTAAAGTCAGAATAATTTAATAGGTTCATAAAGTTGTGGTATAAGTTACGACTTGTCAGCCCTGGCACCGGTTCTGTGTCAAACGGGGTATATCTCATAAACTCCAGCTAGACACCTTGTTAGGAACAACTGTTTTTGTACAAAACCACATTCGAGGGCAATACATACTGCAAGTTTGTATACAAAAATACACAAATCATTTTGGCTTTTATTAGCCCTATAGAGACCACTCATACATTGTTTTTCTTAAATATCATAGACCAGTTAAAATTTTATTATGTAAATGTACTTAGGTACAAAAGATATACTTAGTTGCCCTGTCAATTAGGTAGTTACAATAATATTATGCCATTTTCTTTAGATAAATTTAAATATTTATCAATGGTAATTTTGCTAGTAACGCCATATTGAATTTTAGTAAAAGAAGTCAGTAGAAGCAAATAAAACCTTTTGCTGTCAAAATATTCGACGATGGCTGCCGGCGCAGGCGCATTGTGAAGTTTAGAGGCGGCCATTTTGATTTTAATGAGCCTTTAAATTTAATAGGACCACACAGGATAACGGATATTATTTACGATTAGCACTTGGACGATTGTGAAACATTTCTTAACTAATAAATGGTTGCGATATAGAGAAGTATTCTGGCCATACGGATCGCACATAAAAATGGATGCCAAGATGTTGCATCCAATAAAAAAAGCATCAAATTCTGACGCAAGTTGTTATAATAGATACTAATACATTTAATAAAGCTAAAGAGTTTGTTTGCGATGTGAAAAATTATTTTTGAGTATAAGACTGTGAGGCAGGGCCCGAAACTGTGAGGTGCTGTGAGTCAGGGCCCAAACTGATTAATTAATATAACAATTCAATGTTTATTCGTCCACATAGATAGTTTTTTAATTATGATACCGTCTTTGGGAACTGCAGCAGTGGAGTTTGTTGCGCCGCCTCTTCTCCATTTGCGCTTTGGAGGCGGTAGAAACCTTTTAATTTTCTGACGTCAACTAAGTATATGCTATTTTTAAACATATTTGAATAAAACATTATTCATTTTAAATAACACAGGAGGGCCCCGAAGTGTGTAGCTTCGCGTCTGTCAATGTTATTATCTAGGTATAACCCACTGGATAGGTAGAAAGAATGTTAACATCTTATAACGAAAATGTGTTAAATCGATAAAAGTTTGCCCACGGAATCCAACGCTGCCTCTAACCATTTATCGGGTCTACATTATGAATGTTAACAAGGCCCATTCGTAGAATATCAATCAGTCTCGCGTCTCGCCACAAAAACCGACAACTCGTTTAATGCTATAAAAACGGCTCGTTTCGTTCGTTTTGTTTCAATCAGATGTTTTTTATTTTCGTGCTAAATATTTAATTATCGAAACACGGGCCGTTGTTATTATGTTGATTTAAGATTATGGCAAGTGTGAGAGGTCTCTTCAATGAGATCCGCGATTGATCTTTGCCGCTGAATGTAGAAACTTGAAATTTTGCAGAGAGGTTCTAAGGGGGTGAAAAACTAAATTCACGCGGGCGAAGCCGGGGCCTAAAGCTAGTTTTATATAAAAATTCCTAGCCCAAAACCAAAGCTTAAACTATGTCCAAATCTAAAAAAAAATCATTTACATTACTTTTGACCTTTCGAGGTGAAATCATGTCCTCCCTGACGTGTCCGTCAACGGCAAAAATAAACCAGTTTAAACAGTGTAAATAAGAATTGTTATTAACTCATTAACTGGTTAATCGGTGGTAAACCAACACAGTAATCTTTTTGGGCCGTGGGCCATAAAATTTGTGGCAATGGCCCATCACGAGGGTCGGTCCGACACGCCTACCACGAGATAAACGGGACTACATACAGGTTGTATATTTCTTTAATGACTTTAGTAGCGATTGGCCATCACGCTTGTCTGGAGGTCTTGGGTTCGATTCCCAGTGCAGGGAAAATATTTGTATCTACATATATATTTTAATAATATAATTCCATCGCAATCACGACACAAGCTCCATTTCGCGTTATGTCCTCTTTATAAGTCCACAGTTTATAGCGTTAATTGCAGCAAAAGCTACATTGTTAGTAATCTCCAACTAAATCATAGATAAATATATTATACTGTGCTAAAGTGACATCAACTTTCGTATCCTAACTTTTGCACCCATTGTACTTAGAATTAGAATCATTCTTATCACATTCACACAGCTTACGAAATATAACAAAAGTCCCAACGACAGATCTCAGAGATACCACAGAGCCTCCTCGACCCTCGTTATACGATTATCTATTGGTTATTGTCCTCCAAAAAAAACTATTGTTGCTTCACAAATAATAATAATCCAACACGTCAAAACATTTGACGCGTACACTTGAAGACAAAAAATATGAATAAGACGGCCGGATTATCATTGATTTGTTTTATAATCTGTTATCGAATGTGATTAGTTAATTTATTCGAGATAATCATGAGAGTTATTTAAAAAAGCCTTTTTTTTATGACCATAAAAATAGCTTTTTGTATTTGAGAGAAGTATTTTTTGTGTTCCAGATATTTACAGAACTTAACTGCAGAAATAAAAAAGAGTAAAATGCACTAAAACCAATCTTAATTTATGTACTTATTTCCTTATACCCGTATAGATAATATTTTTCGAATTTATAAGTCGATGAAAAATGTTTTCACGACAATCGGAAAAAGATTATATGTACGTACTTAATTGCAAATTGATTTAAAATTATGATATGATTGAAGTGTTTACCGACAAAAAGTTAAAGATTAATTGTTATTCGCGTGCCTCTTTATCCATCGCTTTGATCATCTTCAGTTTTTGCGCAATACTCATTATTATTATGACGTTTTAATTTATGCGCCCGTTTTTGTTGCCTAAAGTGTACCCACTAGCAGTAGGAAGATCAATAAAAATATTGATCAATAAACTCGCATCATTTACATTTATAATGAGTTTATATTTTAATTATTATTCAAAAACTGCAGTGTTAAAAAACTTAATTAATAAGTGTAAATTAATAATATTAAAAACAACAGGTGTAGAGTTCAAGATAAAGTTGTAAAACATAACAGATAGGTAATACTTTTACAATATAGCACAAAAAGTACATGCAGGTTTGGTATTTATTCGTCCTTCAATGCTTGATTGAAATGCCCTTCATTGTGATAATGAGTACCTATGTATTAATTAATTGGTCCATAAGATTCACCGGGGGTCTGTCGATTCACCATACCACACCACATGACCACACATGCTGAAAGGGCTTAGAAATCAAGGCAAAGATAAATTATAGTGTTAGCTGCAGCAAAACTGATCTCATGAGAAATATACATTTTAAAACGATATGAATAAGTGTGAGCCGTTGAGTGTTGTCCATTTTGGACCACTAGTTCTCTAATGACGTCATCATGTGGTCAACATTGGCGCCATCTATGGCACAATCAATCAACAAAACACATACCTGCGTCTTCCGAGAAGTGACAAAAAAGGTGATGTCACGTTTTTGACACTTTTTTTCGATGTCCCAACACTGTTTGACTTTTAAATCGTCATTCACGTATTAGCTTTTCGCATTTTTTGTCCCCATCCGGATTACTTGATAGATTTTATCGCAGATTCCAGGTACTAGAGTGTGGCCTTCCATGGGCCTTCCAACCAAATTGACATTTGGGGTTTTTTGAAGGAAATGACTATTGCATTTTGCACTTCAGCGTTGTCTGCTAATATTGAAATACTTAATTAAATAATTAATAATAATATAAATATGTAGAGATAAATTATTAACTTTAATTCTAATTAAATTAAACTTGAAAATGAATTGGAGAAACTGTTCCAATGTAGATTGTGGCGCTTATTATGTTTTCACGCCTGTAAACATTTTCCCCTAGATAACTGTTCGCTTGTTTGGCTACTTTACTATTGCCTATACATAGTCAAACTGACATGGCAACAGAAAAACAAAAAATATTATCAATATATCAATTCGTTTCCTCCCAAAGACGACTTCCATCAAAAACCACAAAGGCGGAAAGGAAAACAAATACGCAGGTACTACGTGGCTGCTTTCCATCTACTGTTTACCACAGAATTACGAATGAAATAAAGACATAGAAGTGATGAAAACTATATGTCCCTGTACACATGAAAAGCTTACTCATACGGACTCATTAGTCAACATTCAAATTCTATTGCTACAGGACTACAGGTATGCATAAACTTGTGTTCTGGTTTGTAACAAGGCAAAGGGCAATCTCGTAATTATGGTATTTCTTATCCTAACCCTAACGATATTATAAATGCGAAAATGAGTTTATTTGTTTGCTAATTTGCAATACCTGTAAATGGTTTCTAAGTTGTAAGTACCAATGTTATTATAAGACCAAAATGTACACTTGGTTGGCAAATAAATAAATATGAAATACCTCTTTAAGCTTTACCTACTGAACCTGAACTTACTGAAATTTCGCATACACATAGTTAGAAGTCCTGAGAAGGTCATACCCTATGTTCTTCTCAGGACTTCTCACTATGGGACTTCTACGACCTTTCATCCCGGGAAAAACACTGTTCCCGTGGAAAATTCACGCGGGTGACGCCGCGGGCAAAAGCTAGTAATAATAATTCCGATTTCTGTGGTTTCCCATCACACACGCATCATACGCGCAGTGATTTCTATGAAAATGTGGCTGTTACGTCGCCCTGTAGAGACATTTGGGGAATAAGAAAATTCTTCTGCGTATTATGATCATGCGATTCGCTCTTAGCCCTTCAGAGTTATATCTACGAGTAACTATTTATAGTTTAATAGTGTTTATATCGTGTCCACGGATTAAAGTGTGATTTTACCGTGTAATGAAACCAAATATATCTGCCAAATATATATGTATATTTTCATATTTATATATCACATCTTCCATTTATATATTCCATTGGACATAGTAACCACGTATAATAATGTCGTACATAAGAACACGTCTTAACAGTCTCGCAGCTCAAATAGACGTGACGCCATATTGGGCGTGCCCCGCCATTTTAAACTAGTAGTGGCGGAACAAACAGCCGTTATCAGTATTGCCATTATATTAAAATAGATAATTTTGTATGATCATATATAAATTTGTACAAAGATATATGTATATTTAAATATAAATATTTAAAATCATGACATTCGGCCATCCGATAACGTGCTGTCTCCCGACGCACATACATAATAAAAATGAATTCTTTATTCTCAACATTGGATGTACGACATCGCTTATTGACGTCAATAATTTACTTATAGTTAAGTTTACCACCGCTTCCAAAGCGCAGGTAAAGAAGAAGCGGCGCAACAAACTTTACCCCTGCCTTTTCTGCAAGGACGTCAATATTAACAATCATGATCTTATAAATAAGTACAACTAAGTGGTCGAGTATACATTATCCTCTCATAATTAATAATATGAGATGTCAGATTTAATTGATTTAGAATGACAATAACAAAAATAATGTACGAAATGTGCACAATTATGCCAAAATTCTTAGTTAACTATTTGTTAATGCAGAAATTATATTTATATTTTTGACAATAATAATTAAATTTAAATCAGTGTAAAATAGTTAGTGACAGACCATTTCAAGTAAACAAAAATTTAGAATCTTAATAACAGTTATTCTTACTTCTGTGATAAACAACTTGTAAATAAATAAGGTAATCTTATTTTTAAAATTCACAGCTAAAAACTACTTCTTTCAAAATTCTTTCATCCTTAGAAAGACATGTTATATTCCTGATGACAATAGCTTTTAGGATGTACAATGTTCTTACATTAACACAGTCAAATATGTTTAAAAAATTCCAGAATCATGACATTCGGTATCTGAATTATACACAAATGTACTGTACTTATATAACTATGAAATAAACTAATAAACAAATTGTTACTTAAGTTTAACAGTTAATACAATAATTTGTTTAATACCAACATGAGGAAAACATAGTACAAAACATTTATTAATTATTCCGTATGTTTTAACTAATCAGCTATAAATAACAAGTGATGTTTTCCAGTTAACATATTTCTACAATCTTACAAAATGAATGGAGATAAATTTTGAACATTGAGATTAAGCTAATGCCAAATTTACGAGATAAGGCCTTAAATTTTTTTTTTTTGTTAGCTTGACATTTCATAATCTTAACATTCTACAATTTTGACCTTTGAAGACTTTGCATTTTCATATTCTACAATATTAACGTTTCCAAACTATAACCTGAACATTCTACGTCTTTGATAATTAATGACTTACAGAAAGGAATAACAAGGGAACGACGTAAGATTGACCAAATCCTCGGACTAATGGAATTCGTTCACGAGATTGTTGGTGTACCAGGCGACGTGCACTATTCATTGGCAGGCGTCATGACTTCTGAAATAAATACTTTTACCGATATATTCCATTTAAACAAACTTATTCTTCCTACAAGCAATATTAAAATTCGTAAACAAAGAACTTTAGTGACAAATTATTATGGAACCTTTTAACATCAAGGAGGTGATTCTTTTGAATTTATTATTTATTAAAATAGTTCTTAAAATAAACAAAAGTATTATAAGGACAAATATATTGAAACAAAAAGAAGCTTGATCTAATGTAACTTTATCCAACAAGCAAACATAGCTTGCTCTAAAATCAGACTAATGCGTTAATCCAACAAACCAGTGGGAAACCTACCCACTCATGGCTATATCCAGCAAGGAAATATCGCTTGCTCTATGACGAACGTATACTGTTCACTCAATATCCAGTGGGAAACCTACCCACTCAATTAACCAGTGAACAAAACATAAATCATCCTGTTACCATAACTGTTTCCAGCAATCAAACATAGCTTGCTCTATGACGAATGTATACGGCTCACTCAACATCCAGTGGAAAACCTATCCACTCAATTAACTAGTGAACAAAATATACATCATCCAATATCCGTAACTGTTTCCAGCAATCAAACATAGCTTGCTCTATGACGAATGTATACGGTTCACTCAACATCCAGTGGAAAACCTATCCACTCAATTAACTAGTGAACAAAATATACATCATCCAATATCCGTAACTGTTTCCAGCAATCAAACATAGCTTGCTCTATGACGAATGTATACGGTTCACTCAACATCCAGTGGAAAACCTATCCACTCAATTAACCAGTGAACAAAATATACATCATCCAATATCCGTAACTGTTTCCAGCAATCAAACATAGCTTGCTCTATGACGAATGTATACGGTTCACTCAACATCCAGTGGAAAACCTATCCACTCAATTAACTAGTGAACAAAATATACATCATCCAATATCCGTAACTGTTTCCAGCAATCAAACATAGCTTGCTCTATGACGAATGTATACGGTTCACTCAACATCCAGTGGAAAACCTATCCACTCAATTAACCAGTGAACAAAATATACATCATCCAATATCCGTAACTGTTTCCAGCAATCAAACATAGCTTGCTCTATGACAAATGTATACGGTTCACTCAACATCCAGTGGAAAACCTATCCACTCAATTAACCAGTGAACAAAACTTACATCGCCCCCTTATCATCATCTATTAGCTTGCTCTAAAATCCAGTGGGAAACCTACCCACTCGCAACTGTATCCAACAAACAAACATAGCTTGCTTTACAATCCGAGGAACGTATACGGTTCACTCAACTTCCCGTGGGAAACCTACCCACTCGATTAACCAGTGAACAAAACATACATTGCCCCATAATCATTATCCGGCAAAATAGTTCACCCAAACATCATAAGATCATAACATTAGTAACTAGTTTATACTATGCATTCATAGCCCATCTATAATTTAAACATTCTATAAGTATACTTTGTTTGGTACTCATACAATAAAAACTTTGACAGCAAATCTTCACTTACTATGGCACATATACAGTCCAATCATACGTGTATACCCCGTGTGAAAATTTAACTTTTTACTTAATTCATCTTAAATCCAATTGTAAAATGTAATTATACTTAACTTGTGGTGCTGTGTCATCTGAAGTAGAACCTCTGCGAACTCACATCAATATCATATGGAACATCTTTCATAACTCCATTTTTACATACTCAATGCACTTTGAAATCTTGACTTCATTTGTTACTGAAAAAAAAAAAAAAAAAAACACCAGCAAAAGTAACTGTCGACAAAAATGGGTGTCCAAAAATATTTTTTTTTTTTTTTACTTAAGAAATCAGTAACCGTCATGTGGATTTTTAATTGCTTATCACAATCACGCGTTACTTTATGATAAAAATAACAGTAGTAAATAAGTATCAAGTTTTCAAATCTATCCTTGTTTACTCTTTCGCCAAGACTAATAATGGGTCAAATCCGAATTATGACAAACATAAAGGTACCAATGGAACAATAATACCTTAAATCATAACTGTTCAGAAATATAAAAAAAATCACAAATTAAATTCTTAGGAATTGTAGGTAATTGACAAACGAGTGTCCTGGTACCCTCACATTGAAAGCCAATTAGAATCCCAACAGAGGAACTGTCCTCTTATGATTTGTTATAAGTAAGCTACGTGTACAAAGCGGACACAATCCGTACTATTAGGGAATGGCCTTGACCAAGTAAAAAATTAAGTACCCCAAATACACTAAAAACATAGCTTAGTTACGACTCCGCTGAACCAACTTTAAAATATTTATTCATGAATTAAAACTGTAATAAATAATGAATTGTGGGCGTTTGGAATAAGAGATAAAATATTTTCACATACCTTTTAAATTGTTCTCTCCCTCTTCTGATATGTAATGAAACCAAATATATCTGCCAAATATATATGTATATTTTCATATTTATATATCACATCTTCCATTTATATATTCCATTGGACATAGTAACCACGTATAATAATGTCGTACATAAGAACACGTCTTAACAGTCTCGCAGCTCAAATAGAAGTGACGCCATATTGGGCGTGCCCCGCCATTTTAAACTAGTAGTGGCGGAACAAACAGCCGTTATCAGTATTGCCATTATATTAAAATAGATAATTTTGTATGATCATATATAAATTTGTACAAAGATATATGTATATTTAAATATAAATATTTAAAATCATGACAACCGTCTCCTTGATTTGCTTTTATCATATGGCGTCTGTAAAGTAACGCCTGGTCGCTATTTGACCATTACTGCAATAGCAAGGGTCCTAAAGGCTATAGCCCAATCTTCGTTTAAGATGAATGAGCTTAGCTAACTTTGCTTATGAAATAAGGTATAAAAGGAAGAATTTTGTAAAAATCAATCAGCATTTTCTTAGATTTATGTGTTCGAAATAGTTCGAATACGTTTTACTTAAAGATTTCGATACTATTTTAACACTCTTTCTTTCATTACAGATACCGTAACCGTCACAAGAAATTGATGATTTGAAGAAACATCGAGTGAGTATCAGTGCATATTTATGTTTATAGTATTTGTAAAAATAGCAAAGACCTTCTCAATTTGCACCTGGGGCCGTAAACGATAAAACAACGCTTTAATTCAACCTTACTACAGCTCTGAATTACTGTTATGGCATTTTAATTGTTAATCTGTTGAAATAAAATTAAGATATCGCATAATTTGCCCAGGCTAATTAGGATAAAGTAGACTTCTGTAAAATATTCAATGAGAAATAAAGGAGAGCTGATAACTTCTGAGATACGCCGGGGTGGACTGGACCCGGCAAAGAATAGTAAGGCAGATGATACAAAATTATTACGTGTTTGTACCTACCTAAGTTTTTTACTTGACGATTCTTGAAATTTCTACCCTAACACCCGAATATCCAAAAGATATTTTAAGCAAATAGACCTTCTTATCTAATATTTTCATTGATTGTCAACGTATTTCTAAGTTTAACCAACAGCTTCAATGTTTTATGATGTGTAAATAGAAGGCAATAGACGTGTTGGTTGAACCTTGAACCGCTTTTTCGCTTGGCGATGAGCAGAGAGGAGCACTAGTAATGAAGAGACACTACAAGAAGTGCCTATTTTTTTAATGCGGCTTGTGGCAGATGATTCAACGGAGTTGCTTCCATGCATATTGTCGTGGAAGTAGTTTCAAACAATTTCAAAACCAGAGTAAATAGGCTGCTTCTGGGTAAGCTCACTACACCGTAGACTTACACATATCTTTATACTACTTACATCTTTATAAAAAAAAAAACAATATCAACGTGTATTCCCACTGGATCTTCTACCAACCCTCAATCTGTGCCCGTTATCTCCGCAGAAGCATCGGGTCACAAGTCCGCGCCGCATTAAGATGGCGGATAACAGCTGACCGTTTGCCTTCTAGTCCCCGGTCCTCTTATTGTAGGCTTATTTTGCGAATTCTCTACCAAAGGCGAGAGGACATTCTGTTTCTATGCGGCTATTTGGGGTATCTAAGTCAAAGGTTATGAATGAGCCATGGTAGAGAATACAACATGGAGTTCTTAAGAAAAGATTTATTCAGTGTCGGCAACGCGCGCTTGATACCCCTGATGTTGCAGGCATCCATAGCATGGGTCGTTGGTAGAAGGTATCTTACTGGATACATTGGGCCATTCGCGCCGCTCCGACCACTGCTGTGCGAAAGAACCTATCCAAAAAGGACTCTTGGGCGATTCGGACCGCGGTTCGAATCGCGTGTGGTTTGAAACGACCAACGACCCCATAGGATGCGATGACCGCTTTCCATCAGGTAGGCCGAATGCTCGTTTGCCTACTTACGTTATCTTACTTCTCTTGCTAATATTACATACTGCTATAAATAAAATTTAGGATGGATGTTTGTTAACCAATCACTTATCAAACACAGATGAGAATTTGATAAATTTTGGTTCGCGAGTAGAGTAAAATCTGAAATAGAAAAAAAAAAAAGAAAAAAAAAATAGAAAATAGAAACTTTTTGGTCCTGAAATTCCCACTGGTGCGGAGCGACGAGGCGCACCTAGGTATCAATGTTAAAAACAACGCAATGAATCTTTAGCCTTGACTCGAGATAGCGTTGTCAGTGTGAAGGTGGCCGCTATCTGAAGGTGAATCAGGTCAGAACGCGAGGATAACGGGGTTTGGTTCCATTCATTTGGTTCCACTTTGTTAATTATGTTATGTACTAAATCAGTTCTGATATAAATAAACTTAATTTCTATTATCTAAAATTTTATATATCTCTCTCTCTCTCTCAGCCGAAAGACGTCCACTGCTGGACAAAGGCCTCCCCCAAGGATTTCCACAACGACCGGGCCTGGAACATAGCTCGTAGAACAGATAGCCGTTGGGGCAGAAAATTTCTCGAGTGGAGACCACGAACCGGAAAACGTAGTGTTGGCAGGCCTCCCACTCGGTGGACCGACGACCTGGTGAAGGTCGCGGAATGCGCATGGATGCGGGCAACGCAGGAAAATTATATATATATATATTATAATTTTTATTTTGGTCCTAAAAATACTACTGATCATAAGTCGGATTGGTATGCAAACTCATGAGGAACCTGCGAAACCTTTTCTTCAGGCGACCACCACCTCTTTGCTTCCGCTTTTCGTTCTATTTTATTTCCCACGGGAGTGGAGCCCTGAGTGCAGCTAGTCATAAATAATACCCATAGGTAATCAAATCAATATTCCATTGAAACCGATACAATCGAGTAAATCCCTCACAAGTTGCTGTAAGCCGATTACTTTCGACTCGAATTACCATATAATCGAGTATTTGAGCTTCAGCGTGTGATTTTTGTGACCTCACGCGACATATGTTCTTTCTCATGTTTATTCTATGCGACTTTTCTCTAAAACCCAGCTGAATATGTATAGTTAACAGCTCAGGAGATGGAGATTTTATCTCGCCGATTTTGTATCGAAAGGTCACACTTAACTAAACTGAACATTCAATTATTGGGCTCCATGGACATCAAGTTTTAAATATTGAATGGATTTTATTTGAAGATGATTTGAATGAATACATATTAATTTGTTTAAGACATAAAGTGAGAAAAAACATTAATGATTTTTTATCTATGTCTATGGTTTAAGAATAAGCTCCATGGATAACATGCCATCTTCTGCCACAATCCATTATATTTAATAAATGACAATACGAGGCTCTCGATACTAATCTAGCCACGTAATCCGATTTCTGCTATCGTCGGGATGTGATCTCATCATGATGTGACGATGTAGGCTCGTCTCACACTTCCGACGCAAGTATCCATGTATCCAACGCCGATATGTCATCGCCATCGTCGTATTTCTCATTACTGAGGGTCGTGGACATTACATTACAAACGCTTTTTCAAACATAAGATTTTCGTAGCAAACTTAATTGAGTTTTTGCCATTCCTCCATTTTATACACTAGCGTTTAAGTCATCAACACAGATACAGATTTCCTCACGATGGTCTCCTGCGCCGGAAACAAGTGATGATCTATGAAAAATGCTATACATGGGTCAGATTGATATACAAACTCATGAGGCACCTGGACCTTTCAGAGAAATATACCTCATGAAATGAAATTATTATGGCATTTTTACTTGTCGCAATTGCACTTTTGATCGGTCTCGTTCCAGAGTCTGGATATTTGAACGTTATTTCAAGTGTCTTAACTGAGGCAGACTGAGAATTTAATACGTCTTTACTCAGCCCTTAGGTAAGTGTGCGATGAGCTTTACCAGTTTCTTAGAATCAATATAACATCATGTAACTCAAGTCAGTTGTGGAAGAAGACAACTTTTCATAAACTCTCCGATATGACACACATTAAATATAATTTCTGTCCGACCCTGAATTCTACTTAAATTTCTTCTTTTCAGAAACAAATAAAACTTACGATTATGTTACGGTTGGTTCGCGATCTATAAACCTTAACTTAATATTTATTAAATAGTAGGCCTTGGCATAAGTATCGATATTTACATCCTTTAGCTATCGATTTTCTATATTTAAATTAGGTATGATATTTAGAATAGTTTTTTTTCTTTCGTTTCTTCATATATTCAGATCTGATCTTTATCTGTCTCCTCATTTATTTATCCCAAAGTCATATACACCCTAATAGGCAAAAATGTAATCTATATCAAGTATATCGGAATATCGGCACATCCTAACTAATATTATAAATGTGAAAGTGAGTTTGTTTGTTTGTTACCTCTTCACGCTTTATCTACTGAAACAATCTTCCTGAAATTTCGCATACACATAGCTGGAAGTACAGAGAAAGACATAGGGTACCTTTCATTCCGAAAAAAGGCACGGTTCCGTGGGAAATTCACGCGGGCGAAGGCTAGTAAATAAATATTTTTCACTTTCCCATCCCTACTTTACAGGTTTACACACTTAGATCCCGGAAATTGTCTTTCTCGCTCGCCAAATGGCTCATAAATCCTACAATCTGCACTTTAAGAACTTTAAGGAAGAACAAACATCAGAATCCGAACATGTAACAACCGTTACAAGAGCCATTCAACTCAGGTGATAAGTGCGTGATGTTGCCTGCGAGTAACAATCGAAGTTCAATCGCTTTTGAAACTGAAACGCGATAGTTTGTGCTCGATCTTCAACTTAGATCAGTCGATTTTGTTTATTTATGCTGTTATAGGTACTAATTGCGTCCCCTGGCCCCTTTCCAAAGGTTTTTTCAAAAGTATCTTTAGAATGTACATTCGAGCTTCTCAATCCGTATAATATTTGCGTGATAAATCTTATTCGGTTCTAACAAATTCAATAAACTTGTCAATGAAGTCTCAAGTCTGAAAAAACAGGAAAATTAAATAAATTATTATCTAAAAGAAAAAAAATTACATCTCTTTTAAAAGGGTGGTTTATCTGGATTTATAACAATAAAAAAATATCTTATAATCCGACTCTGCAAAATTCTAATCTCATAATCTGAAGTCTTAACACTCTTTCGCTTAACTTTATTAATTTCAACTTTACAATGATTAAAAGTACCAAAGCTCAATAAAACCTTCCTTGGGAAATTTCCTCGGAAATTAGTAAGCACAAAATAAGTAGCCTTGTTCCCAACGGTGGGGCTTCTGTATTTTTAATTCGGCCAGTTTTAGCTCATTGTCACAGCGGTATGGTCCGCCATTTTGTGGACAATGTGCGGCCATTTTGTTTACAGACCGGAGCGCGGGAAACGTCGCTTTATAATGATAGATGATTATGAATTGCTCCACCTATTGTAGATATAACTTTAGTTAGGCCTGACTTGAAATATCCGATAGGATTTACAAGATCTTAGATAAGAATGGATGTTGCCAACAAACATGAATTCCTAACGAGCCCGAAAGAATGGTTCATGTATAATATTATTTATTATGGTCGACTTATATCGAATTCATATAATTCCATTGCGTAGTTGAATACATTGAACTAAAGCTTTTGAATCGAAGGTACATAGTAGCTGTATTTATCAATAGGAAACCTATAGGTACTACATACTTAGAATGGTTATCTCGCATCCCCATCTTTCAAATCCCAGGGAAGAGAATATTCAGTTCTTGCATTTGACGAATAGGTAAATACAAAAACAAATAAATGAACAAAATCACTTTCACATTATAAACTTACTTAGATTTAGAAGCTCGACCCTGGCTTCGCTTCATGTGATTTATGGCTTTCTCTAATGTCCCCTGTAAAAATCAATATTATCGAGACGTATTTTATACCTATTTCTGAAATACAAATAAAATTTAACATCGATAAATTTAAACTTGCTCAAAGAAAAGTAATAAGTATCTAATAACAAAATATATTGAACAGAAAGAGTTCTTATTGAAGTTTGCGTATAAAAGACTAATATTGAGACAGATTTTATTCTACTTTGTAAATATTTCCAAGTATCGAACGAATGCGAGAACTAGTGGAGATTCAATAGTTAGTCTGCAAAGTTTTGTAGGAGCTCCTTCGATTCTGAAATGAAAAAAATGTGTTTACTTTTGTCCAAAAGTTACCTATGTTTCTTATTTTTCTTATCTTCATGAAAACATATGAACTCTGCCCCATTTTTAAAATGTTTTTTTCGCAAAAAATTACTTTATCCCGATATATGTATTTAAACAAAAAAGGAAAAAGAAATGTTTCTTGTTATAATTCCGCAAATTTGTTTTTTTTTTCATTTAAAAAAATCATTCGGATTTTCAAACATCAACCGAACTGATTCCTGTCATATAAATTTGGCCATATATTTTCTTTCAATCATTTATAAATCTCATTTGTGTGCCTTGCCCTAGGACCTACGTCCTTAGTGTTTAGTTGCAACCATTTCCAACGGGGGCAGCCCGCAGTCAGTGATTGAGTTATTCCGTCTGTCTGTCCGTTATTGTTATTAATTACAAATTTATTGGTAGCTGCGCGCCCACCGGGCAAGCAATGCTCATGGTGTTCGAGTGATGGCGGGAGGAGAATCTACCCTTTTACAGAGAATTTTTTTATAAATGTGTATAAATACTATGGAATATTTCAACTTAGGATCTTTTTATAATAGTTATTTTTGTCTATAAAGACGTAATAGGTACACTTACGTCTTTTCATAAATGAGTATGACTCTTCATTAATCCTAAGAAACTTATAGGTTTAAAAGATCTGCGCGCTTCTACACGCCCTAACTTTACAAGCCTTCGTTACTACAAGAACTATTGTAACAGAATAGTAATGTTTACATTATATTTTGTAGTAAATATATTTATTAACTACCCCCCTGTGGCGGTAGCAAAACGGCCAGGCCACATATTTTCACTTTATAGCGTATTGTTTAGTTTTTAAAGTCAGAGTTAGAAGCTTGGCTCTACCTACATGAGATCTGATAACTTTTTGACAGTGCGAGCCATATGGTCTCATTTTGGCAACAATTTACTTTAAAATGTTTTTGATTGGATTAATATATTTCAAAACAATAGATGAATGAACCGCTCCACTTATGACCAAGTAGCCTTCCTTATTCCCAATGAATATAAATAACATTTTGACAAGGTGCGTGAGTGTCGCGGAGATAAATAACGCAATGGCAGTAAATCGGGGATTGCGGCCGCCAGATAGCGACCGTAAGATACAATCACGAGTTTGCCTCTCACGAACGCAAAGGAGTAGGAAATTCAACGCCTTGAAGCCGGTCCTAGAAATTTAATTGTTGATGTGGTTGATTCAGAAACTATAAATATTATGTCATAAAATTGACTCTATGCGTTCGGGAAATCTTTTTAAGTGTTTGCTTCGTCTTGACATGGACTCTGGTCTGGCCCTAAATGTCAAAAATAGTATAAAGTTATAGAAATACTCGTACGATTACTACTCTATTGTCCATAGGAAATATGTTAGATCCAAGTATAAAGTTAAAAGAAAAATAATTTCATTTTGACATTCTTCGTTTCTGGTCTGGTCTGTCTGTTTACAATCACTTTATTTTTTAAATAGCGGTAATTTTAAAATGTTCATAATGTAACTACTACTACTGTAATATATGAAGTTGTTAGTGTCCTAAATCCTCATTTCCCGTCGTCACGTCAGTGAGGACAAAGAGGATAAAGCTCCGTAATTTATAAACAAGAGGACGGAGATATCTGACCAAGTGACCAAGGCGGGCTGTGGTCTGACCCAAAGGGGACTGTTATAGAACGTCTACTTCAGTCCCTCAAACCTAGATATTGTAGTAATGATAAGTTACTATCGTGTTTCAGTGGTGTTTAAATAGTAGTGCGTTGTATACTGAAGTTCGGAATGAAACATATTTCTTTAATTTCGCAAGTTGTAAAGGATTTATGCAGTCGAATTTATTTTTAATTTCATTAGTTTGATCGTCGACCTACGAGGCTAAATGTTTTCAAACTTTCTTTTTACTTATATGTGAAAAAACACTACTATTGACAAACCATGGACACACTTCTATGACTTAAAGTTACCAGAATTGATACCCTGGCTGAAACTGGCCCCTTTGAAGCAGGCCAGACCATTAAACATGTCTGAACAAGTCAGGCTGCGAAAGGAATATAAATCAGGGTCCTGAGGGACTTCCCAACTATCGATTGATTCGCATGTACCCACTCCATGCAAGAATGTTTGGATAAACCCGTGCATTAGTACTGTTTGTTAGAACTATCCTACAGTCTGCATTGTTATTAAAATAACGCATTATTAAAATAACTGCTAGCGGATTTTGGTATTTGTTACAAAGGTAGAGATAAAATATCACGCATCGAGGTACATGTAGGTACTAACGTACGTTAGTACAATGTCTCGATGATATCACGTGTTTTTTTTGCGGATGGACAAAGCCAACAATCGTGAGACTCGAATGGTACGTTATTCTGGATAGTGGGCCTATTGGTGGAATGGTGATTCAGAGTGGGAGAGGACAGACAGGTTGCTATCCCATCACCTTCCTAGTATAACGATTACATTCCTTAATTTACTTTACTAGTAGTTCGCCACGAACTTAGACCTCGCGATTATTACTCGCGTTTTTATTGATTTACTCTTACGTATGTATGTATGATTGAAGAGTGCTGATGAGCAGGGTAAAATCACAGTAAAAGAAATAGTATAATTTACAATATAAAAAAAAAATTGGAAGACCTCTTCCGCCCTCAAAGTCTTTCCGGGTGGTTATAAAAAAAAACCTGTACCTAACTTCTTTTCCGCCCTCAGTCTTTCTGGGTGGTCATAAAAAAAATAACCTGAACCTAATTTCTTTTCCGCCATCAAAGTCTTTCTGGGTGGTCATAAAAAAAATAACCTAAACCTAACTTCTTCTCCCCTCTGCAAGTCTTTCCGGGTGGTCATAAAAAAAATTACCTGAACCTAACTTTTTTCCGCCGTCAAAGTCTTTTCGGGTGATCATAAAAAATAACCTAAACCTAACTTCTTCTTCACCCTCAAAGTCTTTCCGGGTGGCCATAAAAAAAATAACCTGAACCTAACTTCTTTTCCGCCTTCAAAGTCTTTCTGGTGGTCATAAAAAAATAACCTGGAACTAACTTCTTTTCCGCCCTCAAAGTCTTTTCCAAAGGTGGTTTCTTTTCCAAATAAAAAAATAACCTGGACCTAACTTCTTTTCCGCCCTCAAAGGTGGTAAAAAAAAATAACCCGAACCCAACTTATTTTCTGTCCTCAAGTCTTTCCGGGTAGTCATAAAAAAATAACCTGAACCTAACTTACAGCTCAGATCGTTTGGTCGACAGATTGGTTTCGATCTTTTTTTATAAAAAAAATAAAAATATACTATTTACTCCACAACAAATGGCCTTGGACTACATTACATAGGTATGTGATAAACATTAATTAAATTTAATACCATAAAGGACAGTATCGTTGTGAAGATCTGGTGCCCGCGCTAGGTATCAAAGATCCTGTGTTGCAGGTTACCAGGTCCCCCACCCGGTGTGGTGTGACACAATAAAAGGTATTAGCATGTTGATATCATGTCACAATACGATTTGTGAGTTAATTTACAAATAAAAGACGAGTAATGACTTCTGTACCTAACCCTACGATGAAAATCTTGGGATCAGTAAGTTTAAACTTGAAACTTCATATCTTCTAGTTTTGGTAAATAATATTTATCAAACGATGTATTTGCCATAAGATATTTTGTCTAACGTTGTTTTACCAATTGAAAATTTAGTTAAATAATTTGTTTGTAAAATGATAATTTGAAAAAAAAACAATATTTGTCTAGTAATTAGTTTGTAAAATGATTACATTTTTAAATGGATGAGTTTGTCAAAGCATATGTTTTTCAAATGTATAGTTTTATAAACGTTGTTTATAAAATGATTGTTTTTTAAATAATAATTTGTATTATGAGGGTGTACCTTACAAATAATCTACAAGTCTACAACCGGTGCTTAAATCTGATTTCGACTTTTCTAACTAATTCAGTTCCCTAAGTAAAATGTAGATGGCGCTATCCAAAGTTAGAACACGCTATGGTTTCGTTTGCTACGTAATCGCGGACATTTTTATTAATATTTCAAAAACTACTGAACCGATTTTGATGCCCAACGAACTTAAAAATTCTATAGATATTTCCTACATGCCTACCAAATTTCATCAAAATCGGACCATCGGTTGGGCAGTTATCGCGGTACAAACATACATACATACATACATACATACATACATACAAACAATGTGTTTCGCCCCCAACTCGATTTAGAGACCTTCGCTCGCTTCGCTCGCTCGGTCAACAATCTCCAAGGGTAGAGATGATATTAAAATACTCGTATGTGATCCTTTAATAAGCGTATTTATAAGTATAAGATAAGAGTAATACGCGCATTATATTTTCTGATTACATGGTCTCTTTTATTTTAAAACAGTTTTATCTTTTTTGCTATCTATTTCTAGATATACTTATGTAAGTATATAATCGCATATGTTCTTCTAATTAGTATTAGTCTGCAAATGCATTCAAACTACATTCACAAGCCATCTGGACAAACCATTTGGTTGAAGCGGTATAGCAACGGTCATAAAAATTATCTTACAAACCTAATCGTGACTAAGACAAGCTATTCAAGCTTAATTAGGAAGCAAAGCGGGTAAAAGCTGTATTTATAGAGACTTTAGTAATATCATAATAGTAAAATTATAATTTCCTTAAATACCAAATGTATGTAATACCCGCTTTAAAGGCCTTTCCACCAGAGCGAAGGTTGCAACAACCAATTCGAATTTCATTAATTACATTTTATTGGTGGTTGGTTATCTCCTTCTCTCCGCCTTGGTGCATTCGTGGTGAATTCCACCTATCTTCGTCTCAGCTCTTTCAGCTCATTAAAAAGCAGTAAATGAACGTAGTAAATGATCTCCTGACAGCTGTGATTGGTTTGGTTGTATCTCTTGGCTCCATGAAGCCATTTTCTGGCCATATTTCTTGGATCCAACTACGTGAGTCTGAGTTTGGAGCCAAACGTTTTATCTGAAAACAAACATTTGCACTTATTTAGAACTCGAGCTTAAAATAGCATCGAATATAATAATAAGTTCTGTAGATTTTGTTTGTTTGTTTGTTTGTTTGTTTGAATACGCGAATTCACGCGTATAATAATATGGTTTTATTTTATGCGTCGAAAGGAATCAAACGGTGTTCGATTAATCTATGGTTGAATCTACTTTCTAAACCATTGGTCTGCACTAAATATATAACTAGTTTTTCAAAAATTGCATTTCTTTCTCATACAAGCTTTTCCTACCATTGAAACTCAAAAGAAACTGACATGTTTTGTTCATGTTGATATAAGTAAAGATAACATTATTGCCAAGAAATTCCTATTTTATTGTGAAGTCGACGATGCAAATATTCAAATCTACTGCAGCCATAAAACTTCTTTACGGCACGTTGAGAAAACATTCAGAGATTGTTTAATTTCTTTATTATGCTGCTAGCGGTGAACGAACTGTTGACTCATACGCTTATGCATTGGGTTTCAAGAAACAATCGATATTTTTGTGATTCTATTATGATTGTGAGTACTTCACCTTTATAGAGTAGAAACTGCGCACTGGGACTTCGCTTTCTTGGGAATTTCAGCATTGAAAGTATAGAAGATAGAATGATTGAAAATATGAAGATAGATGAAGAAGATATTCCAGGTTTCACTCTTATCCGCGTACCGAATTTCATCAAAATTCGCTTAGCTGATTTTATATTGCCATGTCCTAACTAATATTATACATGCGAAAGCGAGTTTATTTGTTTATTTATTTGTTACCTTTTCACGCTTTCTCTACTGGACCAATCTTCCTGAAATTTCGCATACACATAGGTAGAAGTACTGAGAAGTATAAAGGATACCTTTCCTCCCGGGAAAAAGCACTGTTCCCGTAAAAAATTCACGCGGGCGAAGCCGCGGAAAAAGGTTAGTGTAATATAAAAGTCCTCTAAATCATCTAAACGCTCTTACTAATAGAAGCTCATAATTCAAAAGCTCCATTGCCCTCAAGCTTAATCCGTTAAACACATCGGCCACTGGACGCGAGCTTTGAAAGCTGTTTATTATTTTTGCTAATGAGCTTTATTTTACCGGCCTTTTCAACCCTTACTTTTGATGCATCACTCGCATCATAATGAAAAATATTGAGTTTAAACCTTATATGTTTTGAATACGGTTGCTTTTTGAAAGTTTTTGAAACTTTGTGAGTGATTTGTTAAAATGGCGTACTTAATCCACTTAGTAACTATGCGTTTATTAAATTTAAAAAAATACATTATGAGTAGATACACTTCAGGTGAATCTAAAAAACATGTTTCCTGCTAGTTTTTGCCCTCGCTTGACCCACGTTAATTTTTTAACCCGGGACCCCATAGTCACAGATTAATATTTTAACTACCATGTGCCATGGTTCAGAGGCAAGAATTCTGTCAAACTTCAGAGCCCGACAATAATGAGCACGACCGTCTCATGACCCAACTTATTAGTAAAACGAATAAGCGGAAACTTACCTCAGTTTGCTTGTTTCCTAAGCTTAGCTGGGTAGCAGGTTCTAATTCGTCGAGCAAGCATTGCACGCCTATTTAAAACATTAGCACCCAGAAAGCGTGCAATAAAATCACCAGCTAACCCGCGTTCCGCGTGCGAGCTATAGGTTTAGGAAAAGTTACTTCGGCAGGTCAGCGACTTTTATTATATGAATGTGACAAATGTTTCTCCAATTTCTCCGTTTCCAGCAGTCTCCCTGATTTGTCAGCTTCCTCTCAGCTAGTTTTGGGTTTACCGGGCTACTAACTGAAAAACGTGACGTATATCTGACATGATTCGTGGAAGAAAGAGAAAGAGGCCTTTGCCCAGTACTGAGACAATGTAGGCTATTTAATACTAATAACACTAGCAAGATGGTCAAATTAATCGAGTCCTTCTATTATCATTATCCCTCTTTCTAACTAACTCTTTCGCTCCCAGAAAAATTATAAACCATTGGCCCCCATTGGTGGACACTGCTACCCTTTTCGATCCTCCAGTGGCAGACAAGGTAGTTAGACGATTCTGTAAGTTTCCAAAGTCTACGAAGCAACGTAAAACTTCAGTGGAATGAATTTATTTCTCTAGAACCGTCTCCGGCTTAGCATTGTGAGCACGCTCTCGTGTTTTGCGGAAATGTATCCTGGTAACTCGATTGTCGAATGGAGTACAGGTACCTAGACATTCAATAGATTATTGATTTTAATACATGAACTTTGGTTTCGCTTCTCCTGTAACACCATCTATAATCTTGTAAGTTCATCTTCAATCTTCTATTTTGACCGCTTGCCCGTTTTCCATCAAGCTAAAATATTTTGCATTTAGATGACGGTGCAAGCCATAAAAGGTGGCTTAATGGACTGTAATCAAATAACATGACCTCGAACGTCTGATTCGTCTTTGAATTGTTCAGATTTCTGTGATCTCTTACAAGGACTTTGGTCCTAGATAAACATTTTCATCAATATTGTAACAAAATCTCGTGTGCGCCTTTCATCATCATTAGTCTTTCGTGATTCTCTGCTGCAGACTTTCTTCCGCCTATGTCCTCAATGGCTATCCTGGACTGTCGAAATTCAGTAAAGTTTGCAATTTTCTTTTCATCATCGGCTAGGCAGATACGTGTGTTGTAAGAATTCTAATTTGTCCAAGATAGCATGTGATTTAATTAAATTAAATTATTAATTTAATTAAATTAAATCATTTTAATTATTATTACTTTTTATTTTAATTTTATTATCGTATTTTTCTCAAGACCACAATATGCAACTTCTTAATTTTATTGTTTTAAAACCACATTATTGCCACACCATCAAGCATTGAAACTCCTAAGTTGTCACAACTTTAATTATAATATTTAAAAATATGTCCACAACCGACACCCAACCCAGCCTTATCAGATCGAACATTTTGAAGTTTCATATTTCTCTCTCACTAAAACTCACGATACATTTCATCCAAGCCATTTCCATTGCTGCATCGATTTGCTACCACCATTAATACAGATTCAATTTAACAGCAATGGATGACAAATAATGTAACTTCTCGTGTTTTAATATAAAACATTTGTCAATGAAGAGCCGTAATTTATCACGAGATAGCATCAAGCTTATATTTCGGAGGTGCTGTTAAATATTTATATTGATTGTTTTAACCGTTTAGGAGGACAGGTCGTTTGTTTGTTTGTTCATTTTTACGAATGGTTTTAGAGACATGTGTCATTTTTCTAAGTTCAGAGTTTAATTTTGACATTGTCATTGGAGAACGCATACAATGCTTTGTACGTTACCGATTTAGTGTTTCTGTTATAAAAACCCGTATCGAATATGTATGAGCAATGAGCTTGTAAGCTTGCATTGGTTGGTTACATTGTTATTCATGATCCTTTAGTTTCCCACGGTTGAGGAAAACCTCTCTTTATTAATACTAAAATGTAAATAAATGTTAAAAGATACACCTTTTTCTAAAATTTATATTATGAAAGAAAAATAGTCAAAGATATTATGTATTTTTATACACTTGGGACACAACTTACTAAAATTCTTTCGAAGTGATATCTTTATTAGCAATTTTTTTTTTAAACTTTTAAGTAAGACAGAAGATGAAATGCATTTCTCGAATTCATACAGCTACAGATTAAAAAAGTCCAGGCGTTTTGCATTTAAATAAACTGTTCAGGGATTCCCCTAAAGAATTTTCTTTGTTCAACTGAGATTTAAAAATGGTTGTTATTTTTCCAAAGTTCAGCCGGAAGAGTTTTTAATTCGCTTCTGAGATATATACGAGTACTATACGAGCTGCACCCCGGGGCGCGGGGCTTCGCTCCCGTAGGAATTTTGGGATAAAAAATACCATATTTTGAGTTTTGAGAATTGAGTAACAAACCTGAATCTCCATTCCATCAGAGAGCCCACTATTCCGCTAAGCATGGCCTTAGAGTCTCACGACTCTTGGCTCTGTTTACCCCATAAGGGATAAAGACGTGATTCTATGTATCTATTTATGAGTAAAAAACATTGTCACAAATACACATCCTGTTTACAAGTAAGTAGGATATTAAAACCTGCCAGTTTTATGTCTAACTCAATTACAAAAAAAATTGGAACTAATTATTCTGATTTCATATAACATTAAAGTCAGGCCATAGATGTGTCTATGAAAATGGCTTTTTAGCACTTAGAAATTGCAGTAGCTTATCGAGTTTGGAAGTAAAAGCGAACCAGAGATAAGGAATAAGTTATAATGTTAGCAACACAATGAAACCTAGTATCAGATACGCGGAGTCTGGGCCTGTACCTGTTATCGGAACTGGTATCGAAATAACTGTATTCTAACATTCTCTAACAAACTAGCATTTCCATACATAATTCTACTATACTCTATTTAAATACGTAGTTTTATTATATTCAATACTCAATATTTTATTGCATCCATAAAGTTGATATGGTGACAAATAAATGATAGTACAATTATGGACGCTGTATAATATTCTTTTATTTTAATTTTGGATTTTTCTTTTAGTACCTACCTAGTCATATAGTAAATCTTACCTCGTAATACATATTACACTAATTGCGCTACATGGCTTCGCTCCTATGGAATTTCGGGATAAAAACATCCTTTAAATTACTTAAT
The DNA here is from genome assembly GCA_018467065.1 of Ephestia elutella. NCBI lineage: Eukaryota > Metazoa > Arthropoda > Insecta > Lepidoptera > Pyralidae > Ephestia > Ephestia elutella. The sequence goes on along the minus strand of CM031592.1, from coordinate 18,805,035 downwards.
TTAGGCGAATCCGAATGTAACCAGGTTTTCTCTTATTCTTTTGGCACAGACAAAACCTAAAATTAACCTCCAAAGTCTAACTACATGCATAATTAATTCCTTTGAAAGATTAACTAACGACGGAAACTTTGAATACCGTCAGTTCAACTGTGACTATATTAAAAATGAGTTTTTTTTACTATATTAGATTTTTTTAATAACAAAGCTGGCAGACAGTCATACGGCCCATGTGAGAAAGTATTTTTTTTTTTTTTTTTTTTCATATTAACTAATCAAATATTCAAAAAAATATGATGGGAAAAGAGTAGCTTAGTTAGTACTCAGATGGGTTATACCTCTAAGTACTTGTACTATTATGTATTCTGTGGCTTAGGTCTAAGAATATAAAAATAAAATTTAGTAATACTATTTAGTACTGCCAAGCGTGGTGAGTATGGCAAATCCCCCAAAAATCTTGGGGGAGACCTTTATCCAGCAGTGGATATTTTGCGGTTGTAATGATGATTTAGTAATGTTAGAGCAACTACTTGCGACTCTATGAAGCGGTAATAGCGGCGAATTTGTAATGGATTTGAGTCGGTTGATGTTATGTTGACTTGACTGTACGTACAGTCAGATACAAGGAAATCTGACCTTTATCTCACCGAATCCTATCTCAGGTTCTCTGCATCCGACTGTACATTCTACCTACGATAAGATTAAGGTTGTCAAATCTCAATATGGGCAATGGGCAGGGCACAATAACCATATGCAGTTTCCACACACCCTGTATAATAAATCCTACGCATTTTCAGACAAATTGCAACCTTATGTCTACGACGCGAGAATTAATTTCACAATTTATTACAACCCATTCTAAAATCAAATATTTAATCCTACATTTCTAAAATGGACCGTAAATTGATAGATATACGGTTCAATTTCGTTTTACTATTGAAGGTTAATATGAAAATAGACGTTGTATGGTAATCCGTGCCCGCAGTGAAGTAGATAAATATAGAGTCCAAGTAGAGTTCACAAGCTTAAGACTTCTTTTTTCCGAGATTTCTTGTTGTTTTGAAATAAATTAAATAAAATCTAACATATATTCTATTCATTGTAGTCATTATTCTACCGTACATAATATGCAGTTAACGTTGAAAACTTTAAAGCCGGTCCTTTAGGTGACTTATAAATTAAGACGCCAGGTTCGTCAGCTAGCAAAAAAAGAGAAAATAAGAAAATGACTTGGACTTCGTTCTGTACATCCTCCATGCTTGGGCGACAGAATTAGTTCTTGATCAGCTGATTTAATCTGTAAGCAAGTAGGACGCCTAAAGATTTCGCCAGAGCTTATCGTGAGCTTTTGATATTGAGAAATAAGCTCGGCCTGGTGGTCTGGTACGAAAGCTGTCCTTACGAAAACTGTACAGCGACAGATTGTGATTAGATTGTGGGCAAAATGAATTACTAATTTAATATTAGATTCAAAATGTTTGAAGGAGTTCATCTTGTAGAAGTCCTATAATAAATCAAATAATAACTATATCACGGTTAAGAAAATATTTTAAAAACTGAAGGATTTGTTTGTTTTTTTTTGTCGGTCAAATCGGACTAAACAAAAAAAAACAAAAATGAGACCTCCTTGACGCTTTCCAGCCGGATTGGTCGAATGTCGCTATGGACAGGGATAGGTGGAAGCAAGTGGGGGAGACCTTTGCCCAGCAGTGGGACGATATAGGCTAAATAAAAAAAATAAAAAAATGAGACCTCATAACTTGAGGTAGGGTATGCAAAATTTCTAATTCCTAAGGGCACAAAGGCTCGCCACGAAGGCTCGGCACTCAGCTATCAATACAATATTATTGTGGTTTTTATGTATAACAAGTGATATATCAAAACTAGCTGAGCAAATACAATAACGAGATAATTTAACAGGAACGAACTGATAGTTTTAAGCAGGTGTAGTGATGTCGTAAAATTAACACCTTTCTTTTATAGATCGGTAAATATATCGTGCTATGATAATAACCTTTATAACGGATAATGCAAAATTGTCTTCGATCTGCGGATAAGTACAATCTACGGGACATCATCTTATACTGGCAAATTCAACTTTATTACCGCTACTTACAGGGTTACATGAGTTACACTTACCTGAGGAGCACCTGACTAGACTATGGAAGACATAATCCATTCAGTGCTGCTGATCAGAATTGCACCTATTTCAATAGCACCTATAGAATCAATAGGTTTTTTACGAACAGCGCCAATAGCTAAATAATAGGTATGCTTGTAGAATTCCAATGATTAATTGTTGAAGTAAATAATAAAATAAACGATATACGAATACATCCAATACCCAAGGTAAGGTACAACTCACCACTCGAAACTACTATTCCTGTAATATATTTGAAATGAATACATAAAGCAAAAAAAAGACTAGTGAGTCACAAAGAAAATACTTCTCTATTTAATTTCACATCGAATGACACGTTCATTACGTTCCATTTATATGTTGTAATTAGCGAAAATAAATAAATTTACCAAAATCCTGAATAAAAAATGTTGAATAATGAATGAATTTTTATTGCTGTAAACATGGTATTATCATCAATATTACTAAAATATATATAAATGTTAAAAGCATTTTAAATTATTCGAATGACACATAAGTGTCGTGGCAAAAATTAATATTTTTAAATATGTAAGGTGTATATAAGGTGATATTCATATCGGTGTTAACCACAACAGTGCTATTCAAACCTGGTTGGCTGGTTCATTCAAACTTTGAATGGCTTCATGGTGATGTAATAAAATATTCAGAGTTGATGCAGCCTATCTATATTATTAATGCTATTACAAATGGTTCAATTTACCCTCCTTGATAACTCCATTCATACGCAAATCTTGTTGGAAGTGAATGAACTGTCGACGATAATGGAATAGATATTACCTAACCAATGAGATTTGTATCTAAAGTTTAAAATTGTATCTAATGATAATTAGTCTTTGCACTTGGTGTCTTAATTACTTTTTAAATAATTGCACATCAGTTTTGCATACCACAGACAATAGAAAACATATACGCTTCTTACATTCATGCTTGGTTTAGTATTATCTCTTTAGATTTTTATTTACAAGAATATCTGGTTTTTAATACGACGATATATGTATACATATGGGGTAAAAAAAATGTTGTCGAGTAAATTTTTCCAGAACAATTTTGATTTACGAGTACTAAAAAGGATAAGATGTGTTTATCTTAAAGACGACGCCACCTCCTGACCCTGAAGACTTGACCTCAGATAAAATTGAACACTTTATTAGTTTTCAACGAAAATTATTCTTACTAGGTATTTAATTTTTTGTCAGTCGAGGCCCAAAGTCGTAAAGTTGCGTAGCTCAAGCTCCTCCGTCAAAGTCAAAGTCAAATTTTTTATTAAAACTTGGCCTTCAAAGAAGGCTCTTCACGTCGATAACTAATTATTTAATCATAATATATTATGTCTCAAAGCTACAAACTACTAGCATTTCGAAACGACCACTGCTGAGAAGAAAAGCCGAAAGAAACTCATGAAACAGTCTTGGTCGCCTAGCATGCCAGAGGGCCTATTCATAGATTGTGTACTTCGGAAAGCATGTAAAGCCGTTGGTCCCGACTGTATTCACAGTCGTTAAGACCCACCAATCCGCATTGGACCCACGTGGTGGCCATGGCCCATCATCCTTATCCATCTATGATAAAGGTTTTGCTTCAGCTGTGGCGACTTAATGACTGATGATAATGCTACAAATACAAAACCACAAAATTTTATATCTCGATCGTATTTCTAGAAGTCACTTCGTGAATTTTCATTCATTCGCAAGACTTAATAGTGGCACTTCACATACATTGCTTAGTTTTGTCTCGTGTCAATGAATAGCTGGTATAAAAAATAAGCAATGCACGTCGAATTACTCCGAATACGCGAATACCGAATAGCAATATGAAGTGCCACGATAATCTATTTTTAATGCGTATATTCGTTTGTTTTTTTGTAAACTTTATTGTACGACCTTATTTGTATTTGTGTTTAATTTATTTGTTATTGGTATAAATTTTTCATTTATTCATCTATCAAGAACAGACTTTATCACAATTATCTAAATAACATAGACTCATTTGTGAGTGCTCGGAATGGCCCAATACGAACCGATTACTCGACCCATTACTTACCACTCAACGATCAGCCATTCAAACTTAACCGTTTAACTATTAAACTTTAACTATTAAGCCATTAATCTAGAAATTCCGCGAAGGTTCAGTCACGGCGGCCATTTCGCGTTTCCGCGCCATTTTTACTCAACAAGATGGCGGCGATTGGCGTTCAGGCGAAACTAAGCGTCAATATGCACGTGCTCATTAAATACTGTTTCCTGGAGCAATGTTTACGAATAATAATTTGCCACGCTCTGAATTGTGCGTTTGCAAACAGAATTAGAGAATTTGCCGCCATGTTTCTGCTTTCGTACACGTACCACGGCCGTTTACTTAAGTAAACCTTTGCATATACAGGATGGTTGATACATTAAAAGAAACCATTTTTATAAGACTGATTTACATTGCAATTGAATTAAGTATATCAAATATGAAGTTAAATTTCAACTAATAAAAATTGTTTAGATCACGAGATCTTTATGATTTTATACAATGTCCTGTAGCGTGGAATGAGATCCTTTAAGCTGATAAGGATTACTAGTTTCTGAAGATTCGTTAACTACTCTATTCAAGGACTAAACTTTTTTTTGTGAAAGCTCAAAAAGAATAGTTACTTACCTACCTATTTAGGGAAAATATTTAAAAAAAGTTATTTTAAAAATACTTCTTCTTCTTCTTGGCGAGTCAAAAAGGCATCTTTATGCATGAAAAATACACAACAAGTCGCCGATATAAATTTATTTGTAGACAGTGCTAAGAGTATGTAGTTGTTAAAAAGCAGAAGATTATACGTTCAAGAGAGAATAAACATGCATGTAGGTTATCGCCCCGGTTAAGTTCTTAAGGTCTTTCCCATAAAAATGCACATTCAGTCAAGATACTCCTTATTTATATAAATCGCAGTATGAATCTTGCTTTTATGGCGCGCGTAAATTATATTAAGGTTAAAATTTTGCAAAAAGAAAGTGTGTCCAAAGTACCTACGTACCCTGAGGTACGCCGCGACTTGAGTCGCCCAAATAAAAACAAATGTCTTTTGTTGGTTTGTGAGAATTGATATTTATGGTCGAAAAAAATGGCCTCCCGTTGAGGGGCAGCTGCGGCACTCGGGGAAAAAATGGAGGCCCTTTTTAATAACGTTTTTGACATCAAACGCCGGATCCAAATCGGGAAACTAATGTTGTGGGAATCGAATGTTTATTGACTTTATTAATTACTCTGTATCTTATTTGCTTCATTGTTTTACTGCGTTTGCGGCGTTTTAAAAGCTAACTTAATTGATTAGTGTAAGTCCATTATAAATATTCCAAATAAGAGTGTTAATTTATTTAATGTATTCATATTAGCTTTTATTATTTCCAGATCAAACAACTTCACTGAGTCTCTCCTGGCCGTTGTAACTAATGTAAGTATTTATATATTTTCATTACGTATCTTATGTTTATACCTGCTTTCGGTAATCTGTCTAAAATAATTGCTGGGTTTCTACAACTACAGGTCTACGAAAATGATAATTGATCTTAACATTCATTATATTAATTAATTCGTTAATAAAATACTTTGTACTATACTCAACACTTTTATAAATAATTGGTCAAGTGCGTGTTGGGCCACGCGCAATGTAGGGTTCCGAAGGTACATCCTGTAGAAATGCGGACACATGAACTTATATTTACTTCCACTTTTATATAACTAATGAAAATAACCTAAGTAAATACCATCATATAGAATGAAAATTTTTCTTATGAATATTTTTCATACTAAAATCAATTTTGTAAGTTTATCGTCTATTACTAATTAACGCGTAAAGTCTACATAGCCGTGATAATTTTCCTTTTAAATTCATTATATTTGCTAGTTATTATAATTTGTTTCATGTAACCACCCTCCACCATTTTCCTGTTCGAGGGGGGGGACACTTGACTCTAACAAAATTTATCACTTTAAAGTTAAATATTTCGCACACGGATCCCTAAATCAAAAAATGTTCTATAGACACTCAGAATATTTTTAAAAGACCTATCAAATGATACCCCACACGATGGTATAATCGAGAGAAAAAAAAATCATCCCCACTTTAGGTGTAGGGGAGGCCCCCTAAAAAAAAATATTTTTCTTAATTTTATTCTACAGTTCGCTCCGCGTAATAAATATGTATATATCTACCAAATTACAGCTTTCTAGTACTAGTAGTCTCTGAGATTAGCCGCAGACAGACGGACGGACGGACGGACAGACATGACGAAACTATAAGGGTTCCTTGTTTACTTCGGAACCCTAAAAACCTCAACAACAACTTTACTTGGTACTTAAGTATGTCCTATATTTACAAATGTCACTTGGGCTATCTCTTATAACTGTAGAAAATTAAATAAAATTGTAGTAAACAGATGCATCCTCATTAAGGTTTACGAGTAAAGTCTCATCTCACTGCAAAATTTCCATAGTGTAAATTAAATTAAAATTCCGTAGCTTGTATATCGAGTATCGACAGGTAAGGTAGTCGGGCTCAGGGATGTAATCAAGGAGCATAGTTATAAAATAGTTATAGACTGGCAATTTCGGATGTGGATATCCGTTTTATTAGCGAATAAAGAAATTTGTATCAATTTTGTTATACCGTTTTGATAGGTATACCCTCATATTACAAATTATTATTTTAAAAACAATCATTTTATAAACAACGCTTGTAAAACTATATATTTGAAAAACATATGCTTTGATAAACTCATTTTTTATAAAAATTGATCATTTTACAAACTAATTACTAGACAAATTTTGGTTTTTTCAAATTATCATTTTACAAAAAAAATATTTAACTAAATATCTTATGGCAAATACAGCTAGAATAATTTCAACATTTCAAGCTCGAAGATATAAAGTTTCAAGTACTTGAATGTGAGTTTCAAGTTTTTTGTACTTTTTGTACTTAGTCATTACTCGTCTTTTATTTCTAAATTAACTCACAAATCGTATTGTGATATGATATCAACATGCTTATACCTTTTATTGTGTCACACCGGGTGGGGGACCTGGTAACCTGCAACACAGGATCTTTGATACCTAGCGGGGGGACCTAATCTCCACAACGATACTGTTCTTTATGGTATTAACTAAAAGAGGTCAGGTTCAGGTTATTTTTTTATGACCACCCGGAAAGACTTTGAGGGCGGAGAAGTTAGGTTTAGGTTATTTTTTTATGACCACCTAGAAAGACTTTGAGGGCGGAAAAAAAGTTAGGTTTAGGTGTTGATTAAAAATTTACCTATAGTAGGTTTGTAAAATGATGTATTTGTCAAGAGAGTTTTATTTGATGAAATAAAACTTTATAAAATAAAAGTTTTATACTCGATACATTTGTAGAGTAAAACATTTATTAAAAAAAAATGTAAAATGAAACGTTTTCAAAATAACCAGTTTGTAAAATGAAACATTTTTAAAAGGTATAGTTTCTTAAGTGATGGTTTGTGAAAGGTTTTTTGGTGAAACATTAGTGAACCCGTTTTGATAAGGTTGCGGCGGGTATAAAAATATTTCCGTTTACACTTGGCCGCATGCCGATTTGCCTACTTAGTTGGTAATAAGTATACAAAAATAGTTACAACATTTAAACTCCGCCCCAATGCAAAAATTTTCGAATGTTTAATCTCGAATTCGCTTCTTCTTCCTATTTAAAAGCTGTAGTCTTGCCAATGTTATTATGTGGGCAACATATGCAACTACTTTTATGGCTACATTATTGGTTACGGATATACCTAAAGTATCATATTTTAGTGAGATCTATGTAACCTAGCGACACAGAATAAATATAACTATCGATAAGAAGAACGGAGTCCTGGAGTAGCTTCAGCAATTAGTTTCAGTTAAAAATGTTGTGTTACCTAATTTTTTTTAGTAATGTTATCGGATATCCGATAGTTTCTGTTACGGTAACATCCCTACGATAGTGTGATAGGTATCAATATCGGCACCTCGTTACCGCGGATACTTTCATTTGGATGCAAATTGATTCGCACAAAACTAATAGAACAGCCCTACCACTGGAACGAGTATCGATTGTAACTCGAATTAGGAATTAATTTCGAAAACCGTATAGGTACAGATTTGTTGCTGCTCATTTCTTCCCGGGCAGATTCTGAAAGTCAATTAAGAGAATGGACTAAGAAATATATTCTAAGTTAGTTATTATCACCTTCAACCACTTAAACAAAATTTAATGCACACTGCACACGTTACGCATCAAATGTCGCTGAATTATATGTTACAAGTCAGTTTCTATAATCTATGTCTGCATCTAAATTCACAACGTTGACTTGGCATTTAGCCATGAAAGGGCCACTATTCTTCCATGCTAAGTTCTCAAATATTTACTCGAGAGGAGAACAAATTCCTAATTTAATATCTTCTCATCTTTCGAGAACCAGTAGTATAGTACAGCCTCGTCCATCATTCTCACTATATGCAAACAGGGTAAGCCAAGCCGCTAATAATGATTCCATTATAACTACAACCAGATTGGATGCTCCGAATTATGAATTTGTTTCGCTTATCGATGATCAGACCTCTTTGATTTATTGCCGATTGAAGCTGATTCTGTTTGTCTACTTCTCAATTTGTTAAATCTTATTATATTACGGAATGATATAGTCTATTAGACTGTAGTACTTTTGACATTTATAATCTAAGGTTCCTCTCCTCTTTATAGATTGAATGGTTGTTAAATTTTATGGATGTTCCCAATTTTCTGCAAAATGTTCAAATATTTCTTTCCGTAAAAACCTTCAACAGAGTATTAGAAAATTAAAAAAAAGTGCATTCGGTAAAGTTGTTCTCAAGTTATGCTTTCTTTACATTGTTTACCCATTTTTCTCCTTCTAGACTTTAATTAACAATCAACATTTGATCAGAATTCCTGACAGCGTTATGTAGTACTCCATATTTTAATTCTCCGATAAGCTATTGGCGCTGTAAAAGAATTAGTAAAAGTTACAAGCGACAACTAAATCGGATCTGACGATTAAGCAGGAATTTGTTGGTACAGTCAACTGCATAAGCCACAACGAAACTACAGTCAATTTTAGTCCTTGACGCACTGACTTAAAAACCTGGTAGAACACCAATGATTGTACAAAAAATAAAAGAATGAGCCGAGTTTGGGGACGTGACGAATGCATTTTGAACAAAAACAAACACACAGACAGTTTGGTTAACCATTGGGACGCCATTTGGAATAATAACATTTTTAATATTTATATTGTTCGGTGGTCTCCTACTATGGAAACATAATCTTATCGAATTTATTGAGAGTTTTTAATATAAGTTAAAACAAATAATGTAGGTAGTATAAATAGTAGTAAGATGATGAGATTTGTCGAGCTGCTTAAATTTGGTCAGAGTCTGAGCATTCCGTAATCCGTATATCTTAGAGAAGGACATTGAGTCGAACTGCTTGAAAATCTGAAAAGTCATAATAATACTTTTTCTTCTTAGTCGTATCCTCATGACTGAGGGTCGTGACCACCAGTAGCTATAGCTCTCGTGGCTAAGGCCTTCCAGGCAATGCAGTCCTGTGCCTGTTTTAGGGCCAGAAGGAGTTTCATGTGCGTGGTAGATTTTATAATGTCCGTCCTCTAGTCTAGTCGGTGCTCTTCCCAACAATACAAAACAGTTAAAATTCAATTAATTTAGTTAACGTTTCGATGTATCTAATTTGATTCGTTGAATTCTCTATTCACCTTCGACTTCCAATCGAGAATTCCGTAGTAAATACACCACCATGATACGACAATGACAATTTGTAGAGGCGTTCATAACGTCCGACTCAGACCACGCCAGGAAAGAGTTCGATTTTGAAATCCATGTGAATATTATGTATTCCATTGATAGTCGAAATTGAAAACCAGCAGTTGATAATGTCTAGTTAGATGTCAAAGCGATAGGAAATATTATATTTCTCTGGTTGACAGTTAGCGTTGTACTTATAGCTTACGTTGCTTTGTACGCTTCTTTACTTGATTTTCAGTAATACATATCTGACTTTTCATGTTCCAATGCAGCTATTGAATGTAATATTTTTTTGACTTCTCTAAATATAATACCCAAAATAGTATCAGTAAATAATATGCGACCATTCGAAAAAACCAAGTAAAAACAGACTCGGATTTAAAATTCACCAGTGAAACTCAAAAATCAAGCCCCAAAGATGTTTGTCTTTCCTGCATACTTCCCTGCCTGTGCCACCCACCGCACCCTTCACTTCGTTCCAAGTTGTTGTGACGTTATGACAGGGTATTGTTTTGGGCTTGCTTTATTTTTGGATGTCAATGTCAGCGTGTCTTGGTTCAGAGCTGGTCGAAGGTCGCATCCTGGAATAATAAATAAATTTATTCTATGTAATTAGGTATTTTTAGTTATAGGACAGCATTTCCCTAAATTATAAGATCTACATAATCATTATCATCAAGTGTTGTATTTTATACATGAAACCTCGAATTATTTATCATCATATACTTCCACTATAAGGTAGGTCTGTGAATGACAATAATTTATTTTCAACTTATTTTACCATCGCAGATGTAAGTGAAGAAGAAGCTTTAGTTGTATTTTAATTTTTTAAGGGTAATGATTAGTTTACACTACCTAGTAACTTGAAACAAACTATGTAATAGTTTGTTTCAAGTTACTAGGTAGTGTTATCTTATCAATATAATTTTAATAAAAAAGCATTGTGGTCAGGAAATAATTCAAAAGAAGGAGAAAACAGTAACAAACGATGTTTCGTTTCGAAGTTACTTCAATAATTTGTCAGCCATTTAATCCCACTGACAGTATTTTCAATGAAGCTTCAAACTCGCTATTTCGGTGCGCAATTAGTCGACTTCTTAGTCACCGGAGTTCCATGCTGCTGGTGTTTCTGTTTGTTTTAATTTTAAAGAAAGTATATAACTTACAGACTGCAAGAAGGAATCCACAGCGTCAGCTCAGAAGTCATGCTTTGTCGTTATTTTTATCAGTACTGGCCGTGTAAAAGCCTTTTCTGATACTATTACTTTCAAACGAAAGTCTACTAGAACGATTTCGATTAAATCGCACAAGTAAGAGAGTAGTAATCCTGGTACAGCACATGAAGTTCTTTCTATTTCAAAATTCCCAAAGACGCAAAGCCCCGAAGCCTAGTCATATAATAAAAATTTGTATTGCATCCGTTTCAAAGTAACTAAAAGTTAACAAGATCAGTGGCAGTCAAACAGAAACGTGGCGACAGGTTCAATATGTTTGTTTAATCAGTTGAGTCGAGCAGTTGCTGCAGACAAACAGACATCGTTTGCACAACGCATAGTTCACGTCCGTATGACACATATGGTCCGTAAGGTATTATATATCGTGTTTGATCAAATTTATCTTTTGTTTTACCAGCTTTTATGAAACCGATAAATCTAGTACCTAGTTTACATGCTTGCCAAGCGATAAATTGTGGCCCTAATCTATATTACAGACTAGGGCCACTTTCCAATGAGCATTCAAGCAATGCAAACTACTCATTCAACTCTGTTTCATTATGGTTTTAAATCCCATTAAGAAACTTTTTGCATTGAAAAAGATGGAGTCGGCACTACACGGCGATTTCTTCCACTTCCTGACAATGATTTTCGAAACATTGAGAACGATTGCCCAGACACAAAAGTTTTATTTTAATACCAAGGCCAACAAAAAATCATTCATTTCAATAAACGGACTGTTAACGCCAGCAGCTATTGTGTGACACCATAATTACACAATTCGATACATGCGTTTGCATTTGAGGTAAAAAGCGACTGATTGAGAGCGCAGTTAGTCACCAGTGTAACTTGACACACCCTTTTGGAAGTCACAAATAGAAATCGACCGTGACTTTGATAGTGCTATGGATGTGAAGGATCTTCGTGGACTGGTCGGTGAATATGAATTATTCACTCGGATAATTTTAATTAGTATTCGATGCGAGTTTACGCTACGTGTTGGGGCGCTGCTCACACGTGTGGAGTTGGGGCGAGAACGTACACAGTGAGCTCTGGACTGTTGGTTGGGATCTGTTGGGATTATGGTTATTTTATTAACAGCTTAAAGTTAAGGCCTGATAACTCCATATTCTCATGCCTCAATAAGCACATCTACTCACAGCTGTAAGGAAAGCATCCAAATATTTGATTGAAATCATTGATTTATTCATTGTTTTCTTGTTATATTATCAGCCATATTTTAAAGCCATTATTTTCATTAGAAATGATTCAAATAAAAGGTCTTCTTTGCTCAATTTTTCTACCATGTAAACGAGCCACTTCAGTGGGCTATGTCGGTCACTGTTGTTCTTCTATTTAACGAACATTAAGGCTATGCTATTGATTGCTTTCTTTATTATTTCTTTCATTTTCATTTTTTACTAGACTTTCCTTCCTTTATAAGTATTTATTTATTTAACCTTTATTGCACAAATACAAAATACCTGATTGAAGGAAAAGTTGAAGCGAGGAGATGGAAAGGAAAGCCAAGGAGGGCATTTATAGACGAAAAAAAAAGAAGGTATCGTATCGTATAAAGAGGTCAAATCGATGACAGAAGACAGGCTTACATGGAACTTACTCCACCGACAAGAACGAAGTTCTTAAATTTATTGATTGATTGCACAAATACAACCTATGGCACAATAGGTGGACTTAATACAAAAGCATTATCTAACAGTCGACCTTTGGGTTTTTTTTAGTATATGTTAGATCGTAAATCGTTACAAATAAATTGTATTCAAAACGACAGTGTCTAGACACTATACATATACTAGGGATATATCCCATATAGTGGATTGTCCACCAAATACAAATACACCGCTAGCACTCTCCCTTACTGACACATGTAGAGAGTCATCTCAATATTCAGATAAACATTATGTTATTAAAATAAATGTCGTCATCCAACATTCCAGTGTGAAATGCGCTCCAATGGGAAAGTGATATTTTAATAAAATAAACATCGGAGCAAACCGGTTACGATTTAATTTTTCAAGTGCTGTCCGGTTCAGAATAAAAGTTTATGTTCCCATAAAATCCAGCACAATACATGGCCGGTCGGAACAGGAAATAAAATGTCTATATAAATTCAAATATGGCGAGAAAAAGATTTAGGTAATAATGCAAACAATATCAGACTCTGTGAGCTTAGGGTGCTTACACACGCAATTCTTTTGTATCTAAACCCTCGCGTGACTGAAACAAGAGCTATATTTTCCCGCTAAATTGTCGCGTGTGCAACAACCTTTAGAATTTAGCGAGATTTTTAATCGCATTACTCGGGTGTCCATGTATATGATAATGTAGTAATAAAACGTGGAATATTCTGAACAAATCTCCGCGAAAACATCGCTTTATTGGCGGGTTTTACGATTGTTCTTAATTTAAAATACGACTCCATTTTCATGACGTTGCCGGGGGTCTATCTGGCCAGTATCTTTCTTGGACAATAGTGTTGGAACCGTTGGGACAACAAAAGGGCAGTGAGACATGTTGACTTAGGAAGCAACGAGATAGGGACCACCTACGCTTGTCTATGGAGTGTGTTGTCAAATGTGAAATAGTGGCGATGGTCGAGACAAGATTGAGTGCAGTGGCGTCCAATTCATTTTATGATCGAGCGATTCGCTCGCCGTGATATATTAAAATGGTGTCATTTGCACTGTCTTCTTGTGACGTTATCATAAGATTGATGCTATTTATCTTTTCTACCACCTTACTGTCGCCTTATTTTGGAAATAAATGTTCAAAATTAACACTAAATTTGTTGAACTTATTCCTTTTTGTTCTTTTCCACAATCGTGTGCCAATTTTTTCTTTTAAATTTGCATATGGAAATCTGAAGCACGAAATCGTACATTCCGGGTCATAATTCGGAATGCTGTTCATTATTGAGTGGACATGTTCCAAGCAAGACGACCGAGTTCGTGACAGATTGGATCGCTCGTGAGCCCCCGGTGCAGTAATTGGAGCGGCGGACTATCGACAAATATCTCGATTCTCGAATAAGACGCCATGTTGGATTTTACTTTTTTTTTCTTGAGACTCGTTAGCGCACGAGGCGCCACTGTTCGCAGCCTGTCAGCATCAGACATCTCCTCATTAGAGAGACGATGGGTGAGCTGGGCGATTGTGCCTTACTCTGAGGTTGCAAACGCTGTCGTGCGTAACTACGTACTCTCTTACGAGCTTACGACACGTTGACAAAACCCCAACAAGGGGTCTTAATCATAACGATCATTTTAGATTTTTTTATGTCGCTGTAATGTTACATTGATTAGGCTAAATAACTTCAGTGAAAGTCCAAGCATTAACAGACTAGAAAACCTACCTACGACTAGCTAGAGAGAGACAAGACGGGAGATGATATAACTTAAAATAAATTCTAATACTTACAAAAAATTCAGTAAATCACATAATATAAATGGGATTTATTTTAATGCTCCTAAAAGACCTTGTAAAATTATATTTGCCAAACAAACCATATAAATTTCACCCTATTGTGTCCCCGCAGGGCCGTAAAATTTTGACTTGGTGATAAAACTGGTACAGTTATGTCAGATTTACGGCTGAAGGTCGCGTTATAATAATTGAAAGTGAGGGTTTATTATGTAAATTCGGTGTTGAGTGTGAAGTTGAATTATGTTATCTAAGCTTGATTTACAATTTTATCATTATCAATTCAGCCCTTTTATGCCCACTGCTACGTGCAGTCCTGAGCTGCTCCCATGCACATACGATCTGCGATTTTGGTTATATCATCCGCTTACTTATCTTATTGGTGGTCATCCGGCACTCTAATTCTTTCTTTTGTTGGGCTATACTTATTCGATTTTAAAAATCACAACTTCTATTTAAAATTGCTTTCAAATTCCATAGATAAAACTGTAACAACTGAAATCAGAATAAGGTCGTTCGTTTTTTAAATTGATAGTTGAGATTTAGATTGCAGAATCAATAGCCATGTCAGCCACCCAAGTCCATCACTTGAACACAGATTATAAACCTAAACAGGTTAATATTCCGATAAAAATGTAAAATTCATCGTTAGGCGTCCCAAACAGGTGGCAGGAAACCAGATACGCGAGTAACGTAAGAAGCTAGGCCACAGATGAAAAATGCTGGTACGATGATAAAAATGACAGGATTCCAGGCGACAAAAAACAAAATTCCCGATTCCCAGAACGCGTCGCGTGGACGTGACATATTTGAAGATAATATTAGTTCTGTTGCCTTTCCCTGAAGTGTCGCGTTTCTGAACGTTGACGCTGACGTATTAATTACTAATACGTTTTCATGCTCCAAGTCGGAGGAATCTGAGGCGACGACGACGTGATACGAATACAGATTCTCATTTCCGTTAAAGGGTGGCGTTAAATGAACTAGGTACCTAGTTTGTATAGCATCAATGTCTTGAAAAGCCTTAATGACTTCATGACTTAACGATAGATGAGATGAGAAAGAAAATCGCAAATTTTAAACATGATTGTATTGATCGATTGTTAATTATGATCAAACTGTTATGGGTTTTCAAAATTTGACTGACTATCTGACTAAAACCGCTAACGGAATCCGAAACATTTAGAAAGTTATCAACGTACGAAACGTTGCATCATACCACAACAATTTTCTACCAAAATTACTCAGAAATTGAATTGTAAAGTGTCTCTGCACAATGACGGAAGTAATTCATCACAATTGGCAGGTAAAATGTTTACTTAAGGGCAATTTAAGTTAAAAGCCCATGCCAAATTCCATCATGAAGCGTGAGGCTGACACCCGCTGTGTCAGGCCGCATATCGCATCTTCCTTTGCCATGAAATCGACTTTGTCACTGGCCATAAATCTTCCCGCCAAAAAAACAACAATATGGCAAAGCGCGTTCCGATTCATCCATCGGATGTTTACACAACAGCCGAGGCGTTCACAACGAGTTGATTTTTTGTTGCGAATTTACTTAGAAACGTTTTTATTACGGTCGTTGAATTCGCGCACTGTTCCTTTCCTTTCCCATTGTTCGCGTGTTTATTGTTTTGGAATGTTTAGATGGAGTTGTCAAAAATGTTAATTAAAAAAATGTTTTGGCGGTCAATTTTGGATTCAATTTTATTGCAGCGCTTTTTTTTATTTTATTTAAATGCTCGCTTTGCATAAAGTGATTTACAATCACCCTTGGCAGCGACATATGCCATTATCGGAAAAATATGATGTTTTTCAGCTGAGCCTGGAATGAATTAACAGGGCGTGCGTAGATACGTCGGACCCGCTTCCTTTACAGCCTGGAGAGGTGCCAATAAAGTAGTTTTAAGGCGAACTTTCTGCTAGTGTCGCCCATAATTCTTGTCTCTGGAATATTCCGATGGCAATAAATGTCTACTACCTCACACTATCAATCCCTTTCTGCAATTCTGCATCCACTATCAGTCGTCTCCATCTAACGGCGGCCATTTCTCGCAGGCGCGCCAAAAAGGTAGTGTTGCCACATGTAAAAAGGGGAATAAAAAATGCGGAGGGACGTCTGGAATTGTGGACAAAAAACGTGCCGTATGGCAAGCGTCCGCTGTGGTTTGTATAAGCTTGTCTTGTTTTAGTATATTGAGCGTGGATATTTATAGTGCGCGTTCCGAGGGGATCATTTCTATACTAATTTGCTAATTTCAGCCTCAGTAATCTCTGTCTTCTCATAGTTGTACTAATATTAGTAGCGTTTTATGGTAAGCAGTAAAATGCGAACGTTTTGCGGTTTTACGACAAGTGTCACGTTACTTTACATGCGTAATGTTGGCTATAAATTTGAGTGTTGCCAGTATGCATTTAGGTTTAAAACGACAGTTCTGTGGTAGGCGGTTGAAGGGCTATTTGTACGATTGATGGTTATAGTAAACTAAGCACAGATAAAATAAACCAGCTGTAAGATAATCTCGATAGATGCGTGTAACAATAAATTCCATTTTTGGGTATGAAAAAGTCCTTATTATCATCAAAAAATCATCGTATGCAAAAAAATTGATTTTTTTTTTTTGAAAATTTGAATTTTTGATTTTTCTGTGTAAAAGATTTAAATATTTTCTACTTGATTATTAGGTAATATGGCCTAATGCACAGGATGTCATGGAAAAGAAATCATCTAGATAAAATATGTACAACGTATCAGAAAGAGAAAAATCAGAAATAACCAAAATCATCATTTGAAAATTGTACTTATCGGCATTAAGAAGAATAATAAGTATTGTGTTTCATCTAAGTATATATTTTTTCATGACAACTTTTCGTGTTATTCTAGAAGAAAACCCATTTTTATAAATTCCAATAGATGTTGTCTTCAGTTTTGACGTTCAGTTACTACAAACATTTTTACCACACCATTAAATCACCACAGTAACCAACAACCTAAAAAGGAAAGCTAAACGCAGTCACACACCCCGTATACAAAACAATGTGAGAATAAAAATTAAGTTCATTTTGGATAAATTTGGTAGAACGGACAATAAACACCGAGGCAATGACACCGTGTTATTTACATATAAAAACAACATTAAATTGATATCTACCTGGAAAAATATCATAATAGATTATCTTTCCATTCCATCCAACTACATGAAGAGATGACAGTCGTTGCAGCAAGTGTGTTCCTTTCTAAATAAACTTTGTAGTAATTATTATTTGGTTTAATAATTAGTTTTCAGATTATACAGAGAACATGATCTGGAAATGCACACTCTCAAATGATAATTTCTACACTCATGTTTCTGGACTTTTTAACGTAATTTTTACTTGGGAATTGGTTTACAATTTCTTATGACTTATAGCTCCGTTAGTAGCGTTTATCTGCTGCGTTGATACTGTTAGTACCATACATTGCAAGAAGCTTGCTCTCTTTACTACAATGTTATGTGTCCGAATGATTTATTTAACGTATTGTTTATGTTCCAAGCTCCGTGAATGGCGTCTGTATCTTGAGTTTATATTACTACCAATTATTTACGTTCTCCATATTCCTTATTGCCACGTCGTAAAGTCTAAATTTAACTTTTGACTTGACTAAACTTTTTATGCCGTGTGGTATCCTTGCCATTTTAGTTTTACGAATGTTTTGAACCCTATTGTTTCAGTCATAGAGTTGTTTTTGAGTTGATTAAAGGATTTGGTATTGTTGTTTGTCAAGATGTCGTGGGTGGAGACAATACAAGCGTGGGTGCCCGGGTGCGCTCGCACATTTTGTCTCACCTCCGCTTTTTATGACGAACATTACACATACTGATTTTAATGAAGATTAAATTTATTAATGTCTATCGAAACGCCATTGCCACGGTCTTGCCAGTGTAAACTTTCCCACATATTTAGGGAGAAAAAATATTTTTCCGACTAAGAGGAAGTGGTTTGTTAGTTCCGTTTGTGTTTGTGTTTTTGATATCAGTTACTCATGTCTTATAAGTTTTGTATTTATTTGCTTTTTCAATTTTGCTTTTACTTCAATTACGGCGTTTTTTCTCTCTGGGTAATTATAGGGTTAAATAAAATTTTCTATTAAAATATATATTTTTTTCACAATATTAACTTTAACTACTTAAATAAAAACTACAGGTAATCCTAGTTGAACTTGATTCTGGTTGAGCTTTTATTTCAGTTTAAGTTAAACTGTTTATACAAGCTACAATTTCACTGAATGATGCCAATAATCTTTATCTAATAACTAAGTTACCATATGTTCCAATGCACAAGAAGAAAAAAAGTAAGATTAGATCAAAATTTAGGACTTTGACCTTTCACCTTATAAATTACTAGCTATACTACCTATGTATGTAATTGTTATAAAATATATTATCGCTGAGTTAGCATGCCGTAACACAAGTCCCGAACTTACTTTGGGGCTAACTCAATCTGTGTGATTTGTCCGTATATATTTATTTATATGAATGTGGCAATTAATCGAAACAGACCGTCAGTTCAAACAAACTTAGATAGTTATTAATACTAGTGGACTTCTGTCATTCATCTGTTATGATAATATGCAGAGGCGAGCCGCTAATTTAGTAATTATATAGTTTTGAGAGCTGGCAACCCCGGCGCCGCCTCGTTGGCGGTTAATGGCGCATTATTATGATACTTTATGACTGTTTGTTTTTTATGACAGACCAATTTGTAAATATTTATGTGTCGTGTGATATCGGCCATAAATATGTTAAAATAAATGTTATACTTAATGACATTTATCTATCAATCATTTTATAATGTTTGATTTGGAACAGTAAATGTTAATTTATTTTCGAAAACTATTTCAAATTCAGACTTGGATATAAGGCACATTTAAAAAAATTCTAGAATCTTTATTACCTGTCTAAGTACATTACTGATTTACAGAGTACCAACAATAAAAAAACGTAAAAAAAATGGGAAAAAAGCAAAAAAGATATTCCAGCACGACGACGACGACGCTGCGAAGAAGGGTTTCTATAAGGCTGGCAATATTAGTTCGTTGCTGGCAACATTACCCCTCTATTGCTATCCTTTGCGCAAGGTTAGCGCAAAGTAACTGCCTTGGATTACTGTTATAATAAAGTCTAATCCAAGGGCAGTTACTATCTATACTATATTCCAAATCATACCAAACACGGCTACATCACGTTTTCTTTAACACCCCATAAAATCTCGTATCTCAATTATTTGTCAGTTAACAATTAACCGAACGATCGGATCAATCCATTATAATCGAATAATGTGCTAATCAAGTCGTCCGTGGGCTAATTAACGGCGTCGAGTCGTGCATTCTAATCGAGTATTATGTTTTCGATAATCGATTCAATGTCCCTTGTGAGATTATACATATTTTTTTAAATTGTCTGTCAGTTTGTTATGACATTTTGTATTTTTTATCTACTTAATGAATGAATGAAATAATTCTATTTCATTCTTCTCTCAGCCGAAAGACGTCCACTGCTGGACAAAGGTAAGGTGCTGCTGCATAATTAAGTAAACATAATTTGAATACAGATTTGTTAGTTTCTACCACAGAAATCAACTAAATAATATTGGTTTCAACTTTAATAACTGCATTTAGATAAATACACACAGACCAAAAGAACGAATGAGGTGAATAGGTACTCATTTTGTAGAAATCTTTCGATTATGGGGGTGCACTTCTTCCACTGCTTCAAACAGAACTTTTCCTCACAGAATTTTGCCAGAACAATTTGGTATCTTGAAAAATTTGTACATTAAATGTAAAATCTCAAAGTCTTGAAATGTCAAAATCTTTATTAACATTTTTAAACTGAGAAGCGTTGAAGTAACTGTATTTATCTGGTTACCCTGTTATCGCTATAATATCAATTACTCGCGTAGCAAATTGCGAGTAAGTATCGCTAAGAAAAATCCATTACCGCTCCACCGTACCGGTTTAATTACGGCATAAATTACCGGGTCCGGCGCCGGCTGCCGCGACGTACCGCCGGACGGGAATTTTCATTTAGGACTGAATTTGGTATGGACAGATAAGTTTGGCTAGACCAGATGTGTTCTAAACTAATATTGGATGCTTGTTACCTTAGATACCTACGTTACTTGAAAACTGAAAGTAAAACTAAAAAACTGTAACACAGTCATATTAATTCTGATAAATATCTGGACAGATTAAAGGACACTTAATTATACAAGGCATATTAAATTAAGAGTGTCCTTTTGCATAAAATATGAGGTATAAAATATAAAACAAAACTTGGTGACCAAAAAGCTCTCTGTCTATACTTGTTAAAGTTTTCTGTTGTTCCAACCAGTCTACATTTTAATTTAACGCTATCCATAGTAAGTACTGAAGAACATTCAAAATACGAAATTTCATCAAAGTTTCAATCAATTTTCCATGTTTTCGAAATGGCGAAATTGAAATAAACAATCGACTATATTACTAAACCCACTTAAATCCCAACTAGGAATCGTAAAAACGCAATCGCGCGCGACTGCGACCAGCGACGCGCGTCGCCGCAAATCGTGCGACTAATCGTTCGCACGCGCCGCTGATCGCAAATCGCATTCAACTTTGCATGCCGTGATATTTGTTGCATTTTTTTCAATTTTTCTAAAATCAAGATAACTTTACACGAAGCACTGAACTAATTTTACATGAGCAAAAATAAATTTTTAGGGTTTCGTACCTCGCAAAAGATAAAACAGAACTCTTATAGGATCACTTCGTCGTCCGTCTGTCTATCAAGATAGTATATAGTCTTTAATTCCACGTGGTTGTGTACAAAACTGAGAAAGTAAAATCCAAACCATTGTTGTCCACTAAGAAACTAGAAAAAATGCACAAAGCACTTATAAATTTTCCTAGAAATGCCAGAAAAGCAGGAAGTCCAAAAGCACCCTGTCAACTCGGGAACATTGTGTTATCTGTTACCTCAGCCATATCAATATCCTGTTCCCATGTCACTGCCATCGCACTATCACGATCATAGTATCGAATCACTATTCCGAATACGTATGTATCGATATGAGCGGACAAAACGGCCCTTGTAAACGCAGGGTTGGCAGAAAAAGGATATTTTTTGGGACGCGTGTTTCCTGATGATATTGATAGTTTTTAGAGTTATTTTTACACGCCTGCTTCCAAAAAATGCTAGAGCATAAAGCTTATAGACACCTAAAGCTTATAGATAAACAGTAGGTAGTAATTGATTGTCTTTCATCTTCCATTCAGCATTTAATACTTTAAGTGTTATCTAACTTTAAACCTCATTATTATTTCAATCAAAATGTCGTAGAAACCGGCAGACTATAGGTATAAAATATTTTTTTATTTCATTTATTTTTTAAGAGCATTTTATCAGTAGTGATGATTATTATTTTAAGAAAAGTTAACTCTCTGATTGAACATAAGATTTCTAAAAGAAATAAGTCCCTTTTTGTGCGTATTTAGGACATATTTAAGTGTATTACACAAAACAAGGACTTCACACAAGGTAGGCTATTTATATAATTATTCTAAGAACAAATCATATTAATTCGTAACTTTCCTAGCGGCGCCAACCCTTTTTCAAAACAATTCAATGCGCACGCATATCTTTTGAATAATTCATCAAGTGAACTGGACACTTACTGTTTTTCATCAAATACTAGTGTAGGCTTGTAGCTCATAATGAGACCATTCCTAACGTTTTTGTGGGCTCTTTATGATGTGAAAATAAGCGGACCCTCAACTGGTTTATTTATTGAATAAACTCAACTGGTTGAATTATATGTATCTTCTTTTTCATTGACTATTTTCAATTGTAGATCAATCTGACTTATGTTCTGTAATTTCAATGTACTGTCTTTATCTAATTTTATTGTAACTGCCCAATCTATAAAACGTTTAAGCTTTTACATTAGAACATATATAGCTTTTAGTTATAGTATAAGCTGTGCCCTGTGGTTTCGATGCAGTCGAAAGTTCGGAATTTCGGATACGGGTAGCCAGCTTTCCTAATTTTTTTATATTTTAAAATCATCACAAAATTTCGTATAAAAAATATTTATCGCATAAACAAGATACACGATATTGCTAATCCTGTTTAATAATACATAAGATATTGATATAAAAAGCGAATGTTAACCTGCAGAACCAGATAGTCCTATAGCTACTAGAAGTAGAATGTAAGTTTTTAGCGCCATAATTTTATAGCAACACTAGCTTTTGCCCGCGGCTTCGCCTGCGTGAATTTCCCACGGGAACTGTGCTTTTTCCCGGGATGAAAGGTACCCTATGTCCTTCTCCATACTATGTGTATGCGAAATTTCAGGAAGATTGGTTCAGTAGATAAAGCGTGAAGAGGTAACAAACACACAAACAAACAAACTCACTTTCGCATTTATAATATTAGTTAGGATTAGCTAGTATCATACAGCAACACACGGACTCCTCGCGCGGAAGTCCTTGTTGCTCGAAGGCTAGTATAATTCGCGTCAAATAAAAAGAATGATGAAAGAGGCAGTAGAGGGTGAAAATTGCGCATGAGTACGACTGACCAATCGCGTTCGCCGGACGAGACCCGCCCGACGTACACCGCATAGACCGATAAATCGCCTACTGCACAACTTAAACGCCATTATTCATCTTACCTGACGAGACTTGTATAGTAGTTTTTCCAGAAAACCAACAAAAATAAAAAATAATTGCTCTATGAATAAATGTCTTGGATAAAATAAATCCGGAAGCTACTACAACAATAGGTAATGTTTTTAAAATTCATAGAGCACGTCTATTTTGCAAATTGTCTGATTTGCAAACGTATGCGCCGGATGGGGACTTCTGATTTATTATTTAAAAAAACTCGTTAAATCGAATATCGAATTCCGTATGTTTCGACTGTTAGCTGTATTTATTGGCAAATTATTCTAAGTTTAGATTATCTATGCTATTTTAATATCTCATACCCGGAGCGTGAATTAAATAATTTGGTTTGCTTTTGAATTTATATTGTCCAATTATAGATACGTTTTTATTTTACGATAATGGGAATAATAGGTAGATGTTAAGTTAATTATGCGATTTTTAGTTGAAAATATTATGCAATCAATGAAATTTACAATAGAACGCGGTGTCCCAGACAGTCGATATCACAGCCGGTTTGAGTCGATATCTCGATTCTCAATCAATCGACTGGAGGTGTGATGTTTACGACTCATTTGAATTTGGAATGAGCCGTTCACCCGAGATCTATCGCTAATAGTTAATATGTTTATGGCCAGTATATTTAAATTAGTGTTTAATAAGCAAATATCTTAACGGGTTTCGTGCTTGACATGGTATAAACCATTACACATAATTTTGTGTTATTTTTAAAACGTTTCTTATAGAAAAACAAGCTAATATCCTATCCTTAAAATTCCTAGCGTACTAATTTTAGGAATAGGACGAAAGTACTTATACTTAGTTATTTGTTTGTTACTAAATCATCGCCTCAATAGTAAATCAGATTTTGATAAAATTTGAAACGTACCTTTTTATCCCGAATTTCCCATAGGTGAGAAGGCCCAGGGCGGAAATAATTTTCTCCAGATAACTAGGTGAGTATCTATTTAAAATAAAACTCTGCAATTGCATATTATACTCTGAATTTCAGAGTATAATATGCAATTACATATCTATCAAAGGCTATTTATCATTTCAGAGTCTGAAATGATAAATAGCCTATGACAGACAGTAACAACATAAATTTTCTAACGTTACCAGACATATGCAAATGCAGTATCTATACTAATATTATAAATGCGAAAGTTTGGATGTGAGCTTTGTGAATTTGTGAGTTTGTGAGGATGTTTGTTACTCAATCACGCAAAATCTACTGGACGGATTTCGATGAAATTTGGTACAGAGGTAGATAATAACCTGGAATAGCACATAGGCTACTTTTTATCCCGGGAAAAAGCACTGTTCCCGTGGGAAATTCACGCGGGCGAAGCCGCGGGCAAAAGCTAGTATACAAATAAATTAGTTATAATAAACTCATAATATATCCGCAATTCTATCACACTCCTTCTTAGCAATCGTGTAAGACAAATTAAATATAAAACATATTCATAGGTATAAAGACATCTGTTTTCGTCCTATATGGTCGGGTTATAATAAATATTTTAATTTTAAATAAGTCGTCGACCATTTAATATTGCTAATTCACGCCTATCATTTGCAATGTTTATTTTCGCATCGTTTTAACACGTTTTATCTTAAATATTACAAGTTATTCGACAAAAAACAAGAAAAATATTTACATGAAAACAAACCTCTTTTTTGGCATCTAACAAATTCTAATAGAATAGTGATGGGCTGGTAGCCTGGTAGCATCGAACTCAAACGCGATTCAATTACTTTAAAATCGATAGAAGCACTATCGAATGGCGACCGCGGCGCGATGCGGTGCGTAGGAAGCGCAAATAAAAATAAAAAATTTACATATCGGACGCGACCATCGTAAATATTCGAGAAAGCGAATACTCAAACAGGTATCGATTACATCTCGTGTATGGACTCACTCTGCCTCCTACGGTGTTTTGATCGGTAGCTGGCGTTTATGAGATACGACACGAACACGACACGACAGACGCATTATTGAAATTGTATTGGAAGCTGCACTTGGAATAAAAACAAGTACCTAATAGAATTATAATTACTTCCTTAGAATAAATATTTCTATACATGTTTTGAAGAATTTTAATAATTATTTTTCTTCATAAAAATACACGTAAGTTAAATAAACCTTACAATGAAAACATTTTTCATATATTGATGATGATATGATTTTGCATCTGAAATGGATCACTTATAATAAAATATCTTGTTAGTAGCAAATGATCTAAACTTTTTTTCATTTTATATTTCCTACATGTACCTAGAACTTCTAAATAATTAAAATATATAACAAAAAGCTCCCCCTAATTCTGCATCGATTCGTAATTCTATAATATGTATAGTTTTGTTAATTGATTTATTAATTAATAGAATACTTAGAATAGTTTGACTTGATTTATATTAAAACATTTCGTAAAGTATAAACGGACTCTATTATTTATGATGAAATTACTTAAACAAATAAATTAAATTATACCCATGTTCCGTTTAGCAGTTAAATAATTCAATTTGAAATTATATATTTTTATCGACATCGATACGAAGCCTTACTGGTTTCTATATATTCTGTGGCATAAAAGTCACACCACTAATAAATTATATGTTTAAGTTTTCCGCTTATATTTTATTGAGATATTTATTGCATAGATGTTACAGTATATTTGTGAGGAGGACATGCAGTAAAAAATTTGATATCTATATTTATTTCTACCTAATACCTACTTGCTTAGTTTTAGTCTTTATTCAAAGTTAAATCTTTATACTTGTATTTAATGAAGATCCACATACCTAATAAAATTGTACCTAACTATGGTTACATGCATTTTAAAACCCTATAGGTACTTAAACTCCGCTCATTAACTTTTAAATAGTTACATTAATACTAAAATAATACTACTAATACCAAATACTTCCCGCATATATTCAACAACTAAGCAAGAATATTAGCAGAATAGATAATTTTATTAGATAATTTTGCGACATAAAGTAAGGGGTGTATAAACTAATAGCGCGAACTTTAAGACTAGGCAAAATATCTCTCTGCGCTGAAAATACACGGCATTAATGTTTTAGTACCGGTAAAATTTAATGATAATGAAGATGGTACGTAACTTCTTACACTAAAACCCTGTATAGTCATTACAGACAACAGGACAGGTGAAACAATATATAAAAGTTTATAAATATGGAAGTATGGAAACAAAGGAATAGAGTAGGACCCAAAAAAAAGATGGATGGATTCCGACGAAGATAGCATGAGTAGGAAGGAAGCATCAAAGGAGATGACAAATGATAGAGTAATAGAGGAAATTGACATACTATGCCAACCTCACATGAAATTCGGAAAAAGTCAAGAAGAAGAAAAGGAAAGGAAAGTATTTTTTATTTAGATGATAGGTCCCACTGCTGGGCAAAAGCCTCCCCCTTATCTCTCTTACATAAAATCATTTACAATGAGAGAGTAGTGTTTCTTAGACATTTCTATGTACGACTGTTCATAGAAATGTCTAATCACATTACTGTGTAGCCGATATCCATCATTTCATCGCACAAACATCGATATCAACATAAAATGGTATCGATTATCAGCGCCCGCGTCCGTGTTGTAAATCGTAGGCGCGCGCGCGCATTCCGACTATCTCGTATACCGAGAGGATCGTATTACGCGAATTCTGCGCTCGAGTGTCTAGGAAATAGATTGATATTTGAGGAATGTACTTACTTGCATTCTGTGTAGGTTATCTCTTTAATACAGAATACACTACTAAACATAGACCCTAGTATGTATATGACTCACGGTTATTTTAGGTAAGTATTATTGCATATACATATTAATTACAATTGTCATTATCACACATACATTTAATTAGAACTATGAGCGGCCATATTGTGACAAGTGATTAGTCTGAACCATAAGGTCATATGCTAATACTAATGCCGCATTGTGATCCATTGCGTGCGTATGCGCTTACGAAATGTTACATGTCAGTATTGTCAGTAGTCTTTACATGGACGACTTTATAGCTAGTCAGACGAAGAAAATCTATATTTTCTTTCTAAATTACACGTTAAAATAAGACATACTATCTGCGTCTCGGGGTTCCACTCCCGTAGGAATTTCAGGATAATGAGTACCTACCAGTGGCGAAGCCTCCTTAGCCCTTTCAGAACGATAATATTTTTTCTAAATTTTGACATATGTATTGACTGATACAAAGTCGCTAGGGGCTAGGGTTCCTCAGAAAAATTATGGAAAAAATCTCCCCCCCATGCCTTTCTCTATAACCCCCCCGCACGAACGTGCGTTCTCGGTTTTACTGCACGAACGCACGATCGTGCATAACTAAGATATGGCGGTAATTAAAACATATTGTTGACACTATAACATATATTTATTGTCTTCTTAAAAATATATAGTATTACAAACCTTTGAGATCAATATTTATGACTCAGAAATACTCAGAATCACGTTATTCAAGACGACTAATGGCTACAGGAATCAGTCCTCAACTTACTAAATATTTTTGGCATAGAATATGACATAATTAACATTGCAATACATTTTTAAACACAACAGGTGTTTATGATACGCTAAGAAACAATTTTGGTCTCTTATGATAAGAAGTTGGAAGCATTTGAGATGAGGTGTTGGTGTAGATTGGAAATGGTTAGCTGGACTGAAAAAATAAGTAATGAAGAAGTCCCAAATAGAATAGGAGAAAAGAGAGGCATTCTCAAAAGTATTGAAATAGAAGAGGGAAGATGTTAGGTCACTTAATATGACACGATGAATTCTTAAGAAACATCATAGGGGGAAGATAAAAGGAAGAAGGTGTCCAGGACGACCAAGGTAGGGTTATGAAGCAAATAAAGGAAAAAGTACGCGACATGGCATCTACGGAAGTGAAAGAGTTGGCAATGGAAGGAGAAAGATGGCAAGAACTCCACAACAGTTGACAACAGCCTCGCTCTAATGATGATACACTAGTAGACGCATCTTGTGCAACGTACAAACTTGTGTAATTGAACGACAACTTTTCAGCTTGCATTTCCTATCCCTTGCAATATCGTCGAAAACGGGGAAAGATGGAGCCAGCTGTTGCCAGCTTACCCAGCAGCACAGTAGTGTAGTAGCTGGAAAGACCTAGACATCTCGACAGATGGTGAAGCTTCCTGATCTTCCATCGTCTTATTGAAAGCGAAGCTAGAGTAATTCATGGGCGAGTCTAAATCCACCCTGAATCAAAGCAAGTCTTTAGATTTAATTTTATTTGTCTCACAGTCAATTTTGTATTGCTATTACTTTGTATTACTTTACAGTGATGTCAATGGCTCTCCAAAGTCTTGACCTTTGTGCCAGTTGTAGTCGGTTGCTCCTCATCCTAGCGGCGGCGGTTGGTGGTAGGCTTAGATGTTCCTGGCGCCCACGGTTGTTCGAGCTAGCTGCAGTTGGTAGGTTAGATATACCTGTTCCTGACGCAAATGATGTAACTGATTTAACAGCATATTGAATTCAGAATCACTATCATCATCGTCAGGGGAATCCTGCACAGGTATATCCTCATCTTGCAGACGAGAGACCTGAATTACCGGCTCAGTCTCTTCATCAGAAATGTGCAGGTCTAACTGACATCCATCGCCAAGCAATTCTTCAAATAAATTATCGTTTAGTGGCCGTCCTATATAAAAAGAAACAAGAATTACTTGTATGAATATTCAGTTTCATCAGTATAGTTTGAAACGACAACGCACGACCGTGCGTTCAAACTTCGCGGACTCATTGTGATTTCAAAAAGCATTCATCTAAAGAAATAATATCTTAATACTATATTTTAACATTTAAATTAAATATTTAAACCAAAAAAAAGTACGTATTAATTAAGTTTAAACCAAAAAATAAATACTTACGCCTACCGGTGTCGACCACAAACATAACTTCTATTTTGGAACACGTTTCTTCTGGACTCTAAAACCCCGTTGCCCCGCAACTGCCCTTGCACTATGTACCTAGACGAATGCACGAACGATCGACACCGTGTCGGCGCCGTAAAATGAAATTCCGCGCCAAAATATTTTTTTAAATGTGAACGCACGCTTAGTACGGTCAGTTCTGAAAGGGTTAGAACACGATTCCTACCGGCTTCCCTTAGCAGATTCAAATATATGTACAAATATTATTTTTAATCTTGCACAAAAATCTATACCCATATACCTATATGACACTGTCTTACTATAAGCCGAGGATCGCCGGCATTACACATTAAGGTAATCGACCGAGCGAGCGCAGCGAGCGAAGCGTCTCAGTTTCCACTAGCCGAAAATTCTTTTGTCTGTCCGGATGTTATCGCCTACAGGTCGCATTTCTGAACCGATTCTCATGAAATTTTGTAAGCAGGTTCGGTAATTTTATAGAATTTTTTAGTCGAGCCAGTTTTTCGAAATTTAAAAAAATGGCCGAAATATATAAAAAAAACCTCATATCTCAGCTATTTAAAAAATAATTCAAAAATGTCATTAGACATTTTTGCTACTCTTATTAAGACCCATTTTTTTGTTTGAACAACATAGTAAAATTCAATAAAACCGCTATAAATCCATATGTTATAAATTCTCATACGATAGTTCACAAAAAAAACAATAGATGGCGCAGCAAAGCTTTTAATACTCGCAAAATCGCTAATACGTTTACAAGAGTGATTTGATTTATTTATTAAATAAAATTGAATGGTTCTTAAAAATCATATGGCTTTTTTTTGTCTTGCTTGGCTTTGAATTGTGTGTATTTATTTGGTTAATGGTATTGTATTGTGGATTGCTTTGCATGGTAGAATTATCTTGAACACTTGCAATAATTCTGATATCAATAAACTTCATTGTATGATTAGAATCTTATTATAAAAAAAAGTAATATATATAATACCTACATACCTACTAATCAGAGAGATTCGATTTCAAATTGAACTTTCTTTTTTGTACTTAAATTTTGTTGCGCAAATAACACATACATATAACCAATAAGTACCATGCATTTCTGACGACTGACGACCTCCGTGGCCTAACGGTCATCACGCCCCGGACGGCTACACCAGAGGTCCCGGGTTCGATCCCCGGTCGGGTCAAGATGGAAAATAATCTAATTCAGATTGACGTGGGTTTTGGATATCCATACTAATATTATAAATGCGAAAGTTTGGATGTGAGTTTGTGAGTTTGTGAGTTTGTGAATTTGTGAGTTTGTGAGTTTGTAAGGATGTTTGTTACTCAATCACGCAAAATCTACTGGACGGATTTCGATGAAATTTGGTACAGAGGTAGATAATGACCTGGAATAGCACATAGGCTACTTTTTATCCCGGAAAAAGCACTGTTCCCGTGGGAAATTCACGCGGGCGAAGCCGCGGGCAAAAGCTAGTTTGTTATAAAATATAGTATTGTTAAATTAGCATCCCGTAAAGTCTTGAACTTACGTTGGGGCTAACTCAATCTGTTTGATTTGTCCGTCTATATTTATTATTATATTATTATTGCTATTATTTGAGGCAATAAAGGCAGGTTTCAGTATTTTTTTTTAGTGGTATTGACAAACCACAAGAACATGTTTGGGCTTATGGGTAAAATATGAGAACTTTTTACTTTCTTTCCAGCATTGTGTCGTGTATAAAAAATAAAAAAAAATAAAAAGTGTATATTGGGGTGTGTGCGCAGGGGTCTCCAACTATTTGAAGCGAAGACGGGCAATATCCCTGCGCAGAGAGATTATACACGAACACTTATTTTAGAGAGAGCCGGATGTAATGCTCAGGATAGAGCCTCGTACTTTTGAAGTACAAGGACCTCTTGTCTAGTAAGCCTTAGGTCCTGGGAGTCATGGGCAGGGTGATATCATTAATACAATATGGTTGGGATAGAATATAGCATTTTATTCCATAAACACACTAGCCGCTGAGGGCGGGCACATGTTATACTAATACCAAAAAATTAATAGTTACATCAATACCAAAATCTGTTAAGTCTTTGCCGCAATAAAAAGTTAAAATTAACATAAACCAAACATAGGGTACCTGGCCAGGTCTGTACACAAACGTCTGTGCGCACTTAGAACGTTGTCCCGTTCACCGTTTTGTGATCCATTGGGTTCGAGCACCGGTACTGGTCGCGCCATCAAAGAGGCACGGCGCTCCTGCGACGCTCCGTTGTATGCGAGATAGTAGACGCTGGCTGGACCTTCCGAGGTTTGCGCTGAGCCACTACAGGGACATCGGATCGGAGGCGGCGACGCGGCCCTTGGAAATAAGGTTAGGACCCGTGTGTTGCACCTTGGGGTCGCCGACGACGGGGCCTGCGCCGTGGCATGCGGTCCACGGTCCGGGAGAACCGCACCCTCTGGCGATGGGAGGACACTCCAGGAAGCGCCAATTCATATAGCCGGGCGGGCACGTGGATATCAACAGCTCATGTTCCCGACAACTTCGTGGCGACGAATATCCCCTGTTGTCCTCGCGCGTATCGCGGATTTTAAAGCTAAAGGTTAAACTATAGTCCCATGACGGGAGGCCGAGGGCGGCGAAAGTGAAAAAACCCAAAAATTAATAATTGCTCAAGCCATGTTACGTGTCGTGGCGGCCTATCTAGGAAGAGACGAATCGACTCCCCTCGATTTGACATTTCGTCTTGTCACGCTCCTTTTCGCTTAATTCGGACGCACGTCAAACCAACCTTTAATATTCTTTAAAAGAACTAACGTTTAAAGAAGGTATTTATTCGTTGAATATTATAATAATCTAAGTCGACGATATTAAAGGAGAATAATTAAAATTCTACAACAATCCTACCATGATTTCTTATTTTTTTATGATAAGAAAGGTTTGTTAGGACCCCGAGACGGAACGTGTGTCACCAGCTGTCAATGTCAGACGTCCAACTCTGCAGATTTTGTTGACAGTCTAATTTAATCATAGAATGTTTTGTTATGAATGTTTAGTTTTTGATATAATTCCGTAAGTACACAAAATCGCGTCGAGTTATTGCTACCAATGGTTTCGGCGTGACTCAAAGAACGTTTTGATGTGCGGGTCTCCCTGTTTTCTTAATAAGTATTGTAAAAACAACATATGAAATTTGTGTACTGGTGTGTCACTTTCCCATTCAATTTGTCTGGAGACTAATGGATTTGAATGCCTGCTATTGTGGTGAGTCGAGAGCCTATCATGCAGGTAATACGCCATAGGAATAGTATCCCAATATATCAACTAATTCACCTAAAATATGACATGCAAAGTAGACCAGTTAGAAATTCAAAATAGTTCTGTAGTTATCACTACAATACCCCCCTTTTCGGCAAAGAGGTTAAGTCGTACTTAGCCGAAACAGCCGGGGTAACCGGAGAAAACATTCACCTATCCTACGGCAATATATTTCTAAATATAAAACTATCAGCTATATATGAAACTAACTCATGCTATTTCATATATTAAACTAAAATGTATGTTCTAGCGTTCTAAAACTAACTCAATTTATGTTGAGTGTCAGGAATACAGCGTCTGGCCAGACCGCTGCAATTCCCCTGCATTAAAAAAATCATACTTGGATTTCTAATCGCAAGTAGCATACTAATAATAAAGAATTATCTAAAGTAATATAATTCTTACTTATGTATAATAAGAAAAACTATTTGAGATTTAATTAAAATATGTAATCTATCATTCCTACATAATTTACTAGTTAGTAATTAAATTGTAAACCTAATAAAGTCTTTAAACTAATGGAGAGCTCTCACATAAATTAAAATTTAAAATGTATAGCCGTTGGGCTGACATTGTATAAGGGAAAAAACTTATTTTCCTTTTTTTCTCAAAAATGAAGGAGTATTAATCCATATCCTTATATTTACTCTGGCGCCTAGAGTGTGTAGTTACAAAAGAGATTGGTTTTCATGAAAACGCTTGACAAAAAAATTTCACATGTGAGTCATGTCATATGTGAAAAATGAGGCCTCTAATTGGTTATACCAATCCAAAATAACAAAGTTCAAAAATTTCACATGTGAGTCATGTCATATGTGAAAAATGTGGCCTCTAATTGGTTATACCAATCCAAAATAACAAAGTTCAAAAATTTCACATGTGAGTCATGTCATATGTGAAAAATGAGGCCTCTAATTGGTTATACCAATCCAAAATAACAAAGTTCAAGATAAGAAAGTTGCTAGCTACGGGACACACCTTGTGAGACTTTTATTATGTCCTTGACATGATATTTTCCAACTTTACCGGTTTCTATCTCCTGAAGGTCGTAAACAACATCCGAATGCTTCCTGACAACTTTACATCACAAAGCGCGGTGCTAGTTTAGCGGAGAAGAAGTGAGCTGAATGACTGGTCATTTGAAGGTATTAACGAATTTGGAATGCCGCCTCTTTTCGGCAACATGCCATCCGTCCTTATCTCCCGACCTTTAGCTAACAAAAATGGTGTGTGCCCGGTGGCAACATTAATAATGCTATTCAAAGATAGCTACCACTAAGTAAGTCAGAAAAACATTTCAGTACTTTATGTTCTGAAGTGTTTCGACTACACCTAAAATCATCACTTCTAAGAAAAAAATCTGTGACGTCTGAGTCACCAGAAAATTTTAAATTCCACGACTTCAAATGGTCCTCCTTTAATATGTGAATAACGCGTCCGTCATCTTCCCTAGTCTCCGTAACATAGGTAGTCCTACCCATTGAGTTGGCTTGACGTACTAAACCGGGAGCTCCTAGTTGAGACAATGTGGGTTGTAACGCTTTAAGTGTGGAAGGGCCGGGTGGGTGGGTGTCAATTGCACCTCCCCGCGGTCGTGTATTAACAAATGAGGAAGTAGTAGTGGTAGGTGGTTTGTTTGCCTCCCCACTTACTTCGTGATATTGCTCTTCCCTTTCGCCGTCCGACATGTTGACAAAAATGTGAGGTTATATGTGTCAGGGTATGTAATAGGTTATAATAATTGATAAATTTCTAAATAGATACAGGTTACTCCCTGTCAATAAAAATAAATTAGCTCTCAAATTGAGATTAAATAGGAATTATGGCTGAGCGCTATGCTTTTTATTCATAGCGAAGCCCAAATAAAATATTAATTATTATATTATTAATTATAATATTATTTAGTAATATTGTAATAATTACTATGAATTGTATTAAATGTATGCTTACAACCCTGTCGCATATAAACCTAACAAACACTAAAGTATAATAACTTTACAGTCAATGACATCACCAAAATTTCAAAATAATAAGTGAGCGAGTTTAAAAAATTTAAAAACTATTTTTTAGAAAAAACTGCCACTCTCACAGGACTCAAAGGCTCAAAAATATAGTAGTTCGGGCGCCATTGTCGTGTATAAAAAATAAAAAAAATAAAAAGTGTATGTGGGGGTGTGTGCGCAGGGGTCTCCAACTATTTGAAGCGAAGACGGGCAATATCCCTGCGCAGAGAGATTATACACGAACACTTATTTTAGAGAGAGCCGGATGTAATGCTCAGGATAGAGCCTCGTACTTTTGAAGTACAAGGACCTCTTGTCTAGTAAGCCTTAGGTCCTGGGAGTCATGGGCAGGGTGATATCATTAATACAATATGGTTGGGATAGAATATAGCATTTTATTCCATAAACACACTAGCCGCTGAGGGCGGGCACATGTTATACTAATACCAAAAAATTAATAGTTACATCAATACCAAAATCTGTTAAGTCTTTGCCGCAATAAAAAGTTAAAATTAACATAAACCAAACATAGGGTACCTGGCCAGGTCTGTACACAAACGTCTGTGCGCACTTAGAACGTTGTCCCGTTCACCGTTTTGTGATCCATTGGGTTCGAGCACCGGTACTGGTCGCGCCATCAAAGAGGCACGGCGCTCCTGCGACGCTCCGTTGTATGCGAGATAGTAGACGCTGGCTGGACCTTCCGAGGTTTGCGCTGAGCCACTACAGGGACATCGGATCGGAGGCGGCGACGCGGCCCTTGGAAATAAGGTTAGGACCCGTGTGTTGCACCTTGGGGTCGCCGACGACGGGGCCTGCGCCGTGGCATGCGGTCCACGGTCCGGGAGAACCGCACCCTCTGGCGATGGGAGGACACTCCAGGAAGCGCCAATTCATATAGCCGGGCGGGCACGTGGATATCAACAGCTCATGTTCCCGACAACTTCGTGGCGACGAATATCCCCTGTTGTCCTCGCGCGTATCGCGGATTTTAAAGCTAAAGGTTAAACTATAGTCCCATGACGGGAGGCCGAGGGCGGCGAAAGTGAAAAAAACCCAAAAAATTAATAATTGCTCAAGCCATGTTACGTGTCGTGGCGGCCTATCTAGGAAGAGACGAATCGACTCCCCTCGATTTGACATTTCGTCTTGTCACGCTCCTTTTCGCTTAATTCGGACGCACGTCAAACCAACCTTTAATATTCTTTAAAAGAACTAACGTTTAAAGAAGGTATTTATTCGTTGAATATTATAATAATCTAAGTCGACGATATTAAAGGAGAATAATTAAAATTCTACAACAATCCTACCATGATTTCTTATTTTTTTATGATAAGAAAGGTTTGTTAGGACCCCGAGACGGAACGTGTGTCACCAGCTGTCAATGTCAGACGTCCAACTCTGCAGATTTTGTTGACAGTCTAATTTAATCATAGAATGTTTTGTTATGAATGTTTAGTTTTTGATATAATTCCGTAAGTACACAAAATCGCGTCGAGTTATTGCTACCAATGGTTTCGGCGTGACTCAAAGAACGTTTTGATGTGCGGGTCTCCCTGTTTTCTTAATAAGTATTGTAAAAACAACATATGAAATTTGTGTACTGGTGTGTCACTTTCCCATTCAATTTGTCTGGAGACTAATGGATTTGAATGCCTGCTATTGTGGTGAGTCGAGAGCCTATCATGCAGGTAATACGCCATAGGAATAGTATCCCAATATATCAACTAATTCACCTAAAATATGACATGCAAAGTAGACCAGTTAGAAATTCAAAATAGTTCTGTAGTTATCACTACAATTGGTAGGTTGGTTTCAAAACTCTTTTTAGCCAGGGACACGGTAAAATATCGGTTATTTCGTGGAAGGGCTCGCGAGGTCTACTGTTCTGACAGAACCACTAGTTTTATATGAGAGCGTGATTAATTAAGCGCACATAATTACATTGCGCGCTTTGAAAATATATTATTCAATATGCTGGACACAAAATACGCAATGTATTTGAAACCCCGCAAACGCACACATACACGATTTCACTATCGTAGGACACATGCCGCGATATCGCAGCTGGGGAAGCCGCTCATAATATTGGGAATTCGAATTTTAAAAATGTATGCAATTCACGCACACATACACATTACTACTACATACAACCACACGTCGATATGTCAGCGATTTTAAGCCGATCTCAGATAGCTTACCAAAAGTTTTCGTCCAATCAGAGCAATTTATTCGCGCTGCCGATTGCCTCTGTCAGGTCAGTCACCCTACCTTGCTATCGTTTCGCGCGCATTCGTATCCTAATTTATAATTGTGATAAGTGATTAGCTTGATTGTGGTATATTACCTATATTGTTTAGTGTTTGTTTGATTCTTGTCGTCACGTAGGCTGTTAGGTGAAAAATTGCGGCATTATTACAAATAGGTTGTAGTCTACCTACACACTTAATTTATGGTAGATATGTAATTTATTGCATGTTTTTTTTACACGTTACAAATTAAGATAGATATGACCCGGCTTTACCTTTATTTTTATTCACCCTACGCCACTGGTACCTACCCTGTACCTCCAGGTATTTTTTAACGTTTTGTCAAAATCAGTACGGTAGAGTTTGCGTGATTAAGTAACAAACACACATACGTCCAAATTTCGCATTTATAATATTAGTAAGAAGTAGGTATGATTAAAGTAAAACCTTAGTTTCGAGGTACTAAATTCATAGTAAACTTTGTGTACTTAATACTTATGGCGTGTAGCGAACGCGTCATGAAAGAGATTGCGTATAGATACGCACCGCACATTCGTACTTCGGGTAAATAAATGACACATGTCAATGCTAAAATGTATAAGTTACATTTATAACCAACTCTCCAACACGTCCAGTTTAACCACGGAAAGTTTTAAAGAATAAAACGCGCGTTTGCTCTATAAACAGAAGCGGTTACCGCTAACATGACATAATTGTCACAAACTTAGCCAAATGTCGGCTAATTAGGGTCGCTCTCACTAATTTCAGTTGAATGCAAATTCAGCGTTCATAGGCGCCGGGGCTTGCGACATACAAACAAGCAGGCCAAATGTTGTCAGGCTGCGCATGTTATGGACATTTGATATTCGTTGTTACTATAGCATTGGATTCTCTACTGGCTCGTGTCGTGTCTTCCTAAGAACTCTGCGAATCTTTAATATGTGTATTCATTATAATATGCATGTATTTTTTAAATGCCTTCTTTTAACTTTCACTAATTAATTTATCGATTAATGAACATGTATACTACTAGAATTCTGCCTGCCTTCTCCGACAGACAGACCAAGGACGTTTCATTTTTGAGAAATTCGTAGTAGTCAGAAAGTTTCGTCGACAGAGTGGTTCGCATTTGTGTGTTTCGACAACCAGGACTCACCATGGAATATTCACTGTCAGATCCTTGACTTTCGTTTATGACTATTTTGCCTAGGATGCAGGCCTTTGTATACATACCTGCTTATTTTAGTTCAGGATAACTGCCTATTTAGTAAATAAACAAACATTGGTAATACTAATAATACCTACTTCCCATCTCATGGCTGCCCTGCGGTTACCCGCTGCGCCTGCGTCGCCTCACAGCTCGCCCAATGTCGTCCTCACGCAGATACTGTTACTGAAACCGAACTCGCTTCTCTTGGTTTTTTACTTCGATACGTTCACTTTGATGTGACGGTGGATACAGTTACCATTTTACATTCACTAATTGTCACTTCTCTAGTTTTTATAGTAATTCAATCGGTGCAGTGGTTCGAATGCAAAGGGGCGTAAAATTCAGTAATAGATTCATGTGTTTTTACACTTTAAATGTTTTCATTTCTGTATTTTAAATATACATGGAACACTGAAACTAATTAACACTTAAACGTAAATATACTAAGGCAAATAGGAAGGTATCTTTTTTTTAATAAATCTTAAATTTATATTTGAAATAAAAATCTTGGGACAAAAAGTTTTATGACAAGGAATTTTACCCGAAGAATTTACAAAAAACTTTCAACTGAAATAAAGGTATTTGAAACTAAGTTTTCTGCTTCATTCCACAGAAATGGGAATAATCTTACACATGTAGGCGTAAAATTATTGGCTTTGGTGAGAAAACCCAGATTATGTAGATCTTGTGTGCTACAAATTACCATATATTATCATCATGGATATGCTTTGAAACCGGTTGTACTTACATCATACAATCATTTTCATACTAACTGATCAATGCCCATTTTTGTTCTAGGTCTTATGTAATTTACATAACATAGCTGAGACGCCAGCGAGATGATTATGTAAATTAATTCTAATACAAACTGGATCATCTATCCAGTTAGGCATTGCAGGAGCATCAACGGAAAATACATCAAAATAAAAATATTTCGTACATATAAAATATCAAAAACAAGGAAGTAGGTCAAACTTAATTTTCAAGCAAATATCGGGCAAAGTTCGAAAACAGCTAAGCAATGTTAAAGCCTAATCTTCCTAAATCTTCGAGTCTCGAAAGTTAATTGAAAACTTCACATTGGTCAAGTTTACAAATTTCTAAAATATCTCTGCTCATGACAGCACTGTAGCCAATTATGCCATTGGTCAATGATTTGATAATTTTGGTCAGGTGTCAAATCTGAATATAATTTTGCAGCGTTTGGCAGTCTTCGACTTCACATAGTATTCTAATCCTCGAAAACTTTCATTTCTCTCATTCAAAAAGAGTATGTGACAGTCTAGTTAAACACTAGATTCATCCTGGGGCTGTGCTCCTGTGGGAAAATCGTGATAAAAATAAAAAGCTTTCCATTCCAGATTTCTTTACCCATATACCCATCAAATTTCACCCAATGGTTTGGTCTCTAATATATTCTCTATTTTAAGGCGTCTAATATACCTAAGGCCTCTTATTAAGGCGTGATTGATTACCAACCATCCGCAACATATTAAACATTTGCATTAATGATATGAGTGAAACTTTGGAGCATCCTTCAGAAAACCTCGCCCAATCTGAAGCGGTCCCGTCCTGAAATCGATCAAGCTAAGGCCGGGAAGTAATTTGGGCGGTTTAATGATCAAATTGATTTCCGAACAGTTAGTCTTTCGGCCGTTTATTTGGGAAAAAGGTAAATAGTTTCCTTTGAGAGATGAATGGGGACTGCTTTATCTCGGGACAACAATCTTTAGAAGATTTATCAATTTAATTTAACATTTTACAAATTAAAGCTTACTACTACTTACTTACTATCCGGGCTCAGTGACCCAAAGTGAGTCTTGGCCTCCAACACATGAGCACGCCAGTGTCTCTGGTCCCATATTATACTGATATACAATATTCATACTGACTCATATGTACTGAACTTATAACTGAGCACTTGGATTTTTTTTACTGAGCCCTTTTCTGGTCACTACAGACAGATCATATGTCTTGCTTTACGCTATCCATCCGCTCTTGATTATATATCTCGTTCGCCCATCGTATTACATATGATATTATTCTTCTTGATGAATAACCATTTAATAACTTTAATTTTATACAATAATGTAAGAGACGAATTCCTAGTCCCCTCCATGTGACAAATGGCGCCTTTCAATTTCAGCCAGATGGTGCATCTCACTGATAGCATCCATATTAAAAACATAATAATCTCGATGCTTCTACTTACAACGGAAATTGAAATATATCTTTCTCGAGCGGCTCGGAGCCCTAGCAAAAGGCAACCAAGTGCTATACACAATTGCCGAACCATAAAACTGAAAATCAAAGTAAGTAGATATCTATCTGTTTTTGATTATTTTAGGCTTAATTTAAGCCGGATTTTAGCAATTCAAATCAGAAAAATAATATCTTTTTAACAAAATCGAAGCAATACTAATATTAATAGTAGCATTTTTTAAAGGACATTTCTGTATAAACACACCTAAAGAAATTTAGACTAGAATTAAAACACTCATAATATTTGATCATATGAGGCGATTGTTTACAAGACGCAGGCCCCTGCAGTCGATATCCAACTCAATTAGTTTTGTACGACGAATCCATCCCTCTTCCTTATCTCTGGATCAC
Organism: Ephestia elutella; assembly: GCA_018467065.1. NCBI lineage: Eukaryota > Metazoa > Arthropoda > Insecta > Lepidoptera > Pyralidae > Ephestia > Ephestia elutella. The sequence continues at coordinate 18,764,392 of CM031592.1, read as the reverse complement.
AAAAACATGGAACCAAAATGTTTTTCATATTCGATTATTGACATCCTGATAAGTATTATAAGTAAACAGACCTTTTTCATACGAATCATTTTTAGCTGTTAGCGATCTAAAAGTAGAGATAAGACGAGTAAATAGACAGAAAAACAAGGTTATTCTACTTATATCACATCGAAACTTCACTTATATTTTATGAAGAAAAGCACTTCAAGCTTGATAATGCATAATTGGTTCATTAGTTATAGCAAAACGCTCATATTTGAGTCTACATTTAATAGTTTTAGATTACTGAAAAATAACTTAAAATAAAGTAAATTTTAGTTCTTTGTTTCTAAGTAGAACTTACATAGAATACATAAAATCACGTCTCCATCCCCCACGGGGTAGACAGAGCCAAGAGTCGTAAGACTCGAAGGCCACGCTTAGCTAAATAGTGGGCTCTCTAACTCTGATGGAATGGAGATTCAGGTATAGTGACAGGTTGCTAGCCCATCGCCTATGAGTGGAGGAATCCCCAGTTTAAAGCCCTTTCCCTCGATTGACTTTTACAATCTGCGTGGGATGAGAAGCAGCTGGCATATTCAATGTTTTTTTCTTCGCTCGCAGACCAGCATGGAAGCAATCTAAGTAGAACTTAGATTTATACAACACGAGCCACGCCCCGGGGCTTCGCTTCCGTGAGAATTTTGGGATAAAAGTACCCTATGAGCTATTCCCGGAATTTTCCTACCCGTGTACCAAATTTCATCGAAATCCGTTCAGTAGATTTTGCCTCACAAACTCATATCCAAACTTTCGCATAATAGATCTCTCTCTCTCTCTCTCTCTCTCTCAGCCTAAAGACGTCCACTACTGGACAAAGGCCTCCCCCAAGATAATAGATCTACGAGTACATATTTGTTTTACCTAAAGTTTAAAATTAAAGCGACAGTTATCATCTCCATTTGTGACAGTCCCGTAGGCTTAGTAGATAAGACATTTCGTGGAAGACTTGAAGGGTAGCAGATTAGGATCCGCCTGGACAGTGTCAACTGTGTTATCGTCTGTCAGCTCAGGACTCGGGAACGAGGGACGAGATTAGCGCAGGTAGCCAGATGACGCGGCATTTACTAGAATTCTAATTGTAAATATAAAAACATAAGAATTTAGTAAGTACCTTTTTCCATTTTAGGTTTAAAGTACAGTAAATAATAAATAGAAAAACGAATATATAAAAAAATTTGAGACACTTCATATCCTTAAAGGTGAAAGATTCATAAAGTGCAAAATAATAATCAAAAGTGTTACTACAATGTAAAAATCGTAATAGATTCATAGTGATATAGAATTATAGATATTTCAAATACCTTCCCGAATACTAAAATAAAATGGAATCAAAAGACATTAACATTTTTGATGACAAATAAGATGTAGAGTTATTTCGGTTAGCCACAAGAAAATTCTGGCAAATTTGATGACTAAACTTAAGTGAAACTTCATCAAAAAAATGTACCTACGTTTTTGGAAACGCGTTTCATTGTGATTTATAGAGTCTGGTTTAAACCATCATAAAATTTAAGAGCAAGCCTCTTATCGGTTCATTTCTATCTAGTATTCTTTTAAATAAAAAAAATAAAAAAATCGGTTTGATACGACAGACATTCAATTTTTCTCTTATTTTGCGTCATGTTTATATTTATGTTATTTTGTACCTTTTGCTTTATTTAGTTTTCTTTAAAGTATAAATTCCATCGATGGAACTTTAACAATGAATTTAATTTTAAATTACTAAAAACTACAACAAAAATTGGATTTTCGTGTCTTTTTATAACAGTATAGTATGTGACCAGGAAGTTTTAGATGTATGTATATAAACGTAGTTAAACGAAAGCCGAACTTAGTCACTCCATAAAATATTTCGTGTCACAATTTTTTGTTTCATTCGTCCGATTGTCCGTATCTGTAATACAGACGGGCGGGCATCATGCTCACAAAGCTCGCAATGAAGCTTTGGCCGGTCTCCAACTGGAACGTGAAAGAAATTGGTGCTTTTCTTCGCTTCAACTTGAAAGCTTCCAAGAACAATTTCACATAACAATGCTATTATGATTTTTCTGCAATCCATACTTAATATTATAAATGCGAAAGTTTGGATGTGAGTTTGTGAGTTTGTGAGTTTGTGAATTTGTGAGTTTGTGAGTTTGTGAGTTTGTGAGGATGTTTGTTACTCAATCACGCAAAATCTACTGGACGGATTTCGATGAAATTTGGTACAGAGGTAGATAATGACCTGGAATAGCACATAGGCTACTTTTTATCCCGGGAAAAAGCACTGTTCCCGTGGGAAATTCACGCGGGCGAAGCCGCGGGCAAAAGCTAGTAATAAATATATCCTTGGAGAATTGTCATGTTTTATACTTATGCTTTGCGTCTATCGTATATTGATTACAGAAAACTTTAATCCCAACTTGGTAACATTTTCATGTAAAATGTTACCAAGAGGTTCTCAGGAGTTAGATAGAAGCTTGACCTACATGAGTTCTGATAACTTTTTGACAGTGCGAGCCATATGGTCTCGTCTTGGTAACATTTTACATGAAAATGTTGCCAAGACGAGACCATATGGCTCGCACTGTCAAAAAGTTATCAGAACTCATGTAGAGTCAAGCTTCTATCTAACTCTTGAGAACCTAACTCTACAAGCTCTAACTTCAAAAACTCTACACCTTATAGAAAATATGTAGCTTACCGTTTCGTTATAAGAACTATTGTAAATCAGGAAGTAATGAACATTGAATAAATTTTTTACCCTACGCTCATGTTTCGGTGACGAAACGGCCAAGCCACATAAAATATTTTGTAATAGGTGTAGAGTTTGTGAAATCAGGGATTGTAGAGAATCATCTTATTCAAAATTAATATAACATTTTTTTTTTTTTTTTTTTTTTATCCATTTTACATTGCAATCTGTCTCAGAGACATTCAGCAATATTTTTGACTTATAGTAGAAGTCGTCTACTATTGGCGGATATTTTGCGAGGCTTGCAGTCCTGTGACATATCCTCTTGCATGACAAGTTAGAGCAAATCCTGGGGTGCTCTTTTTTTAAGTCTGCGAGTGCTTGGAGATATATTATCCATTAAGTGAGTTGCAAGGTTATTTGGATGTGATTTCAGGCGATCTTTGTACTTTTTAACTTTGTCTAATATAACATAGTTCAACATATATCCCTTAGCCATAGGGATTGTAGAGAATCATCTTATTCAAAATTAATTTAACATAGTTCAACACATATCCTTTAGCCATAATAAATAAAACCAAACTGGACATAACGGTCCACTGCCACCGACTCGAGCCCGTATACCTCGCGTCGATTTATGACCACGGCTGGTACCTGACCTACCCGCATGCCGCCATTTTTTTTCCATTTTTTAATCTATTGTTTTGCGTCTGCGGAACCTTGCTTCCTCAGATTAGAGATATATAGAGACGCTGAGTGCTTATGGCTATAAATCTGCCAAAAATAAAGGAGTAGGTCATTTTTTTATATTACGGTTCTTGATGTGGGTTGCTTGAGGCGGGTGTTGTTAGGCGATTGTTTTAACTGGCATGTTTGTTCAGAATTAAACTGAGAAAATATTTGGATTGCAAATTTGAAAGACTCATGCATGAATCATCGTGAATGTAAATTTTAATTATGGTTGTATTATGGTGAAGTTGCATTGCAAGTTTTTTTTTTATTACGTACATTGCATTGTTTACTAGCGTTTTCCCGCAACATCACCCACGTTAATATTGTTTTTCTTGATAAAAGGCGTTCATTAAGCTTTTTTGTATCATCAATTCTCAGCATCAACTGTGTAACTCTTCATATGGCAAAGTTATTGATAGAGTTTACCATCACAACCGAACAAATGGATGGATACTATGGATGGATGATGATAGTGTCAAAGAGAAAGATAATTCAAAGAAATATTATCAATGAATATACCAGAAGAGCATAGTGGCGTAGGTAGCATAGCACAGCGGTTTGTGGTGACAAACAAGGCACGGAGACACATATTTGTTTGCGCACAATGGAAGGTGGGCGCCGGTGGGCGATGCTCTCCTGTGATACCGGTAACGTCGGGCGCAGATGACTCGGGTTTATGTTGTCCTAGTATCATACGATTAAAGGAGAGTGTGTGAGATTTGTCGAGGTGCTTAAAACTCACACACACACACATAAGAAAAATACAAAACATAGTGAAACAAAAAGAGAGGCGTACAATGACGGACTTATCCCAAAAAGGGATTTTTTTTCTTTGTCAACTTCTTCTTCTAGTCAATGACCCATCGCTGGCTCTCAGTCTACTCAATCTTAAAACGCAAGTCTCACGTTAGCTTGGCAGGCACGGCAGGCAGGTTAGACATCGTCGCAACATAAGAGTAAAAATATACCCGAAACCTTTTCAAAGAATTATGTCTCGAAAAGCAAAAATTGTCCAATAAAATTGTAAACAATCATACAAAAAGCTACAAATTCAAGCTACATATTTCATACACACAGGATAAGAAAAATCAAACCGCTAAGTTATAGAAATTTTAAATGGTATCGGTCAGTTACGACCATTTACCCGATGGAACACGGTCTAAATTCCTTGTTCGTCCATATCGACGCATGAAAGGCAAAACTTCCTAACCGACACAATTTGGTAAAATGAGTTATATACGTCATTTTACTCGCAAAAAAATTCCGCGTCGATTGGTCTGGGTCTCGTAGCGCTGCGTTGAGTTTTGTTGTCGCTTAGGAAGTACGTGAATCCTTAGTATTCCTACTTTTTCAGCTGACTAAGCAACAAAAAATTACTCATTTTATTTCAATAGGTTGGTTGGACAGGGCGAACGTCAAAAAAAAATTGAATAGTGATTTTTTCCTGTCATACAATTATTTTAACCGTTAGCTTGGATAAATTTACTGGAAATAAAATCATATGCACCAAGCACTAAGGTATTTTTTCCTGTATTAGGTTTTGCTATTATAGTCGCTTATCAATTTTTATACGAACAGAAATATGATACAAACTTGTCCTTATACATTTGTTCCTAAAATTGTATTTAACATCATTTGTACTTAGATATTATTGGTTGTAACGAAATAGTTATAAAAAGGTATTTGGATAATTTAGCACCAAAAATATATACCGACTTGATGTCGCTTAGATAATTTTACCTGACAAATTAGATTGAAACTGACAGTCGCTTAGATATTTTTGCTTGCCTGAATGTTGTGAGAAATGTGTCGCTTAGATAATTTTATTTGAATTTCAAGACAAATGAAAATGGCGCTTACGAAGTGCAATCGTGTATCGAATGTCACTTAGGCATATCGCACTGCGTACTGCGTTCGTGTCCGAAAGGAGCCAGCCAAACGCGGCACGTCGGTTAGTGTGGTCGCTGAAGGCCGTATTTTATGGCCGTGGTGGATTCTGGCGCTTAGTATACGAAAATTGTAAGTAAAACTAAAAATCACTTCAAAACTTTGAAGCATAAAAAGTGTGCATTTACATTGTAAGGGCGCAGATTTTGAAAAATTTGATACCTTCTTTTAGAGTTTTGTACAAACTTAACCAAAATTTTAGCTATCTAAGTAGATATAATAATTATAATTTGTTTTTATAGGTAACAACATGAACATTAAGGTAACAAAATAATGATATTGCTCTGGCTTAACTTTAACTTTGATAATGAACCTGTCCCTGTCGTAAGTATAATTATTATGTTTATAGTAACATACAAGTAGCTCCACCAGACATCCGACGTATTGTTGCGACTGCGGTGGAGAAATACAAACAGCTGGAGGACAGGAGTCATGCATGGTCACGTCCTACCTACATTCCTAAAGAGCCACAGTAGATACTGTTAGCAGCCTAACTTGCCGGCTAAAGAAGCCCCCAGGAGCTAGGATGGACCACTGGAAATATAGATTCCCTCCGCAGTCAGCTAATGTTCCACTAACCAAGAAACTACCACCACCGGGTGGAAATCTCCCCTGGGCAGTCTGGAGAACTTTTAAATAAACTTCGGGTTGGTGTTGGGAGATGCCGTGACAACATGGGTACTCATAGGTACCTAAACACACAATTAGATAAAATATATTTACAACTTCTTAAAACTGATTTTGATGAAACTTACAATTGTACAACTTAAATGTATAGGTACTTAATTTTATTAAAGAAGGTTTTTTTTTGTACTCGGTGAAAAGAAAACTATTTTCAACCGACTTCCCAAAAAAGGAGGAGGTTATATGTTTCGATGTATGTATGTTTTTTTTTTATGTATGTTCGCCGATTTCTACGCCTATAGTGGACTGATTTCCGAAATTATTGTTTTAATCGAAAGAGTTTATTCCCAAGTTGGTCCCATTTTAACCACGTCAGAATCTGTTCGGTAATTTTGAAGATACCTAACAAAATTTTCAAATTCAAACATTGGATTATAGAGCAAAAGCCCGCGACAGCATGCCCTTCCTTATTTTATGAAAACTCAAGATTCTCTATGCATGTCCCCAACACAGAAATAGCGATTAGCGACTATAAAAGTTGGATCATGATTGCTTAGGCAGATAATTTGTAGCAATCATATTTAAAGTGATAGCCCAATTTCCTCAAAGTAAAAGTTTTTTTTAAGATTTTATTTCGAATAATATGAGAAATCATGACATCCATTGCCAAGCAATTGGTGCTGAAACAAACCCCTTCCAGACATTGTAACTTTACTAAATTATAGTTATATTTGTTTTATTACAAAATCTGAATTTTATGTTACTTTGGGAGGCCCCAAGGGTGCTTTTTATACCTATAATCATCCCTGCTAGCCATTTTACCTGCATAAGCAACTAAGATCCAAACTTCACACCTAGTCGCTAATAGTTTTAAACCGTATATACCACGCAGAGAAACATTCAGCATTTTTAAAATAAGGAGGGTTTGGTCGTCGCGGGCTTTCGGTCTATTTATGTGCCAAAAATAATAGACAATTTGACATGTTCTGACATTTCAAATCAAACTGACATAAAAAGTTTCGAATTCTTAATTCTTTATTTTCGGCCAGAAGAAAAGTTTAAGTTTTTATTAAAGAAAATATGTGTAGAAGCACTAAAAATGATAAAATAAAACTTTTTTCCAAAAAAAATGAACCGACTTCCAACATAAAACTTAAAATCATGAAATAACAATATAGAAAAATGTATTGGCATGCTACCTACTGAATGAGGTGAAGTCGGTGCCGATAAAATTAAATAATCTAAATTTACATTAGAATCGTGTATGCATATATATATATATATATATATATATAGAATCGTGTATGCATATATATATATATATATATGTATACACGATTCTAATGTAAATTTAGATTATTTAATTTTATCGGCACCGACTTCACCTCATTCAGTAGGTAGCATGCCAATACATTTCTCTATATTTCTATATTGTTATTTCATGATTTTAAGTTTTATGTTGGAAGTAGGTTCATTTTTTTTGGAAAAAGTTTTATTTGTTTATGTTGTTTCCAATGCATGCAAATTGTTTAAAATAATTAAATACTGATTTAATACGAAAATCGTTTTATTCATAATTCACACTCCTTCAAAATGTCGGTTAGTTTTGCAAATATTGCTTTATAATTTTTGTTTAGATTTATTTTCTTGAAGGACTTAAATTAAACTATACTGATATCGACAATTTTTCCTATTTTTCAATAATATTTTTTTATTACTAATCTATTTTTACCTATTTGCATATACATTAGCTGAAGTATTAAGATGAATATATTTGAACGGATTTAAATTGGCTCTGGCGAGTAGGTAATTTTACCTGTAATTTTTTTGAGGTAATTTTTTACTAAGCGACTCTAAATTATAAACTTAAAGTGTTAAGTGAATAAAATGTTTCTTAGGCAAAAGCCTATAATATTACAATGCCAAGACTGAAACAAATTTTTATTTATGATAAATACTAAAGATTTTATAAGCTTTATTCATTAAAAAAAACTTTGATCAGCTCTCCTGAACATTTTTATAAATGTCGGTTAGGAAGTTTTGCCTTTCATGCGTCGATATGTATCTCAATATTCTTACCAACAATCCCTAATCACGTGTTACAAAATAGCGTTGCTCCGTTCCAAATTCAAAATGTCTGCGCAGATTATAATTATCTTCGTTATCTAGCTGTAATCCATATTTAATATATGCTAGCACGGATTACCAGGCTTTGCTGCAAAGCCCTGTTGTGACAATATATGCAGCGAATTTGCATATATTGAAGGAAAGTATCATACACAACATAGTCTATACATAGTTTATGATGAACTTAACAGAATTTCTTGAACCGTAGTATAATAAAAATATTGTTGTCTAAAAGCTGATGTTAAAAGTCCGTTGAAAAAGCTTAAAAAATATAGAAACACGTACCGTATCTACATACCTACCTAATTTCTAATTTATGAGTTTTTATAACCAATAAGTATTGTTATAATACTTTTACATAGAAATAATTTATTGACTAATGGGCTAAACATGACTTCAACGTCTAATAGCCCTGCTGTAAATCCATTCATAATGTTTCTGTTCTGTGAACTACTAACGTTTATTTGCTTCCGAGAAACTGCGCGCGACTGTACCTTAATACAGTGAACTGCATATCAAGATGAGCATCTCTCTTTAATCGTATTCCTCATGTCTGAGGGTCGTGGTCATTATATGGAATGAAACACACACATCGACTATCATGGCAATTTTAATGGAGTGGTTTACCAAATGTTCCCGTACGAGTACATCCCGATGCAGCCGAATGATGCACAGTCTAAATATACCATGTTTTACAAGCCATGAAACCATAAACAATGACTGAATGAAACAACGAATGAACTAACGAATCTTATGTTCATCTAACTCTTCGATTTACTGCTATGTTCTGTGTAATTTGATATTAGATTTAAATAGTTATTTGTTAATAACCCAGCAAGTCAATATGAAAGAAGTATCAATTATTTTTATGGCGTAAAGAGAGGATAAGCTACATAGGAAAAGGCTACGCCAAGTAGACGTTGCGCGTGTTTCATTCCACATTGTGACTCTAATAAGAGCTGAGAAAACGGGATACTAAAATGATGATGAAAAGAGAAAGCAAAAACTTGTTTTACATTAATCGAAAAACACAAACCCTAACTAATACTATGGAAAGAAGCTCCATAGTATTTAGGTATATTGCTCCAAAATATTGACAAGAAATAATAATAAAGTACCTATTTAATTTTCAAGTATATCTTTATTTATCGTCTTTATATTTGGAAGGGCTTAGGCAACAGATGTTAAATCCCTTTGTTAGTGAAAACAGCTGAATTCAGAGCTGCAGCCATAGACAAAAAACAAATAGACTACAAAATATGCGACCGAAAAGTCTTTACTAAGTATTAATAATTCCTAAATCCTATCCTAATGTTACGAGTATAATAAACGTAAAAGTTTGTGGAAATGGATGTTTGATACTTTTCCACGCTATCTTGTCCCCAAATTCCCATAGAAGGGGAGTCCTGGGGCGCAGCTAGTAGGGTAATATATGAATATGAGCAACATCACAGGGTAAAATACAAACACCGAGTCTATTATTACATTTTTATACGATACCTCTATGAACTACTAATTCCAATAAGTAGAAAATGTTTTTACTTTCTATTAAACAGAAAGTGAAGTGAACCTACTAAAGTTGTTTGTCATCAATTTCATTCTCCTTGTCTATTTCCATATTTGGTCTGTACGGACAAGGTGGTTTCAATAAACGCAGTAAAGGGTTCCGCTGAATTATGGACTATTGCCGCTGGTTCTGATTTGTGCGTACTTTAATTAACGATAATTTTACGGATAATTGCTGTTTTTACTATGATTTATAATTGTTTGCTTTGAGAAAAATATGTTTAAAGTTACAGTATAATTTTATCTGTGGCACATATTTTATAGCAATTTTATCGAAGTCGCTATTTTAAAAATGTAGTAAGAATTAAAAAATTGTTACTATTATGTGTACGAATGTAACTTTTTTTGTGAGGTTCGAATTTCACAAAGTGAAATGTAATCCTATGATAGGTATCAAATCTACTTAGTTAAATAACAAGCCAATTATTTAAAATAAAAAACACGACTGACGAGTTTTTGCTCAATAAGTACATACAAACATATAAGTTATATACATTTTTGAAATCGCCTTTTAAAGCCCTTCAATTTGATACCCCACTCGATAAGATTGATCAAATTTTATTTTTTTGGTCTGCTATTTATCGCATATATAACCCGCCATTTTGTTTTTATGTTGACGTCATATAGCCTATGTCACTCGGAAGAATGCAAGGAATCTAAAAATACATCTCACATCAAAATCTGTTAAGCCGTTCAGGACTTATGGTGGAATAAAGAAACTTACATACATACATACATACATACATACATGAACCCTGAAAACATAACACTCCTTTTTTGGTCAGTCGTGTAAAAAATAGAAACCACATATTTTTTCTCCTTTTTAGAAAACATATTCAATTCTTTTTAATTTAAATAAATGAACCATACTAAATAGTTAATTAAATAAAAAAACAACTAGCATATGCGTCTGAGTTTGAAGCGAGGTGAAAATTATACAGAAGTTGCTAAACTTCACGATGCAGAAATACAGACTAAATAGCTGACCATAAACCAAACAATCGGCAACAGTCTGTTTATGGCGTAGAATAAATCACACCTATTGCCGTGCCCGTTCCAGATTTATTATTTAATTATTCACGCAAATCAAAATGGCCGATAGCTAAATAGAGCGCGATGAATTATACTCTGTGGTTATCGTTCGTTTCTATTACAGTATGCGAAAGGATAAGGAAAGGTTAGGATTAATTTTTAGAAATAATTCTTGGGGTATTTATTTCATGCCTGAAGTTGACTTGCATTGCAATAAAATGTTAAACATTTGATTCAAAGTTAAGTCAACTTGTTTGTGAAATCAAATGTCCAACACAATTTTTGTAAATGATGTCTTTGGAGAAAATTATGCAGTGGATTCTTTGGCGGTATGTTGAATATCTAATAAGGGATACTTACTCATGGTTTGTTTTTTTTTTATTTGTTGTTAATTTTCTAATCTTTTATTAGCAAATATTTCAGAACTAGGTAAGCGAAAACTCGACTTAAAATCGGTTTATTTTTCGTAGAATTACTTGCAATTCGCAATATTTGACCTGATGCAGATTACAAAGCTATCAATGTATACACAAAGGCAGTTTGTTTCCATTAAAGATTAAAGTTGTAATTAAGTTTATTTATTCGCCCATATCTCTGGACCCGTGACGTTTTGTATGGGCCCGTTACCCGCGCTTATCAATATTTTTATAGCCCCGATTGACGAACGTAATTGTTATAATTAAAACTATAAAGATAAGCTACCAATGATATTCCTGGAAAGAATAATAAATAATGTGCTAGTTGATTCGTATTAATTCTCAAAATTCTATTACAATTATTAGAGTTAAATGCATATGGTATTAATCAAAAATTTAAATCTTTGGTATTAATACACACTTCAAACTTCTCGATTTTTTATTGTTTCGAACACGCAGGAAAACTTAACAAAAAATAAACAAAAATGCACAATTTTTACCTATAATATTTAAATTTGGGTCATTTTTCATGTGTTCCTTCTTTTTACCTGACTTGCAAGAAATGAGTTATTTTATACCTATGGTCCATTTATTCATAATAGTCCCATTATGTAAACAATCTTCACAGTACTTTTTATTGAATTTTGTAGAAAATAAATCAAATATTATTTCAACCTAAACATTCTAAAGTAAAACATTTATTAACCACGAAAGTAATTTCCTAAAAAGTTTATTTTAATTTATATTGTTGTAAAATCATAAAGGACTTGGTAAGATTGTTTACATAATAGGACAATTTTGAATAAATGGACTTTAGGTACTACTTGTTTGTTTTAAAACCTTGTCGATGACTTGATAGAAACCAACGCCTGATAAACAATTTTTTGTTTTTCTTTATTTAAGAATCTCCTAAACTCCTTATCTACATCGGTAGTCATCGTAATTGATTTAAGGCGTTCTCGACAGACTATAAATCAAAGTTATCTTCCCGTATCGCGGCCGTGCGTTAGTCTATTGTTTATGGTCGCGACTCGCGCTCGCGACTATCATCTGTCATTCCATACTTCTATAGCATAGACAATGTTTGTGATGCGCTACGCGCTGCTAGAAAGCTGATAATTAAATGTTTTTGCTAAAGTTTTGATAGTTAGGTATTAGTGAAAATCTTACAAACTGCATTCAAAATACAAAGCATAACGCTCAGAAGATTGTGATAAAAATGCATATAAAGATATAGCAACATACAATAAACAAGAAGATTTTGATTTATTTTTCTACTAACTACATAGGTATATTATGGTAATAAAGACGAACAGACCCATTGAAATTCGAGAGAACCGGAAAATTGGTTCATTATCATGAGAAAATCTTGGATTCGACTACATTACCTACGATTACCATCAATTTTATTTCCATTTAGGGAAGTCATTCCAAAGCCATAGAACAGATGACTTCCTCCGTAAATTTTAATTGATTCTCACTTGCGAATTCGCGAATAACGTCCAATCCATGATTCCACCCAAGAATTTTTACTTTTTCTAACTCCATCGACGGGAAAATTTTCCAATTCTATTTTTCGACGTCCTTACAGAAATGCAATGTACACATTAATTTCCGTCACGTTTAACGACAAATAGAGGAAATTTAAAATGCGAAAGTGGATTCGCGTAAATTGATTCCGGATTCGGTCTGAGCGAAGGCAGGACCAATCGGAAAGTAAACGTTCGAGAATCATTTGAAAACGTTTTCCTAATTTATAACGAGGCAGGCGGGAGTCTCACCCACGTAATTATTTTAACGCGCCTTCAGAGAAAACCCCACACCACCGCCAGTTTTTCCCTGTGGATTTCAGTGAGGTGGATTTCCACACTCGTGCTGCCATCTATCCGCACGATGTACGAAGGTATGTGACGTAAGTCGCCCCGCTCGCCCTTTCCCCCGGCGTTGAAGCGAGCGAAGCGTTCTCTCGCTCATTCGTTCGTTCATTGAGTTCATTCACTCAGTCACTCTTCGTGCGGCTAGGAGGAAGGACGTGTGCGTGTCAAATTACAAATTGTATCGATATTATTGTTTCAAACATACGCTCAGCTGATCAGTGACAATAAGTTATCTTCGTCCACAATCTCCGGCAAATCTAAATCGCGAGTACTGTAAACTCGGTTGTGAATAAATAAAAGCGAGGCTGTCGAAAATATCTCGTGTCGAATGTAAAAATATACGCGTCGTCGAGGATCGAGAAGCGTTGCCGCGTGTGACTGATCGATATTTTAAATGATAACATGGATTCAATTAGGTGTATAAGAAGACGGTGAGATAGTGTTGCATTTGTGTTGTGAGGGACTGGACTCGGCGCCGCTGTGGAAGAACTGTAAGTAACAATATTGATTGCTTCGCTGTTTACGTGTAGTTTGGAGATAAGGCATCGGATTTGTTTTGAGCCGATAAGGGGCCGGTGAGATAGCCGGTGGAATTTGCCTGTAGTTGCATTAATTTATCATTGAACATTGCTGGCTACTCGGCCTTTACCTACACAATGTTGCAAGGGTCAACTACACCACCTGCCTGACTTTACTTCTCGAGACATTATTTACCTAACCCTATGCTAATTATCTCATACTTTATTTATGTCACTAATTTACATAAAAATATCACTAACAATCCCGAAATAGGTACCTATTGAAAACCCAATCGAAATCTCTTCAATTTCATTGATTTGACATTACAATTCCTTAGCTACGTAGGTGCTAATGCTAAACGCATTAGTAATTTATTATGCAATTGACACTGACTAATTACTTTATCATACAGCAACACAGACATTATGAGAACGACACCTAACTAGGTAGGTACCTACTTACCTTAATTAATTGTAATTTGTCATCAATGTAGGTATGATACCAAGTAACTAAATACTTATTTAGTTCCTACTGGTTCCTACCTAGAGTGGTATTATGTTAGATGTAGACTATAGACTATATTAGCTAGCTATTGTAGTGTAAGTTCGAGTTAACCTAGGCAGTTAGTTAATTTTATAATATGAATAGCCCAAACTACCTCATAGCTATCTAGCTTTGCCATCCTATCTAGTTACCTAGCCTATTTAGGGTAAAGCACCCAGTAGTCAGCCTTTTAGTGAAAATCTAGAATTTGATTCAAGCACATTTCAAAAAATAAAAGCTTTAAATAAAAACAAATGCTTTTATCATAAAGCTGGTTTATTAAATTTCCTCTTTAGAAAATTTAATAACCTAATCATTAAACAAAATATGGCACTTTTCACCAGTAGTCAGCCTCATTTCTCCACAAGTCAGCCATGTCTTACCCTATAGCCTCTTACTTATCCTTGCAATAGTTGCGCCCCGCGTGATATCAGCAAGATAAAAAGTAACCTATGTGCTATTTGTGGTAATTTTCTACCCGTGTGCCGAATTTTATCGTGAGTCCAGTAAATTTTGCGTGATTGAGTAACAAACATCCAAAACAAACTCAATTACATCCAACTTTGGCATTTTAGTAGTAGCCGCAGTAGAATTTCAGGATAAAAAGTACCCTATATCCTTCTCAGTACTTCTACTAACTATGTGTATGCTAAATTTTAGGAAGAATGATTTCGTAGTATTAGATACTTCAGAAAAATGCGAGAAAACAATTACAACTTTAATATTTATCAAGCACATTAGTATTTTTCTCCAAATAATAAAACATCGCTTCCATCTTTCTTCCCGCTCCAAATCTAACGTCAAGAACCCCAGCTGTCATTGTCGCTCTGTGACGTCACCGAAGTGTTGCAAGCCTATCAATCCATAATAGTACCATCTTAGTGTTGCCAGCGAACATATCCTTAATAGTCGACCATCCTGATGTAACCATACGGCCTCGTATGACCTGTAATAAGTTCATGTTATTTCACCTGGGTTAGGGCCTCAATTAAGTCGGCGCTGGTCCAACTACTCCAACGAACTGTACTATAGTTGATTGAACCAGCTCCGACTGGACTTCAACCTTGCGCTTTAGAGGCGGTGGCAACCCTAGCTTCAACCGTAACTTCAAAAGCAACCCTTCTGATTCTGACGTCAACCAACTAGAAAACAAGTATACGACGATTTAAAAGTGCCTTCTTTTAGCCCATTTAAATAAAATCATTCATCATCATCATCATTTCTCATTGCATTTTTTTTTTTTTTATTTCTCATTTCGTATCATTTCTAATTTCATTTCTCATTTTGTTTCATTTCGTTCCATTTCTCTTTTCGTTCCATTTGTCATATCGTTCCACTTCTATTATCGTTCCATTTCTCATATCGTTTCATTTCTCATATAACTTCATTTCTCATATAGCTTCAATTCTCATATCGCTTCGTTTCTCATATCGCTTTGTTTCTCATATCCTTTCTTTTCTCATATCGTTTCATTTCTCATATAACTTCATTTCTCATATAGCTTCAATTCTCATATCGCTTCATTTCTCATATCGCTTTGTTTCTCATATCCTTTCTTTTCTCATATCGTTTCATTTCTCATATGGTTCCACATCTATAATCGTCCCATTTCTCATATGGTTCTATATCTCATATCGATCCATTTCTATAATCTTTTCATATCAATTCGGTTCATACTGTCTGAACTGGTTGTGACTGACGCGGTTCTGGCTGAACTAGCCCTGACTGAACCTTTGGGAGCTAAAGCTGAACTAGCTTTGACTCATGCGATTCGAGCTGAACCAGCTGTGACTGACGAGGTTCTGGCTGAACTAGCCCTAAGCCTGTGCGAACTGCACTAGCTCTAAGCCTGTGCGAACTGCACTAGCTCTAAGCCTGTGCGAACTGCACTAGCTCTAAGCCTGTGCGAACTGCACTAGCTCTAATGTGCGAACTGCACTAGCTCTAAGCCTGTGCGAACTGCACTAGCTCTAAGCCTGTGCGAACTGCACTAGCTCTAAGCCTGTGCGAACTGCACTAGCTCTAAGCCTGTGCGAACTGCACTAGCTCTAAACCTGTGCGAACTGCACTAACTCTTAGCCTGTGCGAACTGCACTAGCTCTAAGCCTGTGCGAACTGCACTAGCTCTTAGCCTGTGCGAACTGCACTAGCTCTAAGCCTGTGCGAACTGCACTAGCTCTAAGCCTGTGCGAACTGCACTAGCTCTAAGCCTGTGCGAACTGCACTAGCTCTAAACCTGTGCGAACTGCACTAGCTCTTAGCCTGTGCGAACTGCACTAGCTCTAAGCCTGTGCGAACTGCACTAGCTCTAAGCCTGTGCGAACTGCACTATCTCTGACTGAATCTGTGCTGTGAACATTAAAATTATACTAAATCGCAATTACTGTTTTAACAAAATTATAAAGTGACACAATAGTAATGAATATTCTTATCATTATAATCAATCAGATTTATCAATTACATTATCAATACCAGAAATTTGAGCTGTGTGGTTTCATTTTATCATCTGCTATGAAATTTTTACATTTTCCACCTTGTAATATTATGTTGAACCTGAGACATGTAATCTTCCCACATATTATGCCTATCACCCATTATTTTATTTTATTTTATACATTCGGAATACCAAATAACCGAAATACCTATTATTATACCTTCCCATTTGATAGCATTCATAAAATGTTTGATGTTTCTGCTAAACAATAATCTGCCATATGTTGATTTGTAACAAATTTACCATGATGATGTGAAGTTTTCATAAAAACAGTTCCTGATTCTAAACTTTTCTCATAGGTACTCTGAGATTATCACTACAACTCGATTAAGTCCACAATAAGAATAATGTCAGAAATTACAGACAATTTCAATACTTTATTTTCGACTGAGATCCGTTCTCCGATAGGGTATCATTGTTCAGGTCAACACCTAAATTTTCAAGAAGCAACAAGTTCAACAAATTCAATAATGTCACTACCTACAACTTTTATATTTTTTTTTCTCTTTTGACATTCACTAGCAACATCCATGTACTGTACTGTGCTCCTTTCTTTAAATTTATTACATACAAGTTTTACTCTAAGTTTGAGTTTTTATTCAAGCATCTGTCCACTGTGAGACAATTATTTTTATCATTTCGGGTAATTTATGTATCAGAGCATTATGCAACTCAAACCCCCTTAGCAATGTGCAAACCTTATTTAGAAAATTAAAATTATTAACTGTCCCATGGCTGTATATTTTCAAAATATCTGTATTTCTCAAAAACTGTTACAACTAAACGAAGTGACATAAATTAGTTAGTTGTAGACATCCAAACAGACTTCAGTTACTTTCATCAACCACGGTAGTTAATAGCGGGGACAGCTTTTAAATGGCTGGTTAAACATTCAATTATGATATGTCTCCTCTTTCGTTGAACTGAAACTAACTGAAAGATTGGTTGATTAATTTTATTTTGATCTGTAGGGTATCTTCATTATTATATGTGCGCTTGTGAATAAACCAGTCAGTAAGTAACCGCCATCTTTCATTGACGTTTCACTGGCGACGATTTTTATCGGTGCGTGCGTTTACGTGAGAATTTGTGTGTGTTCGCGATTTTTAGCCAAAATGCCGATTGGGAAATTGGAACCTTTTGATTTAAACTCGCAAAAGTGGCCGGCGTACATACGCAGAGTGCGGCAATATATTGTGCTTAACGAAATCAAGGATGAATTGCGTGTTCCCCTATTGATAACGGTCGTCGGCGAAGCCACGTACTCGCTTATGTGCGATTTATCTTCGCCTGCACATCCCGAGACCAAGACGTTCGATGTCCTGGTGGACCTTGTGGCACAACACCTGGAACCACAACGCTCGGAAATCGCCGAGCGCCACGTGTTCCGATTGCGGCGGCAACGTGTCGGCGAAACACTCACAGATTACCTACAGAACCTTAAACATCTTGCAACAACGTGTAATTTTGGAAGTAGCTTGGAAGAAAATCTCCGCGATCAATTCGTGTCGGGCCTGGCAAATGAGGCTATGCGATCTAGAATATTCGCGGAGAAAAATATCAATTACAAAGCGGCGGTTGAACTGGCTCTCGCGCTAGAGGCTGCGGAGAGGCACGCGGAAGTGAGCGGGGCCACATCGGTGGCTGTACAGGAGGCTTCGGGTGCTAGTGGCAGCGGGGCGGACGAAGGCTTGCATCAGGCGAGCGCACGGCGGCGCGGCGGCGCGCTCGGCGGCGGCGGCGGACGGGCCGCGCGGGGCGGCGCGGAGCCGGCCTGCTGGCGGTGCGGGAAGGCGCACCGGTCGGACCGGTGTCGGTTTGTTAATTACAACTGTGATCGGTGTAATAAAAGAGGGCATTTAAAAGTGATGTGCAAGGTGCGCGGTGATGATAGGTCGTTTGGTCGACAAAATTTTGTGAGTGAACCCGAGGAGGTGTCGGATGACGAGGACATCTTTAACATAGAACTGATGGCTACAGGTACCAAACCATTTTATATTAAAGTGAACATTGACGGTTACCCGGTAGAATGTGAGATAGACACAGGTAGCCGCATATCAGCAATAAGTGAAAGTTTTTATAAACAGTATTTTACACATAAACCCATCACTGTTCAGAATATTGTGTTGCGTAGCTATGCTGGTTCACCGATTGAATCGCTCGGATCGATCACGGTTAACGTTACTCTCGGGCATGTAACAGCTAATAATTTGGCACTTCATGTTATTAAGAATGGGAGTCGGCCACTTTTGGGCAGAGAGTGGATTCGCGCGTTAAGTATCAAACAAATTAGCTTTAATGAGATCCAAGATGACCCACTCGTGAACCAGTTGGCTATAGAATTTCCAGAAGTATTCACAGAGAAATTAGGCACCTGTAAAAAAACAATTAAATTAGAATTAAGAGACCGGGAGCCAGTGTACGTGCGCGCGCGGCAGGTACCGCTGGCGCTGCGCGCGCGCGTACAAGCGGAGCTCGAGCGGCTGGAGGCCGAGGGCACCATCTATCGGGTGGAAAATTCCGAATACGGAACCCCCATTGTACCAGTAGTCAAGGAGAACGGCGACATCCGAATATGCGGGGACTATAAGGTAACGATAAATCCTAAGTTGAAACGCGAATTTTATCCTCTTCCTCGCATAGAAGAATTATTTGCCACCCTCAGTGGGGGGGAGGAATTTAGTAAAATCGATTTAACACACGCTTACGCACAAACGATGTTAACAGAGGACTCTCAACCTTATACTGCGATAACTACCCAACTCGGTACGTTCGTGTATCGTCGTACTCCTTACGGTTTGTCCTGTATACCTGAAAAATTCCAAAAATTGATGGAAGAAACGCTGAGGGGGTCCCAAATACAGTGGTATTTTTGGATGATATAGCGGTCACTGGGGCCACCAGGGCCTTGCATTTGTGTAATTTGAGATTAGTATTAGAAAGGTTAAAGGTCATGGGGTTAACAGTTAAAATTGAGAAGTGTAAATTTTTAAAAGACAGTGTAAAATATTTAGGGTTTATTATTGATAAGAAAGGTCTACACCCCGACCCTATGAAAGTGGACGCGATAGCTCGCGCCCCGCGGCCATTGGACGTCACACAATTAAAAAGTTTTCTTGGTATTTTAAATTATTATGGTAAGTTTATACCTAATTTAAGTTTAATGATACACTCTTTACTTAGACTTTTAAAAAAAGGAATTACATGGAATTGGTCGGCGGAGTGCGAGCGCGCGTTTAATGAGGCAAAATCCGCTTTAATGAGCGATAGGGTACTGGCACATTATGAAGAAGGGCGGCCGCTCGTGCTGTCGGTGGACAGCAGTGCGTACGGCGTGGGCGCGGTGCTCGCGCACAGCACGCCGAGTGGCGAGCGTCCGGTCAGCTGCGCCTCGCGCACGCTGAACGAGGCCGAAAAGAATTACAGTCAGTTAGACAAGGAAGCGCTTGCAATATTCTTTGGGGTGACGCGACATCATCATTATTTATTTGGTAGACAATTTACATTGCGCACCGATCATCAGCCCTTAAGTCATATTTTTGGTCCCAAGCAGGGCATACCCCAAACGGCTGCAAGTCGCTTACAGCGCTGGGCGGTACGTTTAGCAGCATATGATTTTAAAATAGAATTCGTAAGATCGAGTGAGAACGGACCAGCTGATGCGCTGTCTCGGTTGCCTTTGTCTAGCGAGCGCCGCTGCACCGCACAGCCGCAAGGTTATATGAATGTAGTTATAGATAATTTACCGGTTGACTTCCGAGATGTTAGTAAACAAACTAAAGATGATACGCTGTTACGTAAGATATTAGGTTATGTTAAGTTCGGTTGGCCGGCTAAAGCGAGCTGTGAGGAAGAAAAGCCTTATTTTGAACGAAAAAAAGATATTGTGACCGAATTAGACTGTCTTATTTACAAATATAGAATCATTATTCCTCCAAAATTACGTAAAATGGTATTAGAGGAAATACACGAAGGCCATTTGGGAATAAACAAAATGAAGAATTTGTCACGTAATTATGTTTATTGGCCTGGGTTGGATACTGATTTAGAGAATGTATGTCGTACATGTGAAGCATGCCGGGCGGTGCGCGATGCGCCCCCACGCAGCCGTGCATCCGTGGGAGTATCCACTAGTGCCTTGGCAACGTATACACGCGGATTTCGGAGACTGTGCCGGTAAGCGGTACCTGATCATTGTCGATGCACACTCGAAGTGGATCGAAGTGATAACAATGACTCGCACGGATGCACCGTCAACAATTTCTGCATTTCGGTCTGTATTTGCTAGATTTGGGTTACCAGCACAGCTCGTGACTGATAACGGCCCACCATTTTTTTCTATAGAATTTAAAAATTTTTGTTCACAAAATTGTATAAGGCATGTGACATCGGCACCGTACCGACCGCAGGGTAATGGGGCAGCGGAGAACGCGGTCAAAACTATTAAGAAAGCGATTAGGAGGGCGGTACATGAAGGGGAAAACATTGAAAAAGCCATAAGTGTATTCTTGTTTTCTTATCGCAACTGCGAGCATGCAACTACTGGCGTATCCCCTGCTGTACTTATGCTGGGAAGACGCCTGCGCAGTCGCTTGGATGCGCTTCGCCCCGACTTGTCAACAGTCGTGCGTGCTGCTCAACAGCGCCAAGTCACCAATGCAAGGGGGAATACTAGAGAAATTAGTATTGGTGAGCCGGTCCTAGTCCGAAATTACTCTGCAAAGGGCATTAAATGGGAGCAGGGGACGGTTGCGGAAAGGACGGGACCGGTTTCGTACAAAATAGGTTTAGATAATGGGGTAGAATGGCGTAGACACCATGATCAGATTTTGCCGGCTAAAGATAAGTCTCGTTACTCGCTATCCCAGGCTACGCGGGAGAAAGAGAAAACGGTCGAGGACGATGCCGATGATGATGAGTTTGAGGACGCGGCGGAGGCAGGAAGTGAGGACGGGGATAAAGCACTAGATCTATCTAAACCCGTCGAGATAAATGCAGAGCCCACTGATTCAGAGTCTCCGACTCCTCCTGGACCCAATGCGTGTGCCCGGGCACTGCGTGCTTGGAACCGGGCAAATAGAAAATAATTTAGTTTTTAAATAGGTTAGTATAGTCTTAAGAGGGGAAAGGTGTAGGGTATCTTCATTATTATATGTGCGCTTGTGAATAAACCAGTCAGTAAGTAACCGCCATCTTTCATTGACGTTTCAGATCAATTAATTAATTTAAGAACCTCGTTCTTGTCAGTGGAGTTATTTCCATGTATGCCTCCCCTCTGCCATTGATTTGACCATTGTTTTGATAATACCTACCTCATAAATAATCACTTTTGTAATAGCAAAACTTTCAAACGTTATTAGACATTCAACAAATAACTGGAGTAACCCATTTATGGTGAGCACCAAATGTTTTTAATACAATTTATATGATTTAGTGAGATTTCTATGATCTTGTTTTATTTGCATCTAGTATTCAATAATGCATGGTGTGATACTTTCACATGAACTTTTAATTTCTGCTATGATAAGAAAATCTGTTTTCTCCTGTTCTATTTCTCCTACTAGTTTTATAATTATTATATTTTTTTATTTTTTTATTTTAGTTTATAACTTCTGGCTATTGGGACACTTTGTTTGGTTGAGTTTTTAATTTCTTACTTTTTTTTATCTGGCTGTATGTTTTTTTTTTTTTTTTTTATTGGCTTCTGTTTCTTACTTACACTATCTATTGTTACATCTTATTGTAAATCTTCCTAAATCTATTAAACAAATATTTTTTTTTATTTTTATTTTTTTATTTGCATTACTTTTGTTGGCATGTCTGGTTAAATGCAAGAAACTATAAAATATGGCAGCAAATTGTACACATGTGGTGTAATTAAATCAAAATAAAGAATTTGTATTAATAATTCTCAACATTTCTAATAAATAATACTTTGCAATTTTTTTTTTTTTTTTTTAAACAAACACAAGAGGTAAGTTCTTCTGTTGTTCAATCTGTATTTGACTTTTAACACAGAGGAAAGTAGTGAAGTATGGTCCAATGCCAGTGTTTAATTCTCCAACAAGAGTAATAAGACTACTACCATAGGCTCAAGTAAACAAGAAGATGCCGACTGTATTCTAAGGCAGTCAGTGATATAGCACTTAGTAAGAGTATTACAGGCACTATGCTATTAGCTGAATACCATTGACAATAACAACTGTTTATGATATTTCTTGTCATTTCCTTTTTAACACGCTTAACTCTCTATCACAATAAATAACTTGGATTGTGTACTCTGAGATGATTCTTTTTTTTTTTAACAACTATATATTTTACTTGTATGGCCCATTCTATGAAATATATTACAGCTTTCTTCTTTGTAATCTGATATACCTAGTACGTCTAAATTTACTACTTGATCACATTTTCATTGCTCAATGGAACAAAATTATACCATTTTGAGGCTTTCCCGTGCCTCATGCCTCTGGGAAAATTAACAATTAATGTTTTACATTGACACCAACTAAACTATGTCTTGTTGATAATTGATGATAGCCATGCATTCCCTAAAAGTAGTAGTCATATGATAAATAAGGAGATGTTCATTAAATCTGAATCTAACGATTCTAAACAAAATAAACAATAACAAAATAACCAATTTTGACCTGTCGTTTGATCATTACTATAGTTCCCACTAGACACAGGATCATTGTCTGAACTGAATAATAATTAATTCATCTGACCTTAACTTGGTGAACAAACCATGATGGAGCTTTGGTCGTGGTCGGCGAACGTGAGATATCGCAGAGGCTTTGCGCTACCAGCTCTGCTGCTTATTGACAGTGCTCACATCGGTCCCACGAGCGACACCGGCAGAACTACTATCATCGTTTCCCGCCTCCTGGCAGCTACGTTCTGGGGACTCCTCTCTGACACCAAAACTGCAAGCAGATCCAACAGCATGCAGCAAGGCAAAGTTGCAGACACAACATAGCTGGGGACACGCCATCATGCTTTCCGTGGTTTACAGATTCAAAACTTTAACAATAGGATTTCCATATAATCTAGTCTAGATTTTAACGCTCTTTTCTTGCATTTTGGTGATCATTCATTACGAGCGACCGGGAATGTTTTTCCATTGTATTGTTGTACTTCTTCACTTTTATAGGCGAGAGTCACAATTATCCCGCTTTCTGATCTATTAGATACTTCAGAAAAATGCGAGAAAACAATTACAACTTTAATATTTATCAAGCACATTAGTATTTTTCTCCAAATAATAAAACATCGCTTCCATCTTTCTTCCCGCTCCAAATCTAACGTCAAGAACCCCAGCTGTCATTGTCGCTCTGTGACGTCACCGAAGTGTTGCAAGCCTATCAATCCATAATAGTACCATCTTAGTGTTGCCAGCGAACATATCCTTAATAGTAGATAAAGCGTGAAGAGATTACAAAGGAACTCACTTTCGAATTTCTGAAAATACTGCTCTGGGGCTCATCTGCTGAGCTCGTCCAATAGAAATAGCGGCGGACTGCTAGAGTCTGTAGTATTTGAAAAGTCCATTAGTCGGCCCTCAACATGCATTACATTAATACAGTGCTGACTACTGGTAAAATCAACTCTTTGTCTTCTAAGAGTTAATTTCCAAAGCTTAATTGGAACTATCCGATGTGTAAATTTCAGCGAGATCTAACAAAATCAACAAAAAAACAGTAGTCAGCCCCATACGGCTGGATATTGGTTCAAATCAACCCCAAAAAATCAGAACCCACTAGTCGGCCCCCTAAATATAAACGCAATAAACAAATAAAATGCCTGTATTGCTTAATTTTATCATAGAATAAACATTACATTACATCATAACATAAGAATTCAATAGAAATTCCAACAGATTAATTGAAAAACTGACCGAACTCTCGAACGCGTATCCTCGGGAAAAAAATAGCAAAAGTGACGCGTCCTGTCTTGTCGTTGGTGCCAGTGAAAATTAACAAGTACAGCTCAAAAAAATTGGGTGGGGCTGTGTCGTGGACACGGCCGTTGGTTTTAACGTGAAACGTCTATGTCAGCGAGTCGCTTTTAAAGATTAGATTGAAAGAAAACAAAATAGTCTATTTCGATTTATCTATACAAACATACACCTTGTATTCTATACAAACATGTAAATTAAAAACATAACACTTAAAATAAATTGCATGTGGATAAGGCTGTTTTTGGTTTGATGTGATAATTTATTTGTGATTTTCTTGTATATATATACTCAAGACTAGCTGTCGCCCGCGGCTTCGCCCGCGTGAGTTTCGCTTAGATGATTTTTGTGTTCCAAACTGTTTCAGATGTTTCGGGTTTCGTTTTTTATACGTCTACAGAAAATGTTCATCAGATTAATCAAGTTTTGCTAAGGCGCCATTTCCATATATGTTTTAGTGTAGCTG
Source organism: Ephestia elutella (assembly GCA_018467065.1). Taxonomy (NCBI): domain Eukaryota; kingdom Metazoa; phylum Arthropoda; class Insecta; order Lepidoptera; family Pyralidae; genus Ephestia; species Ephestia elutella. Next base: position 18,739,376 of record CM031592.1, on the reverse strand, counting down.
GTCTCTTGAAGCTTTTCATCAGATGTTCCATATCTTCAATTTTTATACGTCAGCAGAAAATGCTCATCAGGTTGAACGACTTTTACTAAGGCGCCATTTCCATATATGTTATAGTGTAGCTGGTCTCTTGCAGTTCTTCATCAGATGTTCCAGATCTTCAATTTTTATACATCAGCAGAAAATGCTCATCAGGTTGAACGACTTTTGTTAAGGCACCATTTCCATATTTCTTATAGTTTAGCTGTTCTGTTATGGTTCTTCATCAGGTGTTCCAGTTTTCAAAATCATTTATAGCCTATATGTTGCCCAGACTTTATAGCTATACAACAAAAAAAGTTTCATTCAAATCCGTCCAGTAGTTTTTGCGTGAAACGCGTACATACATACAGACAGACAGACAGACAGACAGACAGACAGACAGACAGACAGACAAGAAATTCCAAAAAAATTTTTTTGCTTTCTAATATTCTTTTTAAGTGTCCCTCTATCCATTTTAGTCAAAAATACTAAATGTACAGACAAAATATTTTTACTGTTTTATTATATGTATAGATGATACAATAAAGATGGTGCACCCACGCTTTACAAAATATTTTTTTCAAAAACAATGTTTTTTATAAACTACACATTTTAAAAACATCTGGGTGTACAAACTAATCCTTTTTTATAAAATGATTATTTTACAAACAAATTACTAGATAAATATTGATTTTACAAACAAATTACTTAACAAAGACTTCAATTGGTAAAACATGGCAAAATAAAATATCTTATGACAAAATACATCGTTCGCTAAATATTATTTACCAAAACTAAAAGATATGAAGTATTAAAAGGCTACAAACATAAGCGAAGTCCCCTACATGTTCACCGGGAAATTTTGTATTAAGGAAATAAATGTTGTGGTCTTTTACTTACTTTAAATCTCTCTCGAACCAAAGTCGATCACAAACATTGCAAGATAACACAAACGGATTTTCTTCGAATATAGTTTTGAAGCGATTATCCGCCATCGCCAATGATTTTGCATAACATCACTTCGACTACTGTTCAAGTTCCCCAGTTCACTAAACGGATTCCACATTTGTATGGGTTGTATGTAAATCTTTGCCTGTTACGTCCATTGCAATAAGTACATCTTCGGTAGCAATGCTCGCGGAGTCGATGTTGTTCAAGTTTGAAGTTGTTTGTTAAGCCATGGGACCCCCTCTAAAATAACGAATAAATAATAAACACAAATCTATCTCGTTGCCACAATAATAGCAGGAGCTCTCCAGGAGGATGTTATCGATGCTGTCTCCTAGCGGCGCGGTTACCGTCACTTTATAATTAAGAACATAATATTATAGTACTATGTAAGTTCTAATCGAAAGAGCAGATGAACTTGCTATGAAAGGAGCAGATGAAACTTTCGTGGGACCTGAACCCAGACTTCCCATAGCTTATGGGATAACGAAAGGCGTCATCAAGCATAGAATGAAAGTTGAATCCAAAGAAGATGGAGAAGAACTAGAAGTCTAAGACAATCTAAAATCTTCATCAAAGCAGCAGACCAAAAGAAATCAAAACATCTACTTAAATTGAGTAGGAATAACGTTGGAATCATCATAGGAATCCTCACAGGACACTGCCAACTGAATAGACACTTGACAGTGATTAAGCAAAGAGATCCTATCTGTCCCAGCTGCCTGGAAGAAGAGGAAACTAGCTTTCATCTAGTAGCAGAGTGTCCCGCTTGCGCTGCTGCGAGGAGAGAAGTAATGGGCTCAGACGCCCTATCTGAAAATGATCTGAGCGACATTACAATAGGGCAGTTATTAAAATTCTGCAAAGTAACAGGTAGATTCAGTGGGTTGCCACCATCGTAAGTTACCAGGTAACTCAAAACCCTATACGGGTCTCGGGGAATCGGGTGAAATGGTCCCAGCATAAGTGGACTGATCACCCGTCTGGTGCTCGCGCTGGCGTCCTCATATAGTAAATAGTAAATAAATAAAAAGTTCCAATCGAGAGTCTTGGAAGAAGGAGAGAAAGGCATTTGCCCAGTACTGGGATATTGATGGCTATTAAATAAAAAAATAATAAATAAATGTAAGTTCCCGCGGCGGCGGGGCGACGGCCGGCGGCGCCGCCTATATGTCTTCCCGATAAACTTAAAAACTACTGAACTTCAACTTCAACTTTTCATTAATAGACAAAAGTGATTCATGGGGAAGGATTAGGTACCTACATAATTAGGTACTTATATAATTTAATATTATTTTGTGTATATTAGTTGGTCGGATTTTGATGCGGTTTTCAATTTTAGGTAGGCAACTTCTTCAATAAAGTGTACCTATTTAACATTTTCATCTGTGCTAAGGCGGGCCAATATATATAAATTATTATAACACCAAGCCAGGCAAAACGACCTGCATTCGTCTAGTGTAGATATGCCGGTTGTCTAATTGGGTTGGTCAAATGGGATTTGTAATTTACCTATATTCGTAATTAAATGACAAAAAACTACTATTAGGTTTAGTTTTCCCCATTTTCCTTTAATTTAATTTATAATGTTTGTTAGAAAGATTTGATCCTTTTGATTAACTCCATCGATTGATTCCATAAAAATCCAGGTGTTATTTTTTTTGTATTGTAGCCAGTTCAATTCCCGGGCGTGGCAAATTAATTTTAAAAAAACTTTGAATGCAGATTTGATTATTTTTTAAATGAAGGAATGTTTCTTTAAATAAAAATTTAATGTCTTCAGGATTAAGGTTACTTTCCCTGAAAGAGAAGTAAATTCCGTTTCGTCTTGATAGTTTTAAAACGCTGTCAAATCTGCTTCGCTCGACCGATATTGGATATTTGTATACCAGTGTGTAGCCTAGAACTTCCTCTTTTCGATGATAGGTGTGACTTATATTTCATCCTGGGTTTTGCTCGGGCTGTGGCTCAAAACGTAATTTTTTATTTTTTTTTAATTCTTTTTGGTTATTTTGAAGTACAAATATTATTCAAATTACTTTTATTTTTAATTTAATCAATAGTTCTCAATAATATCTATAAGTGAACGAAAAAATCATCGCTCTATCACTAATGAGTCGTGAGTAATACTAAATTGAAATTTTCAAAACGGCGTTTTTCGTAATTTCACGCGGCGGCTCCCCCCGCCCCTCCCGTAGGGCTCCAACCTTATCTCAAGGTCTTAACACCAAACTGACTATATAAGCTAAATAATGATACTATATTCATGTTTCTAAGACTAATAGTTTTGAAGTTATTAAAGTGAGACGATATATCCCATTTCGTTACGGTCTGAAATCCTGGCATGGTACCCGTATGGCGCTGATTTTAAAGACGTTTCACGTCAAAACCTATTGGTTCGTAGGCGAATGTATTTACCAATAAGGGGACATAGATTCGGTCAAATGTTATTTCAATGATGTAAACAAGTTCAAACACTATTTATACGGCCTCTAAAGGCTGAGCAGAGCACTGGAGCGGGGCTGACTATCGGGGGTTTTACCCTATCTTCTTTTACAAAATCTGTAATATTGTTTTTATTGAAAAATGAAATGATGAAAGAAAGATTATTTCGCCGAATTCTATCTTAATTTCGCTTAATTCCTACAAAATAAAAACCAAAGCAGGTACCTAGGTTTACCTAGAGGTAACATGTTGAATTGTTGACTAACAATTTTTCTTTCAACATTTCCGATGAAAATGAACATGAATGAATGCCCTCCGCAAAAACTGCAAGAGCTAGAACAATCGCGGTAATATCGCACGATAGCGAATGCAGCCGACGACAGTGCAACGCCCGTTGCAAATCGAAACGCATGGCTCAGGTACTGCTACTGAACACGACTATAGGTTATTCCACTGCACTTTCATTTGCACATCGAAAATAGCTCGAACACCGGCTGACTCACGCTTTTATTTACGATCTTTCATAGCCATCTTCCTGCGAGAGCCCAACAATCTTTCCCGCCGGAATATCGTGTTCCACAATTTTAAAATTTTATATTATCATCATTATCTATGGAGCTCTGTTTACGGCCAGTTAAATTAAATATATAATTATTTACAGCAATCTGTGTTCCGTTAATAAAAATTAATGCCAAGCTGTTTTATCTTTTGCGTTATATATCGCGTGTGTAAATTAAATAAATATATAGGAGATTTATTACGATGGGTATTTCCATCACATTATCGTTAACATAAAGCGTCTTGTCGTCGTAACTCCGGCTGCTAGAAGCTTTGTAGGGTTGCTAATCTTCATCTCAGTACCTAAAAACAAATATCATTTAAATGACTACATCAATAAATTAACCCCAAACAGACAAACAAAATTAAATTTGGTAATCACTCCAATCTGCTTCTTATTTATTTTTGAACCGATTTGACTAATTAAAGAACTGTTGCACAATAGAAAAGCATTATTATAGTAGGTAGGTTCTATTTTAGCTAGATATTTTGTATTTTATTTTAGAAAGCTGCGCCAAGACTGGCAACCCTAAGCTCTGTTGTCTAAAATCCGAGTATGTTTACAATAATCATTACATCGGCCATAGCTGTGTTTGTATTCGCGATGTAGCGTAGGCGATATGGTGGAAACACCTCATAAAGCAGTCTAATCGTATACGGAACTCTGTAAACAAGTCTGTCGAAACCGTTAAACACTGTTTCACATTTTGTAACACCTTCTAATTACAGGTAAAACGCATTAAATATAATTAGTGCTTATTTGAAGGGATATAAAGGTGCGGGTTCGATGGCCGGCAAGGCAAACATAGGGATCACTCGTTCATACATTCACGCGTTCGTCCACAATGCAGTGTTTGTTTCCGCGGTCGTAACACCAGCCGTACACACACTCATTTGAACATTAATTAATGCTGGATTACGTGTACCGTTTCGTTTCACAAGACTATTAATTAAATCTTGATGCTTTTGAAAAAAATTGCGTTTTTGTTTCTGCACCAGATAGGTAAGGTACCTACCTAGAAAATGTTGTCTTTTATTCGAAAGCTTGTTTCGTTACCATTTCACAACTGGCCAGATACATTACTTACCTTATCATTCATTTAAATCTCGAACAATAAAAATATCGTATGCGGATAAGGCATGCAAGAAATACATAATAAAAAACCACAAAAAACAAACGCTTCTAGAAATTTATAGACAATTTAAAATTCCACAAATTCGGATACACGCACTGAAAACGTCCTGCCTGCAACAGGACGATCGCCGTACGATTAACGAGCGGCGTCATGCACGCCCGCTGCGCTACCGTCGGCTTCATTTATCAAATTATAAATATACACGGTACACACAGCCCACCCATCGCTCCGACCCTTGAACGACGTTTTTTTCTTGACCTTCCTTCTTTCAAGCCATAAATATTCCCTGTTTTATAGTTTGTTTAAATTTAATAGCTTGATTAACTGGTAAAAACGGAACGCGATATCCGAATGTTTGCTACCCTTAGGAGAAACATTTTTATTGCCTTGGCAAAACTTTCTCATAAAATTTAACATGTTAAATCTACCTTTTGTTGTCATTTTAAAAAAATCTTACCGTGAAAACCTATCAACATAAACTGATAAACAATATTTCCTACCTATTTTTACATATATATGTAGAAAGTTTATTTTCACAAATAAATAAAGCTTTTAACATTTTTGAAAATGAACTAAAGTTTTTGATTAAATCCCGTTTTATCTTAAAGTGAATTAAATCTCGTACTTATCCCAGTCAGGGCATCTCTAATCAAACAGATTAACTAACCAGGTTAACTAGATCCAAATAGATAGAACAGTATAAAGTGAGCCAACAACGAGCTTCTGTTCATGTTCGGATACACGGACAATGATTATTATTATTAGACAAGTGGTAGTTAAACCAGGAACCAAAACAGACGTATATGATAAACAGTCGATGGATTGTACTCTTCTTGGATTGTTAGTATGAATGACAGAATAGAACCCAAAGGTAATAGACATATCATACAATGTATCTTAATGTATAATTTACTAAACACACATAGTACACAGTTTTAGTACAATTTACTTTGTATATATATCGAACTAGCTGTCGCCCGCGGCTTCGCCCGCGTGAGTTTCGCTTAGATGAAAAATCTCTCTTGGAGCTTTTCATCAGATGTTCCAGATCTTCAATTTTTATACGTCAGCAGAAAATGCTCATCAGGTTGAACGATTTTTGCTAAGGCGCCATTTCCATATATGTTATAGTGTAGCTGGTCTCTTGGAGCTTTTCATCAGATGTTCCAGATCTTCAATTTTTATACGTCGGCAGAAAATGCTCATCAGGTTGAACGATTTTTGTTAAGGCACCATTTCCATATTACTTATAGTTTAGCGGTTCCGTTATGGTTCTTCATCAGGTGTTCCAGTTTTCAAAATGAATTATAGCCTATATGTTGCCCAGGCTTAATAGCTATACAACAAAAAAAGTTTCATTCAAATCCGTCCAGTAGTTTTTGCGTGAAACGCGTACATACATACAGACAGACAGACAGACAGACAAGAAATTCCAAAAAAATTTTTTTGCTTTCTATTGTTCTTTTTAGGTCTCCCTCTATCCATTTCAGTCAAAAATATTAAATGTACAGACAAAATATTTTTACTGTTTTATTATATGTATAGATAAGGAACTGGCATCTCAAATATAAAATATAACAATACACTACTCCACAAATGAATATAACAATTCTATAATAACTAATCTATATAAATCTAAAATAAATTTGCTTCGTCAAAAAAATATCTTCGTATTTGATTGGAGTCGAGAATTTACACTTTGTATTTGAACAGATGTCAACACAAAAGTTTTAGGCCTATTCTGCCTGAGGCAGGTAAGAAATGTTTAAATAATACGAGCCCGCATCCGACACCAACGACTACCAAACAGTTTTTAAACAAGACACAATTTATAATATGATAAGAATTGCTACAAAGCAGATTAACAATAAATGGAAACAATTTTAAAGGGTTAATAATATGGGTTCATTATTTCCGAATTTCCCTAGTTTTAGCGTGGGTACAATCAATAACTATCTATTTATTAAATATGAGATCTCGGAACATGACTACAAAAGCATACTGACTCGCATATATGGAATAACACATAAAATGTACTACGAATTCAAATAAGTGTAATTCCTAAATTTATTTTTGGATTTTTGAGCATCCCAGATGCAATATTAGTAGTAAAGTACTCTCATGGCATGAAATTTTTTCACCATATCTAATTTCTATATGAGAGTACTTTGTAATTCCTATAGTTGAAAATCCCATTGACTGTCTAGAAAAACACTGCTTACATACAAGTTATATTCATAATGACTAGTAAAGTGTTTAGACGTTCTAACATATTTAAATCCTTCACGTTTTCCAACAAAACGCTTCTTATCTGACAGACATTGATGTACGATTAACATTCGAAATGCACGCGAGTTAATTACACCTAATCCGCACTAATCCTCTTCAAAGCATCCATCAAAACCAAAACGTGTCACGGGAAAGCATTATAAAACTATGACAGTAATTCCACTTGATATCTATCTCCTATTTTTAGTGACTCTATGTATGTCTTCATTACCTTGCTTGATGCTATATCGTTTTGTTCACAATTTGACGGCTTGACACGGATATATTATAAACTGCTAAAAATAATGCTTTAGATTGTAAATGTTCAATAACAATTTCGCGAGATAGATTTTTAATTTATAAACTAAAGGTGTTACAGTTACGGTGATACTAATAATTAACAAAATTGCACACAGAACTGTCAACTATTCTAAACTAATATTACAAAAAAGGTAAAAAAAAAACAAACAAAAAAAGTAATGATTAGTTTTTCAATACAAAGACGGATTGAATAATAATAATATGGGTTTGAAGTTGTATGAACTTTAATATTAAAACAAGTGGGTTATATAATAAATACACAGAACATAAAAATGGACAAACAATAAAGAAAAATATATTAGCATGCTACCTACTGAATGAGGTGAAGTCGGTGCTAAGTGCAGGACTATGTAATTGTTTAGCTAGGCATTTTGTATACATACATGATTCTAATGTTAATTTAGATTATTTAATATTCAATTTGGCACCTCATTCAGTAGGTAGCATGCTAATATATTTTTCTTTATTGTTTGTCCATTTTTATTTCATGTTTTTAAGTTTTGATGGAAGTCGGTTCATTTTTTTTGGAAAAAAGTTTTATTTTATCATTTTTAGTGCTTCTACTTTCTTTAATAAAAACTTAAACTTTTCTTTCACTGCTGGCCGAAAATAAAGAATTAAGAATTCTAAACTTTTTATGTCAGTTTGATTTGAAATGTCAGAACATGTCAAATTGTCTATTATTTTTGGCACATAAATAGACCGTGAGCCTGCGACGACCAAACCTTCCTTATTTTAAAAATGCTGAATGTTTTTCTGCGTGGTATATACGGGTAAAAATATTAGCGACTATGTATGAAATTTGGATCTTAGTTGCTTATGCAGTAATATGGATACCGAGGATGATTTTTATTGGTATAAAAAGCACCCTTGGGGCCTTCCAAAGTAAAATTAAATTCAGCTTTTATAATAAAACAAATATAACTATAATTTAGTAAAGTTACAATGTCTAGCAGGGGTTTATATCTGCACCAATTGCCTGGCAATGGATGGCGTGATTTCTTATATTATTAGGAATAAAATCTTTAAAAAACTTTACTTTAAAGAAATTTAGTTACCACTTTAAATATTATTGCTACATAAAATCTGCCTAAGTAATCGTGATCCAACTTTTATAGTCGCTAATCGCTATTTCTATGTTGGGAACATACACAGAAAATCTTTAGTTTTAATAAAATAAGTAAAGGCATGCTATCGCGGGCTTTTGCTCTATAATGCAATGTTGGTATTTTTATATTTTGTTAGGTATCTTTAAAATTACCGAACAGATTCTGACGTGGTTAAAATGGGACCAACTTGGGTATATACCATTACGAATAAAAAAAACAATTTCGGAAATCAGTCCACTGTAGGCGGAGAAATCGGCGAACATACATAAAAAAAAAACATACATACATCGAAACATATAACCTCCTCCTTTTTTGGGAAGTCGGTTGAAAAGGTAGAATATTTGGACAATGAATTCAAATATAAAATAAAGAAAATTACAACAGCTATTTTTTTAAAAAGATCGTGCATGTTTCATTAAATAGATTTAGTTAATTTTTCGGCCAAAACGCAGCGGAAGTTGATAAGTGCGCCTAAAGGTGCCTGTTCATTTTTTTTTCATAAAATTAAGCATACCTAGTAAAATTATGACCGAATCTTGTTTGAAATTAGCTGTCCTTACACATAATGGCGTAAATATTTCGGCATCGGCCGCTATCAGCTATAGAGTTATATCAATAAATCATCGAGTCGATAACGATAATTAAACAGCATGATCGATCATGTGTCAAGCTGTGTGGTGCTGGCTGGCAACACGATAAGCTATGGAAATAACCCTTTTGAAAAAAAAACTTGCGTTTAATTTTGTATCGTACTGGAGTTATTCGCAAAATAAGGAATATATCTTCATTCAAGAGTGTCAAATGCGCGTGGAAGACTGCAAATAGCACTTCTAGCTGTCTTGTTATTCGAATTTCTGTGGTAGAAGCAACGATGCAAAATTATCCTTATTCCTGTCGCAAGATAGCACGCATAAAAAACTATCTTCTGTAATTTCATTATCATAACTTGAATATCATTTATTCAAGAGGCTTGTATTCCAATATTACGTAGACAGAACTTTTATATTTTATTTTTCCGAATTTATTGACTGTAATAAAATCATAAAATGAACAGCTTTTGCATTTAAAGTTTACTTTCCAATATTTTACATATACAACCTATAATCAACAATGATGGATTTCTAGATACAAATTATGTGAGTTAGTGATCTTGCTATTATAAAGCTGAAAAGTCTCAAAAATGCTGGTAATTTTGTATTCAAATCAAAATATGTGACATTTCCACAGTATGTCGGAATAGATCTCATTTTAATAGACCTTTTTTCATGCCAAATATAGATTCAGATAAAGCTATTCTCGTATCTGTCAGATTATCTTTACGTATGTTATCTGGCAATCTGGTAACACCATATAAGTACCTTGTAAGACATGTAACGTCTACTATTACACGTCTGCGATGTGTTTTCTGACAAAACTAGCCTAATCGCAACGTTATCACGGCGATAACGAAACGATACATCATTTCTGATTCGGACTTCGTCTTGTTACTAAAATAAACTGATATATAAAGAATATTGTTTTTTTTTTTAACATAAATTATTTAAAGCGTTAAGGGATTCCTCATTCAAACCTAAGTGAATAAAATTTCACACTTACAAATACTAGTATGTATGTGTTATACTTAATTTAGTCGAAGTGTGGTATTTTTTATTATCTACATAGGTTCAGATATTTTAAAGAGAAATGGAATTCGCAAGGGATGCAAGGGGTAGACAGGTTTGGAAGGAAATAGGGGAGACCTTTGTCCAGCAGTGGGACGAAATAGGTTAACAAAAAAAGGTTTTCATCCAAATCCGCCAATAATAAGATATGTATTAACTTATAATAAAAGCATTTATAACTTTATAAAGCGTCAATTACAGCTGGCCTGATTTTTTCTAATGCAGCATAGCAAAGCTAATGAACGCGTCGAATGCTTTCCATATACGGTCGTTCCCCTTGCAGCTATTAATACAGCTTATTGCACGCTGCTCGGCCCGATATGAGCGCCGATTTATCACCGATATAAATTTAAATTCTCATTGAAATTTAGCGCAGAGCACTTGTATTGTCCAAATATTTCTAGAGCGCACACGGGTATTTTCGTAGGGCCATTAAAAACGGGATGCGCCATAACTAACGACCAAAACTGTATCTAAATCATAAAGTAGTAAAGTCACTTTTCCTGCAGCAATAATGCAATCGATTATTCGTACAAACAGGGCTGTAATAAATCATCCACTCCCGGTTACCTGCTCCGGCCGATCGATACGAAAAAAGCCCCCGTTTTAAACAGAGGGAGTGACATTTCTAACATAAAGGCGTTGGAACTCCGAATACTATGGTATTTGGTAAATGAGAGTCATTTGATGCCTCGTTTGGGTGAAATGGCGAGATTTGAAAAAAGAAGGTGAAATACTAATCTCTACGTTACGTTTCTGTATTTTATTTTTAAATTAGAAAGGTGTGTGTTTGTGTGTGTGTTGTCTGTTTATTAAAAATACATATATATATATATAGACATCTTCACCTATATATATATATATATATAAATACATATATATATATATAGGTGAAGAGTGCTTGGTACCGCTCTAGGGCAGACCGATAAAAAATTCTTACTCCATGTAAAGTATGTGAATTTTTATTTTTTTTGTTCATTTTGCTATATTTTTTTTTTCAAAAGAATTCCCAGATCTTATGCATCACATGATATACACGATCGAGGTACATTTAAAATGAATTCGACAAATTAAAAAATAAATTCTTGATCTCTTTCATCACTACTACATGCTACTACTACCATATTTTATAGACACCTTTAGATGCTCCTTGGCCTCTCCTGACTATTTACAAGCCACCGTTTTCCAACTCTAGAAATGCCGTTTGCACTGTCCACTACAACTAATATTTGTCAAGATCCTCATTTGTCTGTCGATTTACCTTAATATAGCTCTTAAGGCTTTCTGTATAAGGTGGAATTTAAAACATAATAAGGAAAAGAAATTTAAACAGTCGGATGAAGTTAATAGCAAGTTGTCAAATTGCTGTTAAAATTTCTACTGGCCGGTGGCAGTAACTATGACGCGATTTCTCCTCCCCTGATTTACAAACCGTTAGAATACATAAAGCTATACAAACTTGCTAGTAATGAATAGCGAATGTATGTGCCTGATTGACTGCCTTTGCTAGTAAATTAAAAAAAAAGTTTTATATTTTTTTTTCTTCGTTCGCAAAATTTAATGCTGGGTTACACTTCGCACAGAATTATTTATTGTCCTCTCAATCTTTTTCCAACTGTTTTAAATATTGTTTGTTACAAATAAATGTTAATTAAAGAAAATATTGTTTTATATCTGAGGAAGAACGTCAACAACACTTTTGCTTACATTTACTAGCCTATTTTTTAAAATGAAATTATTTATTTTTAATGTTTTTTGTATGACATTATATTACAACTTTTGCTGCTAAAAACTAAATTCTTCAAGACACACTATAACTATAAAATAAACGAGACAAAATACTTTACAAACAAAAACAAAAAAAAAATCACAAACTCACAAATTCTATGACGTGACAAAAACTTTTTGGCTCAGGCACAGATTACTAAAAACTATACAGATGGAAAGCTTCCTAAGAGACGACAAAATTCATACCTATTCTTATAGGGCTGTTACTTGGTTATTGAAAAAAAACATTATTTCTATTTTTAGTATATTGAAAGAAAAACAGTTTGACATTGAAAGTTGTACTTAGTCACTCAAGTTGTTCTACGGAGTATTTCGAGGCGAATAGCGAAAACTCCATGCAAATTGGATTAGTAGTTTTTGAAAAATCACAAAAACGTTTTTGGAAGGAAGGTGCCTATATTCTTCTCCAAGATCCAATCTATATCTATACCTTTTATTGAAATCCTTTTAGCCGCTCAGGCACAAAAAACGGAACATAGGTAGGTATACCTACTCCAACAAAGTATATGTTCGCATTTATGATACTAGGATAATTCAATCACAAATAGGGTAATTAGTCACCTATATAGTTACCTATGTATATAAGTCAATCATCTGGGACATAAATCTCGTATTATATTTATATAATACAAGCTTTTGCCCGCGGCTTCACCCGCGTGAATTTCCCACGGGAACAGTGCTTTTTCTCGGAATGAAAGGTAGGTGCCCTATGTCCTGCTTAGTACTATTATCTAACTATATCTATATTTGCGAAATTTCAGGAAGATTGGTTCAGTAGATAAAGCGTGAAGAAGTAACCAACAAATAAACTCACTTTCGCAATATTAGTTAGGATATGCTAGGTACTATGTTTATACATATACCTACCTGTGTCAATCCGCGGGAAAAGATACCTACCTATTGATTTGTATTGTTGTTGGCACTTACGATACGAAATTATTGTTATACTAGCCGCGTCCCGGAGCCTCGATCCCGTGGACAGTTTTTTTATGTTTTATATGATTATTTAAGCAAACAGTGCAATTTTTTAATAATGAAAAATAAATACAATGTTAGTATCTATTTTATAGACTCTGATACGTGTCAGTATTTTTTCTTAACTTCACATAGATAACACTGGTGTCATATTGATTTAACCATTTTGTTTACTATTTTAAACACAAAACGACACGGCCGAAAAAGGAACAAATCAGGAACGCTGCGCGAACCCACGACTGCGCGAGCCCTGACATTTCGCACCCCGCCGAGTGGCGCCGAGCCGGTTTGAACCGGTTTGGCACTGTACGTGACAGTGCGTGTGTGCGTAAGCACCTCGCGCGTTCAAGCTTGTAGTAGTGTACTTATTTGAAGCGCTTGTATGAAGCTTTCCCTCTGTACCCTTTTAACTACTTTGTGGCTCAGGATTATATTGGAGCTAATTTAGGCAGAAAAACTAAATGGCCAATGTTTTTGTGTCGCTCGCGAATGCTCTGCGAATTTCTTTGCCCACCAATTCTGCTTTATTGCCCCTACTTCTAAGATAAACTAGTTGAAAAAACTCATTGTCTTTCCGTTCGCTTCACTTGTGTTTTATTGTGGACAGTGTTTCAAAGGTATATTACTTTATTAGACTTAACTTTAGTGATGGTCATACAATTTTGCCGGTAAGGGTCGAAGGGACATTTAGTAAATTTTTGTTCCTGTTTTTTGCAAAATGGGTGCCTGCATCTGAACGTCTTTTTATCGGAATGATTTACCGTCGCATTTGTTTCCACATAGTTACTTGGATTATATGTAGGCTATTTGTGGATTGAAATGACAAATTTCTTTGTTTAACCCTCTATCTCCATGATTGATTGAATTCGTTGAATACACATTATAAATTTGTATAAATAAGTTACTATATTACGCTGTTGTTTTACCAATAAACAAAAAATAACATAAAATTATACCTATAAACAAAGTTGTTCAATTCAAGTAAGTAATAAGTCATCAACCAAATAGCTTCCACTAAATTATATAATCTGGTAACAGAATCCAATGAATATTATGTGATTAAAGGCTCCCTAGGGTAATCTAGTCAACTATTAATTAGTTTGGCAAATTGGTCACCCATCCCGGATGATTTGAAGTTTGAATTTTAAACTATCTAACTGACATAGGAGTTTGAAATAACGTTAATTAAGTTAAGAGGTTAGTCTTGAGGATTGGGCTAAAGAAGCCCATTTCCGAGAAACCGGGTTACCCAGCCGGTCAGCCGGATGAATTGTAAATTCTACTAATTTCACTAGTCTGGAGAATGACGCATAGGCTGAAGCGTTTATTTTTGATTGAACCACGGACTTAAGCGTTTTTGAAACAAGTATGATATTTCGATTATTTTCTCTACCCGCGTAGATTTTAGAACTCAACCAAGGGCTTTAAACTGGGAATTAAACTCATAGGCAAGGCTTTCGGCATTTCCAACAAGAAGCCTACTATCCAGCTACACGTGGCCTCCCTCACAACTCTTGACTCTGTCTACCCTAAAAGACGTGATATTGTATCTGTGAAATTAGGGCCATGTCAAGTGTAGTTCACTCTCACACACTTGCGCATTGTGAGTCGTGCAATACAACTCTAAATAAGGTACAGGCATTTTCCCTGGAGTATAATATTTCACTCCACTACTATAAAACAAAGTCACAAAGTCATGATAAACATCCGTTATAAATGGAACGTAAACGCGCCACGTAAAAAATGGCTATAAAAGATAATAATCTTTATTTTACTTCAATTAATTTCACTCACAGAGTCAAACGACACCTGACTCTTATTACTTTTTATAGCATTCTGCCTTTTTATTATCCTGGTGCATACAGAATTATTTTTTTAGATCTTTTAAATGAAACTTCCTTCTGTGGTCTTAATTTTTTTATAGGCAAGTTGAAAACATATGGGCAGTGTATGTGGGAGTGAGGGAGTGACGACCGTCGTCAACTCAACTGTTAACAGACGTGACATCCTGCTATTTCTTAATAGGCAAAATCGTCATCTAGTCATTTACAACTTGTTAATATATGTGGTAACGCCAGAAATATTTTTTTTAAGTCAGCTAATTCTGTGGTCAAAGTCAAAGTCAATTTTTTTTATTGAAACTTGGCCCTCAAAGAAGGCTCTTTTTCACGTCGATAACTAATTAAATAACTAATATATTATGTCTCAAAGCTACAAACTACTAGCATTTCGGAACGACCACTGCTAAGAAGAAATGCCGAAAGAAACTCATGAAACAGTCTTGGTCGCCTAGCATGCCAGAGGGGCTATTCATTAACTTTATACATACACTAGATTGTGTATGTTGGCGACTCGGCCAACAATAAATATTTATTTGTTTGCGCTGATTAATTTGCGAGGAGTCAAAAATAAAATAAAATATAAGAAAAAATAAAATAAAACATGTTATGTTTGTGATCAAGTAACCACAATGAATTGGTTAAGAACAAAAAATAAAAAATAAAATTCGAAGCAGGATCCCCCTGGCAACACCTGTTCACGAGTTGACGCGAGGGTAAATGTTTAGCCTAAACATAAGGACAAAATTTAAATTGATTTAGATCATCTGAGTGAATTGATGGTAGCATGGCATAAGCGCGACGTGCCATTTGTAATCTATGAAACACCAAGAAAGACGCCGCACTGGACGGGTTGAGAATGTTTCATGACTTGTACTTGTACCACAGAAGTTTGATTTGTCAAGCGTAAAATTAGTGGGAACAAGAAAACGTTGACCCAAGCCGATTGGCTGGGATCCGCGCAAACTAATGGATGTTTTGCGACCTTCGCGAAATACAACTACCCCCACCTGACACTAAGGTTGCCAAGTTTTAAAATTAGAAAACCAATTAGCGATTTTTACGAAATCTAGTTTTTTTTTTTAATATAGCAGGTCACCTGATAGTAAAGGATCACCGCTGCCCATGGACTACTTAGTTTCTGATGGCCTGGTTTCTCTCAGACTATAATCAATTCTTGCAAATTTTTGGAGTTGCTGAGCGAAATAGCTGTCGACATAATGACAGTCCAATATTATACGTCATAGAGCCAATCTTATGATGAAGCTGGTGGTCCTAGATCGCTGTCGACTTTGGGCTCTTTTGATTACTTATCAAAGAGGATAATTTTCTTGTCGTCAATAGAAGCTTGCACCAAAAAGGTAATTTATATAAAGGTTACAATAAAAACGATTTTTCATTCCCAATTTATAATAATAACTTTACGTCAGAAGACAACCCTATCACCAGTTACATTGTCTGATCGCTTATTATAAACTGTATTAAAACTTGCTCAGTAGTTCTAGTCTCCATCAAACTTGGCACATTTCCGGGCAGTTCAAGTAGAATCATTCTCTGAACGAGTGACAAGACAATTTCTTTTGTGACTATTGATGTTTTCACTACTTTTCTTGCCACTTTGTTTTTGTTCTGTTTGCAAAATGATTTTTCTTTCCCAATAATGGGAAAAACATACAGTAAACCGGAATGGTTCCAGCAAAAAACAATTTTCAGGCAGGCGATGCCGTGAGCACACACCAGTCCGTACTAAACAGTGCGTCCATTATGCTAGTTACATAATGCGCACACGCCGCTAATCACGTAGCGATCGCAGCCGAGAATAGCCGGGTGAGTCACTAGTGCAGATAGCAGAACAATAGCCCCTGTTCGTATCATAGACTGTATTCATGAGATGGTTCTGATAACATACTGGTTTCTTTGCGGCTGGTCCAAAGGGGAGTCAAATCTCGCTTGAGAGGAATTTATATTGACGACTGGTTTCGCCCCGGGGCGCGGGGCTCCGCTCCTGTAGAAAATTCGTCCATATTGTTATTATCCTACTACTAACATTATAAATGCGAAAGTTTGTGAGTTTGAAAAAAAAAATACCGTGAATAGCACATAGGGTACTTTTTATCCCGAAATTCCCGCGGGAGCGAAGCCCCGGGGCGCGGCTAGTACACTCTATGATTACAACAGATTCTTGCCAAGAATATGTTACTGGCAGTGTACTTAGATGCATTCAAGAACATGTAAAGATTTAAAGGACTACGTGCGCTTTTATGATTATTCTATCAATCATGTACGTTTTAAATTCTAAATTAAAATCTTGTTTTGACTGAATTCGGTTTAAAATTAATCTTCAATAATTCTTGTCTTGGTCTTAACTATTTATGGCCGGTTACTAAATGAAATTAACATAGCCCATCTTCATAATCGCACTTTTAATTGAGTAGCCTACATCTCAGTACATATTCAACTATTTTGCAACAGAATTACATGAATTCATGTCATTGAATAATTCATTGGCCGTCCCGGGCTTCGAATCTTGTCAATGTTAAATGCAGCGTATATATAATTTACTGCCTACTCCTGTCAGACATTATCATAGCTATTTCTGAGTATGGAGGTCACCTTGTTTCTGTCTGTTTGTTCGATGTTGTTATTGATAGACGATAAACCATTCATACCAATCTCTATAATATGTATATAAAAAAGAGGACACTGGCTGACTGTCATATCAACGCAGAGCCAAAAAACTTATAATGTGACAAACATCTGTTAAGGTGTTTCGGAGGAAAACTACAAGAGCACTGAAACCATTACATCCCTTTTAAGCAGCTGCTAGCTGTGTAACCGAAGTTATTATCAAATACCCCACGTTCTAGATTACCTGTTGACGTGATTATAATCCCCATATAAAGCAATCATCATTATTTAATCGAGTGACTGACGCTAACGAAGTTACGCCAACTACAAGTTAATTTGGTGTCGAGTCACAGGGGACACGATAATACACCAAGTCGCTTAGAACACGGTGACCTAACGTTATGGCAAACACGTACATTGCGTGGTTTTCTTTGGTATAAACAAGTAGCTCACGTTAAAACCAAGCAATGAATGGCGAATTAACGTTTGTTCAGCGTTTCACGCGGCATTAACCTGTATTAGCCCAAATAGGACACGTTGTGACTGACAGTAGACATTGACTGATTGGTCAGTGAATGGCTGATCAATCTCTAACGAACTTGCAAATTATGTCAGTGATGGTGGTTTTGATAAGTAACACGCTTCTATATAGGCAATTGGAAAATCTGACGCTAGCACTCGAAAAAAGAAGAAAATGATAAGGCTTTCCTTCTTACCTAGTAGTCCTAATCTAAACCATAATTGTTTCCTACAAAATTCCCCTGTCCTCATTGGCAGACACAAGATCGAACCACATTAATTAAATGATACAAATACATTTTCCTGTTTGGTCTCAATATCTCAGAAGTTCACCGGCAGTTTTTCAAATACTAAAAAATAATACTAGGTACCTATTTAAATTTCCCTCGTAACGGATTTTAGTATGCGCACTCCGCAGCGGATTTCCTTCAAATACGTGCCGATCTAATCGCCTCGGCGGATTTATTTGCCACAGGCAAAATACTTCGGATTTGCACGCAAAATATGTGACCAAAAAATCCAACGCCGATTCTCAGTCCTTTTTTCTTGCAATGTATTTTTGTTCGGTGGCAAACGTGAAAGATGAATTACTATCCGTCCCGAAGGACCCTGATGTTTTTAAATATTAGCGCCGTCACTGGACTCGAAACTTGTGTTAGTAACTTACTAGTTATCTATTTGATTATCATATCAACAGGGTTTATTATCTAAGTACGTATTTTAATCATAATAAAATCTGCATCTATCGGAGGTGTGCGAGGTAGATGAGCGATCATCATCAATGTTTTCTTAATCTACTCTACTGGTAACTTAATTTTTACTTGTAACATAATTCATCCTTGCTCGATGGTTCCATAAATAGATTATCCCAAAATATGATTTCCTTATTAGTTAATGCCCACAACTTCCTCTGCGGCTTCCGAAACCACTAATTTTTTTCCCCAATTGCTGATCAAACCGAGCATCCGGCAAACGAGCTACCATAATCATGTACCTAATTAATATTTAATTTATTAACGATATATCAATCGCTAGTAAAAATATGAATATAGCAGAACCCGGTGGGCATAGCCTGGCGTAGCTATAATACGTTTATAAAAGCTAGCCGAAAAGATTTTTAGAAAGGAAATACCTTTGCGACTGGCGGGCTTTCTGTACATTTGTAATAAAGCCATAAAGTAGTTAAGAAATTATTATTATTATTTTATTGTGACTTTGCATGTATTTTATTTTTATGTTAATTTTGTATGCCAAATCGCGCAGCATAGAGCACTTATTCTAATATCCCATACACCTTGTACTACCTATGCCTGACGAAATAAATAAATGATTGATTGATTGATTGACATATCCTTTATTTTGACTTCGCGTGAGTTTCGGTATTCTGGATCGGGATCTGTTGTTGCAGAGACACGCCTTCAAACAAACATACAAAAAAATCAGTTTTATCATCTTATTGTAGATTTCACTGTACAGTAGTAGCAGCTTTCTAAGCAGTTATATAGTAGCTCATTAAGCCATAAAAATATCAGCAACATCTTAATTCTTCTTATTGTAAACGTGTGAAAGATCTCAAGCGTCTAGGTCGCTTGTGATTTTCCTTTCAATATTGTAGAAAGTTGAGATGGGGCCGGTCGTCACGGGCCAGCAACCATTTGGTTGACATTCTTTGACTCTATTGTCGGGTTTGTGGGTTGCTCGTGACTGTGGGGCCCAGATATTGTCAACTAGAACAGATAAGAGTTAGATTTTGCAATAATCTTGATAAAGGAAAGATTTGCAATTGCACTAATTCCCTTGATTGTTAGTAAATTCTGTAGAGTGCTTTTGATTTAGTTGGCACTACTTACAAAATATGTAGGTATCACGATTTCGACGATATGTAAAACCAGAACGTTTTTGTCGCTACTCTATGTTGACATACTACATACAATGTATTCTATGGTTCTATGGTTACTATTATGCTATGGTTGCGGACATATACTGACATGACATCACAAAAGTTGAAGGCGTGATCTTTGATCACTTTAGTTTGGACCATCTTTGATTGAATATTCCCCTTGTCAAAATCAGTCTTCCTTTTGTGTAAGACAGGAGCTCACTATAAAAATTAGGGCTATCTATTTGCCGTGGAGTGGGAGCACAGAGTTGGGAGTGAGCAATAAGATCACAAAATATAGTGAACAATATCACATTCCTTTCACAAACTATTACTACTACATTCTCGCGACTTGTTAGACTAGCCGCGCCCCCCGGCGCCGCGCAAATGGAGCGAGGCCATGCGGGCCTATTATCGCCAATAATGTGTGTTTGTCAGTGAGGTCAACCCAATTGCGGTGATCTCTGCCCCGATTATGGAAACAGGTGGGAGATAGATCACGTAGTTACTGACTTGACTTGGGATGACATCCTATTTTGTAAGCTACTGTGCGACCCACAGCTGGGCTTTGAAAGCCTCCTCTTTTTATTTAGAACCAGGTCTTGCCATTTTTTATGACAGTTCGTCACACTATCTCATTTCACAGGCTTAACGTGGAAAGGACATCCTATTTCTTAATACACTTTTACTCAAAAAGTCCCACAACTGGGCTTACCTTACGTTTATTTCAGTGGTTTATTGCCAATACTCCCCCAATTCTTGCCATTCCTATGAAAGTTCGTCGCATCATCTCTCCTTCTGAAATTCCTTCTTCATTTATATGTACATTCTTCATAATTATTCTGAGATCCAAAATGTAATAATTGAACTCCCATGCTCACTTCAATGTTGCCAACATTCTTTTTTTAAACAAACAAGTTGCTTTTTATTGTCTGTATGGTGAATAAACTGATCGTATAAATACACTTCCTAAAGATCCTTGAAATTGTTGGGCAAACCATGCCGTAGTTCTAAAGTATAATGATACAAATAACGTTCAGTTAGTGCACCGTGCGAAAATAGTTCGCGTCATAAAGGTTCTTCCTCAATAACCATTGGCATTATTCTGCCTGAAGAATAGGGTTGGCAGTGTCCCTAAAGCCGTCCGGTTTCAAGATTATAAACCGCGTCAGATATAAGAAAATATTTTACCTAATCTACAACTTTTGTACCAGCTTTTCAACCAAACCCAATCAGCCAATGTCAAGTTTTAGAAGCGTATGCGGTAGTTATAGCAAATTTGCAATACAATCGTGTAGGTTGACCGACCAACCTAAATCCATTGCGAATTTTGACACAGTACCATTTAATACCATTTAGTATTCTGAGTTAATACCTAAATGTTGTTCCACATACATAACTAAAGCCATACATTTACTTTTCCTGTATTACCTCGAGATCGTAGTAATTCACGCCCAAGCCTTGTCTCCACGGTTAAGAAAAAAACTTATGACGTAATGTCTATGGTATAGAGATTTAGTTTTTATCGTCCCGATAACCCTGTCAGCAGGGATCTGCAGGAAACCAGTCTCGTAAAGGCCTGTTACGACTGCGACCCGCGGTCACTGTGGTCTCTCCCTTACCCGCTCGTAACTTTAAAGACCTAGTGTAACGAGTATTGCAAACGAAAATATCTGTGCGACGACTTGGGCAATAGTTCGGACAGAAATGGACCATTTCAAAGCGCCAGCTTCAAATCCATTGGGCTGAGCCTGGGCGTTTTGTATAATAGACATATTTAGCCGGACCGTTTGCGTAGGTCTGGTAGTGCGTTCAGCTTATGGTTCTGCTATTGCGGTGTTTAGGTTATGAGTCTATGCATATTGCTTTTTATGTGTTGAAAACAAGTGCCAGCGCAACTTGGTATTCGGATTTTGTATTTTGCCAGGCGATAATGTCACGTATTTAAAAACTTCTGAAACTATTTCTCAGACTTCTGTTTGTTTGTAAACTCTTTATTGCACAAACATATAAGAAAAATACAAAAAATCAACCAAGTCAGTCAAAGTGACTTATTTTTCATAACTAAAACGAATTAGGCAAACGCTACTCTGCTATAAAATACATTTGACCTAATTGTCGGTAATAGTGCACCAGCACACGTTACATAAATGCAGAACTCATAATTTTCCAAGTTCGGTCACTTCCGCATGCACTATGCAGGTTTGCACTATCACTGCATTAGCTAACTAGTGCAATCCGGTTTTAGGCGGCTCGAGTTGAAATACCTTCCGGCTTTTCTAGTTACAAATATATCACAGTATGATATCTGTGGTTATCAATCCATATAATCCCTGAAATCTGATATATATGAATCTCTATAGAAGTCTATAGAGATTCATATATATTATTCAGAATTTATACATACTATTACTTATTATGTAGTTAATGTATCAATGTGAGTTTCTTCATTTCAATAATAAAATCCTTTTCTCATAGGGGCCAGCACGTCTTAATTAAAGCATAACAAATGACGTTTAGTTGAAGTATATGTAGTTGATCAAAGCAATTGTGCACCGTTGCAAATCAGCTTGTTGGTTTACCGCACGTGCATTGTTCCCAAATTCCTTAATTGATTTACATAGAACCCTACGTTATCCTTGGTCACACTACAATATATTTCAGTGCACGGCAGACATAGTTATTCAATGCGTTTCATAATATTTCAAGAGTACACATATCAAAGTACCTTATCGTATATCATCATTAGGGATGTCTAAATGCCTTCTTGGAAGACCAGCTGGAAGGTCCAACGTTACGGTCACATATCACGGGTATTGTTACAACGTGATGCGCTCCGTCGGCGACAGACATACAGACGCCTGGGTGATTCAGTTAGGGTTGCCATATCTCAGGATTCCTCCTGAGCTTTTATGCTTCAGACACCCAATACCCTACCTAGTACTCAAAACCAATAAAAATATGACTTTTTCTACAAAATGTGAAAATTCGTAAATCTTAGAAATCTGATTTTTGCTTCACGTATTTACCATTGTTTCCACTGGGTGACGTCTGAAAAAGTAGAACGATGCTACTGGTGGTAGTTGGAAAAAATCTTTTGTCCTCCTCTGGTTGGAAAATTCTAGTAGAGATCGCTCACTTTTTCCGAAGTCCTTTTTTCCTCCCTCTGGGTTTAAATTTCCCATCTAGCAACCCTAGATTCAGTGGAATTTGCCGGCTAACTGGAGCGGGTATTGTTTCAGAATATATTTGTAGGTCGGATGTCTGTCTGCCATGACTTACCGGATCTGTATCACATTGCCATCATATCATATTATAATGGATTATTATATTTACTAGTCATTAAACTCAATGGTAGCTCTGACCTTATTTATCTGTGCCACATATCTTTTTTCTGATTGGTCATTAAGGCATTGTCAAGTTACAGGGTCTAGAAAGGGGGAAATTAGCAGATAGGTAGGTAGTACAGACAATAGCACATACCCAAATTCATTGGATAATTCGATGCTATTGCCACCCCATAGAGGTCTATACAGAGCAGCTTGACGTATCTCAAGTTCTCAACTAGTCGACAGTACCACCATTGATCATTCCATATGATGCCATGCATTACTGGTGTGTATGTATATGTCTGGCACGTTTTATCGCCAACAACCAGATAGTAATATCTCCTAAACTGCGATATCGATCGAGCCACGTGCACTCATCGTTTGAACGTATTTTCATTAGTGCAGTTACGATAAACTAACCGCAAGATATGAGAGTCAGCGATATTAGAACATACATCTTGCTGCAAGTTATAGTCATTTAATCGAATAAGAATCGATAAATGACGTCATATAACCTGCAGCTAATGTTATAATTAAGAAATAAATTGCGGTGGTATTTTAATTCGTCTAACAATAACAGCTTTGGTTTTCACATAAAGCTATTGTCGTTCACTGAGAGACAAGCCTCTATAGACGCGTACAAATATGGACCAATGGCGGGCTTATTGAAAAGCAATCTCTTCCAGCCAACCTTTGGGAAGGGGAGGAGAATGACAGAAGTGATATCTCCTCACAAAAAGTGGGGGAACTCGTTCAAACACTTTCTTTTCCTTCACCCGCCTCCGCCTGCTCTTCGAGCCATGATACAAGTTACATTTAAACAGCTTGGCGGGCCGCCAGCCGATCGGCCGTCAACCCCGCAAACGTGCCAATATCGGCAGATCTACTCCCATTTATTGGACTAGCTTTGGTCCGCGGCTTCACACTCGTGAGAAATCCATTCCCGTGGGATACCCCTTCATATCGTCTCAACGTGATGTCCTTTCTCATAATCTAGTAGTATCTCCAACTAATATACGTTATAAATGATCATCTCTAGTCAAAATGGCAAAATTATTATTATAAATGATGACGTAGTTTTTGAGTGTATTATATCCACTACAAACCTGTGTGTCGTATATGTTTGTAATGTTAATTAAAATTCAATAAAAATTCGTGATTGATCGTGAATCTCTTTTCCATTTTTTCGATTAAAAGAGAGAACAAAAAAACAAATACCATTATACTGATTCTTACATTATTATACTTCAGTCTGAATTGTTCTGCTTATTCCAATTAAAATTGCAATCAAATAAGCGATAAATCTACAGAAAGCGCATTCATAAAATATTCGCAACAAGGCCGAAACCAGTTCCAACCAGACCTGGTACTAGGCCTGTCGAATGCTGCTGCGGCAGTCCAGGGTTGCCGATGCCCTGGAAAAGGTCCAGAAACTTATCCCATCAAAAACGAGACCATATCTAACTCCGCACACCTTAACTCTTCAAACCCTAACTTCACAAACTACATCTTAGCACCTTAGGTAGTAACTATTATTTAATGTGCGACCTTAAAATATGTGGCTTGGCCGTTTATTTTTTAAGTGAACGTCGTGTCGTATAAAGAAGTGAAAAAGTTGGCAATATAAAGAGAAAAGTGGAAGGAACTCCACCGACAAGAGCCTCGTTCTTAAATTTTATGATGATGAGGATGGCCGTTTATCCTATACTTACTAATCTAGCTATCACTATACGAGAAATTTCCTCCAGTTTACTTAACTAGCGCTTAATCCAGCTTAGCCAGCCCTGACCCCGGCTACAGCCGCGGGCTGCGGCCAATAACTCAATCATAATTGGCGTGAACGCGCAATATAAACAGACCAACAACGTGCGCCGGCGCAAGAGACACGTTCCGCTCTAAAGACCCGTGTGCACTTGATCTGAGTATGTTGAAGACACCCTCAATACACTCTAGCTTGTGCTTTCTTCACGCCCGTGAATTTCGTATTTCTTCCATTTCACCTGGTGGAATTTCCAAATTCCTTTCTTAGTGCTCACTTACGCGATACACTTACTTACACTTATTAGATTTGGATGACCAATAGCAATTTTAGAAATAAATGGCTTACAAAATACTTTGTACCAGATTAGGATAAAAAGCACCAAAGAAAATCCAAAACCCGCTATGAGGATGACATTGTTAAATTGGCTGGCGCCTCTGTAAACAACGAAAGTGATAATAAAGGCTATGTTATTAAATGTACCTCCTTTGTCGAAGTGTTTAAAAACGAGAGATTTGGGACGAGTGGTCCCAAATCTCCCAACGTTTTTAGAATCCTTATTTTAGGAAATAGACAAAAATATGATTGGTATTCTACAAAAATACCTGCCACTAAAAACTCATCGACGCCAGTTCTGGTGACTGTTCACGCCCCATCTAAACCTCAACTTCTTTATCCAACGTTCCTGAATATCCTAGCGACCGATCAATGAGCAGGGTCCCTTGCAATGGCTATTCCAGTGGACCGGAATAATCGGCAGCTAATAAACTGAATGCTTATGTGGGGTCGTCGAGCCGTGCGACATGTGGCTAGCGAAGGTTTGCATACACCCAATAAAATATGTTTAGTAGATTATACATTTATGCTTTATTATAAAGCTGCCAATCATAACCAGAAGGAATTCTCAAAGTCGGACTGATATTTCCAGAAATTAACGGGTTGAAACAAACTCTTCTTTATTGTTTCTTTCCGTGTGAAAACTATTTCGTTTTTATGATAAAGTGATCGTGGTACTAAATGTAACGTAGTATAGAAAGAATATAGTCTATGATCGAAAAATGGAAATCGAGATATGAGCGAAGCTTTATTCCGAACAAATCAGCAAGTTCATAAAATAATTTTTCATAAACAAAATTACATCGGTTGTTTGCAACGGCGTTCATCATAGATTTATTTAAACACTGCTATTAATAAGTGTTTTATTATGTAAATATTGAGCTAGCGATCATAACAGAGTTAGCTACAGATAATTTATCATTCGGATATTTTCGCACAGATAATATAATCGTCGAATATAACGTTCCCGCCCACTAGTGGGCCCACGTTCTGTTTCACTGTTATTTTAGTGTGAATTTACGCTGTTTTGTTTCTAAATTGCTTATTTGATCGATGTGGATGTGGAAAACTGGTCAATTTAGAGAATAAATTTAACTAGGTGATAATTTGATTAATATTTTTATTTGAATCTTCTATACGCGTGAAGTCATCGTGTTGTGTGAAATGAAACACAAGAGCTATTTTCTAACAGTCGTTTTTATTGTTTGCTCCGTTTCGTAAAAGCTAGCCAACAAAATACTCGTTGATTGTGCAGTTTCCTCTAAATGTTTATTGACGGACGCAATTTAAATAAATTATAGTGTAGCTTGACGTCATAAGATGGCATGCAACTTCATAGTAAAGCCGAACGTACACGGATCTAAGCTCGCACAGTCATCCGTTTATCTATGTAACGTAGTTTAGCTGACATAGTTTGCAGTGGATGAACCACTGGCTCAGTAGTGCTAAGATAAGTTAGTTTTGTCCGCAGTGGACGATAGGCTTTCTTTAAGGTATATCACTTAGCCCCCCGAGCTCCTGACGGTCTTAAAACAATATCGGAACATAGATTGTAATCACAGACATCTTAAAAATATACTATATTTATAGAGATACTTACGTTTTTTACTGCCACGGCTACATCCTCCTTGTCATTCCTCGTCACAAGTCTTATCTACGCTTACACAAGCGTAGACAAGCCTAAGACGTCTTGAAGCCAAACATAGTTCATCTGGAATGTGTCAGCAAATGGCGCTAACTCCCACTGTCTTATTCATGAACCAGACAGACTTCAATACCGGTGTAGCTTCAACTAGGTGCTAACTGCGCTTTGATAACTTGCTCCTGTGTCAAAGCTGCCCGAAACTTTGTTGAGTATGCTGAAGGTTTAACGGTTATTCGGGCATGACAATCTTTCTGATATTTTTATTCACCTTCAAGCTTTGGGTGTATTATGATCAGAAAGGGTAGAGATCTTCATTTTAAGAGCTATGCACTTCTCTGTAAAGTTTTCGCCACCCATCTCTCTTGAGTATGTACAAAGCCCTGGATAACTGACATTATTCTAAACATCGAGTGTTATTAAGATTTGCAAAGGGAGGTCTTCAATACATTTGAAAGATGGTAGAACATTAATTTCTTCTGCCGCAGTCAGTTAGTATAACCGGAAAAATAAACCCAGATCTCACTTTCGTCATCCAACAAATCACATCCAACATTTTACTTTAGTGACTGTTTACAACCGCATTCCGTCGGAACACGCAATAAACGATCGTTTTTATCTGCCAGCGTGTATGTGTGTCTGTCTGTAGATCCTGCAGATACCACGTGGATATCGCGTGTCGTTAAAAGCACATTAAGCCGGGAGATTTGGTCCGGCGACCAGCGGCGGCCGCGGCGCCTGCTCCATAGACCAGTTTGGGCGTAGAAGTGAAATTATTTGTTTATCATGGATAAACTCAAATAGGAGGTTAATAAATTTGGCACTTTTATGGTTGATTGAAGTATAACCTAAGGGCCCTTCATTGCCGAAATCCGGCATAGTTGCCCCGGAAAAGCAATTTGCACGCAAGCACAGCCGTAGTCGATAATTACTAGGGAAATATGCGACTAATCGGAATATCAATTTCAGAGAAATTACAAGCTTAGTTTTTTCGTCATTCGTTCTACAGGTTCGTTCTTAGTTTGTATATCAATCATCTGACATTTTTTTAGATATACCTATATTTAATACAGTCCAATCACACTGGGAAAGACTTCCAACAGTGGGATCAACGTAACTACAGTTTCCCTTTCTCTACTTTTTACTTAAAAACGTTATCCGCGAATTTAAAACCTTATCAACAAGTTGTCTCCCAGAGACAGTTAACCTGTCTACCTTACCTCAGTTCATAGCTGATCATCGCTGTACATTTACAGCATATGTTCTCCCGAAATAAATACAATTATTTAACTTAAACCGAACCCGTTAGTTCGTCGAACCTGAACACAGACAGTAACACGTGCCTGTATATACGTTTTACGTCTGTAATTAGTTTTCCTCCGTAATGAATGTAATGTTCGTTAAATTGAGATATGTTATCTGGTGAACAAGATAACAGAAGTAAATATTCTGAATTTCTGAGCTAAAATGTTCTTAAGGAATACTAACTAAGAGAGTAGGTACGAGCTATTTATCGGAATACAGAAATATAAGTAAGCTTGAATATAATCTACCTAAAATCCATTTATTCTTATCAGTCCTATCATGTAAACAATCTTCACAGTATTTTTGTTGAATTTTGTTGAAAATAAATCAAATATTAGTTCAAACCTAAACATTCTAAAGTAAAATATTTATTAACCACGAAAGTAATTTCCTAAAAAGTCTATTTTAATTTATATTGTTGTAAAATCATAAAAAGTCATGGTAAGATTGTTTACATGATAGGACTGGTAAGAATAAATGGAGTTTACCACAGAACATATAAAAGAGGTTAGAAAGGAGTTGTGGGCGTGGCCGGCGCGCCAAGCATGCGAGCGACCGCTCGTATCTTCACAAAAACACGTGACCGCGCCGTTTAGTCGCTCGCGAACTCTAGCGGAGTAAGTATTGCGAAGCGCTGCTACAAAATTGTACGAAAATGCCTTCATGTGCGGTAATTACTTGTCGAGCGAGAAGCCAAGAGCTTAATATAAACAAAGGATGCGTTTCTTATCATCGGTAAGTAAAAAAACCTCTAGTAAATACGATATTTTAGTCAAAACCTTTCAAAGGTCATTAAAATATTTCTCTTTCTCCAAAAATATACATTGCTGTCTGCATGCGTTCGTTATTTTTGCAACGTCAAACGTACCGCGTAGTGGAGTTCGCGGCAACAACGTGGCATTAGCTCTAGTGCTGGGCGTAGTGAGAGACGATATTTATCGATATCGTCTTTCAAAGTCATATATTTATAAATGTTATAAATTAATGTTAATGTGGAAAGACTAAATTAAGTAATGCGAATAATAATAATTATAATAAGCTTTTATTTAACTTGCAATATACGTATGTATGTATGTTTGTCCATGTAACGGATCTAACTAAAGTCGTTATTGAGAAATATTTAAACATTCGCTTACACTTTTTACTAAAAAATTCTTTAGAAAAACAAACCAAGCGACAACTTCTTAATAAATATATCTTGTTCCAAGGTCAATAAATATAAGATTGTAAGAAATGTACTTTGTTTTATTTTCCATTTTACTATATCACTTTTGTATGTAACAGTATTATTGTTTGAATTATGTTATTGTTTAATAACAAAATTCAATATCGATAATTAAGTCATTTAAAGTTTAGTCAAGCACTAGCGTAGTTTACAAACACAATCACACTAATTGTACATCGATTGATTGGTTCAGCGTGCTTGCGTATGATTGGTTCAGTTTGAAATTGCGTGATGACGTTGCGCTATGATTGGCTAGATTGGAAATTGCAAGAATGTGCGAAGCTTCGTACTCATTATGGCAAATGTGTGGTAACGGTGAAAGGTGGGGCGGATTAGGCGACACTGGTTCTCATAGAAACGGCGCATTATAGCCATTCTAACCTCTTTTACATGTTCTGTGGAGTTTACTAACGTTGTCCAGTCGAAGCGTCGTAAAGTTTTTTGAAATTTACAAATTTTCTGCGCGATTTATGATACTCGTATACGTCATTTTTCTTCCGGTAAGAACATATATGTCTAAAAGATTTTAAACCACGACGATGCGACGGAACGGATATAGTTTTATGCGTTTTCTTATCTATAACTAAAGTGTAACGACAAATCGACGTTACCAATATATCATTTTTCAGTTATCAACTGTAACGAACAGTAGCGCGACACGGTGTAAATGCGTATCATAATTGCTGATAAACTGATAATGATTGCTTATCAGTTATCAGGCAGATTCGCGGATGACCTTCAGTTGTAAAACAAGTAGATAGCTCTATTCGGAACTCGAAATCAGGTGACCCAAGTAACATTTGATTCGGGTCTAGGTTGTAAAAAATGCCTTTAGGTTCTAAAATGGTCGTTTGAAGGTTATTGTTATGCTATCTGGTACTAAAAAGTATTTGAGAATGATTAATAAGTCTTAAAACTAATTGTTTATTACAACAACCTTCAAGCCGCGGACAAGAGTTTAAATTAAAGTAATTTTGACTCGTGTTTCAAGAGCATTAAGACTTAGGATCTCATAGTTGTCGTAGACTCCTGATTAGGTTCTGAAAAAGCTAGCACTATGCTTAATTGTGATCTAAAGGTTTAAATTTTAGGTTTGATATAACTATAAAGTTATGGAATGTTGAACTCGCCTTTAAGTAATATCCAAAACTTACTATAAACCTTTAGGCTGTATTTAGTTGTCCAGGCAAACTAATTTTGACTGCTTGGTAAAAATCCAAACCAATAAGATATTGTTTATGAGCTGAAGGCATAATTAAAGTCCTTCAAGAATATTCTAAAGCTTTAAAGGAATCCTCAAAAAGTATCAGTTGTCTCCCCGACTTCAAAGCAACAGCATCGATTGCAAGATAGTGTTGCAGCAATCGTGTTTACTATCGATAGTATTGTCAATAGTATTGTGACCTTGAAAAATAGTCACACTATCGATAGGCCTATCGATAGTATCTATAACATCGATAGTATCGATAACATTAAAAGTATCGATAACATCGATATTATCGATATCCAATAGTTTGCAATACTATTTATGATAACCCAAACTATCGTTTATTGCTTTTCGATACTATTGATGTATTCTAATAAATACTATCGATACTAATGACACTTATATTTCAACAAACAAACAATCGATAGTCAAACTATCGATAGTCCGGCAACGCTATTGCAAGATGAACCGGCACATTCGGCTTCTACAACCACCAAATCTTAAAAGCAACTAAATGTGCTCAGCGGTTGTTTTCGCGACTCGTAAGTTTTGAACTACTCCTGGCGATAACCTTAGAGCTGCGAAAATAGCTTAGTCGTTTTAACTAGCTCTGCGATATAACCCTTAGCTCCTAATTCGGCAAACATTAAAAGCTTTTAGTTGTTACAATCCTAAAAAGGTTAATTAAAATGCTCTCTAGTAATTTGTTAATGACAGCCATATTTTTTTACTGAAATAATTAAAAAAATTTAAGCAAATAGCAATATTTTATCCAAAAGGCAATATTAAGAAACGTATGCTGTACGATTTAATATATAATGCTTTTTCTTTGAATAGAAGTTTTATTTCCAATGCGATTTGCCACCAACCACTTCATTTTATACTTATATTGCATTAAAATATCTTCAAAATTTTTAACTTTCGAAAGGCCCGTCTCGTATAACCAGCCAATTATCCTAACATTTCACAATAAAGTGCTAGTCGCAGTATTTTTATAATATTGCCTGACTTCAACAAGCTCCAAATTATTTCGTTATGAATACATCACTCGCCATTTTAAAACTTGTTACATGACAGCTAGGAAATCGCCATTTATAAATAAAGTATTTAAAGCCACGATTGGTGTTTTGTGTAAAAATATCTTAAACAGAAACATTTTAAAACCCGGGATTCTTGAAAAGGCATTTATTCAAGTCTATCAAAAAGGTTTTAAGTTGTCATAGGTTACATCCAAGATTAATTTATAACTTTTAAAGCTGTCTATACAAGGTTATATTAACGTTAAATTAAGGTATTCTGATAAGAACTATAGGTTTTGCTGTAGCTCTCGAAAAGGTTCTAAAACGTGGGCCCTTTTTGCACACAGGAGGTTAATATAAGGTTAACATAATGTTATTGAGTCTATTAAGACTTATGAGTAGATTTCCATACAAAGGTTCTAGAACCTTTTTAAAATCTTTCTAAAACCTAAAATGTTACTTGGGATGTATGTCATAAGATTTGCATGAAAATGCAGCAAGAATATGAATAGAAGACATTATTATTAGAAGACCTATATTTTTTATTTTACAGATTTTGATACCCCTAATAGAATAACTATGTATTTTGTTTGTGTAATCTATAATAAATCGATTAAATATGATATGTAATATTATATATTATAGCGACAGCAAAAGTATACGACTTTCTTCTTTATAATACTCGTATTAGTGTAGATGTAGATTATTTGAATTCATGTTATTTTCTCTGTTTTTAATTGAGAACCTCTCTTTCTTTTCAGATGCGGTAGAATCCCACCAGCAAGAATGTGGCGGTGCGCGTTGGCCTTGGCTTGGCTGACCCTGGCGCGGGTGGCGGCCTTGCAGCAGCCGCGATGCGAAGAGATCGTCATCCCGATGTGCAGGGGCATCGGCTACAACCTGACCTCGTTCCCTAACGCGCTGGACCATGATACGCAGGAGGAGGCCGGACTCGAGGTCAGTATCTGATCATTTCTTTAAATGGATGGATGTAAAAATGTGGACTTCGCGACTATTTTCTTATATCATTAATACTTATATTAATGATATGAGAAAATAGTATAATAAACATCAACCTAAAAGTTTTTTTGCAATTCCAGGTCCACCAATATTGGCCCCTCGTGGAGATCAAATGTTCAGCAGATCTCAAATTCTTCCTTTGCTCCGTATACACGCCCATCTGCATCGAAGACTACGCGAAACCTCTGCCGGCGTGCCGGAGCGTTTGCGAACGCGCCCGAGCCGGCTGCGCGCCTCTCATGCAGCAGTACGGCTTCAAGTGGCCCGAGAGGATGGCCTGCGAGAAGTTACCACGTATGGGCGACCCAGAACACCTATGCATGGACGAAAACGACCGAGAGCCTGAGCCAGAACCGACAAGGCCTCCGCGTAAGACGTTTAAACACTGTAAAGATCCAAAAAACTGCGAAAGCGGCCCGGCTGCAAGCCCGGGCGCAAGCGACGAGTGCGCGTGCGCGTGCCGGCCGCCGCTCGTGAGCACGCGCGCGCCGCACAACAACAGCGGCGCGCGCGCGCTGGCCGCCGCGGCCGGCCTGCCCGCCTGCGCGCTGCCGTGCCAGGGCGCCTTCTTCTCCCGCGAGGAGAAGCACTTCGCGGCCGTGTGGGTCGCGCTCTGGAGCGGCCTGTGCGCCGCCTCCACGCTCATGACGCTCACCACCTTCCTCATCGACTCGCAGCGCTTCAAGTACCCGGAGCGCCCGATAGTCTACCTCAGCGCCTGCTACTTCATGGTGGCTCTGGGGTATCTGGCGCGCCTGGCGCTGGGACATGACGAGGTCGCGTGCGACGGCGCTGTACTCAAGACTTCCGCCAACGGACCCAGCGCGTGCACGCTCGTCTTTATCTTGGTCTACTTCTTCGGCATGGCGTCCTCGATCTGGTGGGTCGTGCTATCGTTTGCCTGGTTTTTGGCTGCCGGATTGAAATGGGGCAACGAAGCCATTGCCGGGCACGCTCAGTACTATCATCTCGCCGCGTGGCTCATCCCTGCAGCTAAGACTGTGGCCGTTCTTCTTGCCGGAGCGGTAGACGGGGATCCGGTCGCTGGAATCTGTTACGTCGGCAACTCTTCACCCGAGAACCTTCGGCGATACGTACTCGCGCCTTTGATCGTCTACTTCGCTTTGGGAGCGACTTTCCTTCTCGCCGGATTTGTGTCACTCTTCAGGATCAGATCTGTGATCAAGCGACAAGGCGGCATCGGAGCTGGGTCGAAAGCGGATAAACTGGAAAAGTTGATGATCAGGATTGGAGTTTTCAGCGTGCTTTATGCAGTTCCTGCAGGCGTCGTGATAGGGTGTCTGGCGTATGAGTCGAGCGGGTACGAGTCGTGGCTGAAGCGGGTGGCGTGCGGCGCCAGCTGCGGGGAGAAGCCGCTGTACTACGCACTGATGCTGAAGTACTTCATGGCTTTGGCGGTTGGGATCACGTCGGGGGTGTGGATCTGGTCGGGCAAGACCCTGGATTCGTGGCGGCGCGTGTGGCGGGGCGGGCGACCGCAGCACCGCGCGCTGGTGAAGCAGGCGGGCGGCGTGTGACGCGCGGACGGCGGACCCGCGTCCGCCCCGCTGCCCGCGCCGCTCCCCGCGCCGCTGCCCGCCCCGCTCCCCGTGCCGCTCCCCTCGTCCGCCTCGCACAACCCGCAACTACCTCCGTCGGCGCCTTCGGCTCGCTCTGGACAACCTTTATCCGACTACGGCCCTGTTTAGTGGACTGACCGAACTATTTCAGTGCGATTTTGAGGATTTATCGGGTATAAGTGTTGAGTAGTGCCCCGTGTGTTCTGCGACCGTGTCGCGTGTGCCATTGACGATGAAGACTATAGACTATAGAGTGAGGACCTCCCGCCGTGCGCTGTCTAGTCGTAGCGTATAAAGGCGCGCGGCAAAACATATACGTAAATAGATTTAAGTGAACAGAACGACGACGGTGTGGCGTCCGATGCCGCTTCTCGGTATTCCGACTTGTGATGTATGCCGTGAGTGGCCGTGAGTTCGACGACTCATTTTGATGTTAAAAGTTGGAAAGTTTACGCGGCTGTCTGTATTAGCGCAAGAAGCACAACACTATTTAAAATAATAATAATACGTAACTGATTATATATTACAAATTTTAACATCAAAAGCTAATAGCAAAGTAAATATTTAAAAAAATAACTTCAGTGAGTTAAAAAATCAACACTTTACGTACTGTACATACACACTAGTAAAATACTTTATTAATCATAAGCTAAGATTTTCTCAGATTATTTAAAATAATCAGTTCTGTATACGCAAAAATAATACAGTAAATTACTGATGTGTATTGATTCTATATTATCACGACTGACTTGTAAATATACTTATTATATATTGTATGCATTTATTGTTATAAATCAAGATTAACATATAACTTAGTATCAACCAAAATTGACGACAAATGTGTACAATTATAATGAGTTTCGTCGAGCCATTATGTACAAGGGGCGAAATAAATTGTAAATAAATAATAAAATGTTGAGTCTAGTGGTTAGCATCAGTAAAAGGAAAATATTGTAAATTCGTGACTTGGCAAAAAGCAGGCCTCATAAACTGAATTACATGCATGCCAATAAAATATTTGATTTTCTTTTGAATCTTAAAGAATTAAACTACTTATTTATCAGTATAAAATTTCTCACTTTAAAATGGAGAGCGTCAACCTTTTTGTGGCAGCTGTCGTTTCGAAGGAGTTGCCTCCATCGTGGTCGTAGCCAAAACGTCAGCCACGACAAAACAAACAAGTTTCGTTCTAAGTCTGTTACAAACTACTATACTTAAAACAAGAAACTGAAATAAATTTATTGGTATGTGTTGTAACAAACAAATAAATATTGTAAATAGTTTTATAATCTGGAAACTTATGAAGACATCTTGTGATTACTGCCTGTACAGTCCCACTGCCATTGCCTATAGATTAAGACAAAAAAATACAATGTACACTATTTCAATTTAAGAATTTTGTAATATAACGATCTCGTAAATCGATATTTAACGTAACATAATCACCATTATTGGAGTTATATCTCATCGCATCGGTATCTCATGCGAAATACTTTAAGCTCAAATAGTAACTTCATGAAAATAGGTAGATTACTGTACTGCGTGCAATCGTGTAATTTTGTACAATATGATTTTATTTATGTGACAACTTCAAAACATGGACCAGTATTTTTTCGCTGAATAATTATTTATGCTCATGTTGTTACAAATAAAAATGTATGACCAAAGAAGATTTATTTTTGAAAAAGTCATCATCATTTTCTTGAAAATATAAAAGGAAGTTATAACATTCATAAACGCACATTGTACAATAGTAAATGTAATAAATCATAATCATATATTTTGTGAACATAGGTAAAATAAAAGGTTGACATATTTTGTGAAGA
The DNA here is from genome assembly GCA_018467065.1 of Ephestia elutella. NCBI lineage: Eukaryota > Metazoa > Arthropoda > Insecta > Lepidoptera > Pyralidae > Ephestia > Ephestia elutella. The sequence continues at coordinate 18,703,037 of CM031592.1, read as the reverse complement.
TACTACATACACTGTCACGCCGATGGGCATACAAAATTAATTCAAGATGTTATTATATTTAAACACTAGACCCAGATACATTTGAATAAATTAAAGAGCCTCCTCCTTAAACTGGTCCATGTTATGAATCGAGAAATTGTTGAAGACCGCGGATGCCGCGCCGCAGCCGAACGCGAAAACTATGTAATTTATTTTATATCTGACTGTAGATAACAAATAAAACGACTTTTTTATGTACAAACCTTTTATTTTCATTTTTATCCTAAAAACCGAGCCGTTGAGAATTATAACAAAACGAAAGCAAGATCAGTCTACAAATTTATTAAAAGACCTACCGTCTTAGTCATAAAAATGTGAACGAACACTAAGCCTATTTTGGTTAAAATTAAATTATGTTTCGTCTCATTCTTTAAATATTGGAGAGATGGAGATAAAATTTAATTTAACTAAAATACGTGTAAAGAACGAATAATGTAGGTAGGTAGTAGCTATTATGTTATATATGTATATTCGTTAACTCTTTATGAATCGCGTGTATTGCTTGCTATGAACACGATTATTTCCTTCGTAATAAAAACTAAATTTTATTTATTGCTGATTTTGTTATTAAAATAAATAACGCCCTCTATCGATCTGCTTTCACACTTTCAAAATGGTACAGCAGCGCCATCTGTAATTATCATCTAGAAATTATCAATCAGTAATACTTAACAGATGGCGCTACTGGTTCCAAATTTTGTTTGAAAGTGTTCTAGGACGAGTTTTCAAAACTTATCTAAAATCTATCACATTACAATTTACGTATATTTGTCGATTGGACAGAGCTTACTACAAATAACGTACTACCGTTTGTCACTACGTTATCACGAAAATCTGCCATTTTCGATTTCTCAGGCCTTAAAATTAGTCTACCTAATATGGCACGGAAGAATACCTCACCTCACTAATCTCAAAACTTATTCTACCCTCGTAAATTACGTATCTTCGTTAAGGTTTATTCTAAAAGTAGATCTAGCAGTTCACTAGTATTCTTATTTCTATAAACTTAATGAACAATTTAAAATGAATCACTAACCATTTAATATTAAAACAACCGTGAAGGCTTCTTGGCTTTAAAAAGCACGTTTTAAAAACTCATGTAAACTGGCTTTGTAAAAGGTTAACAATATGACAGCCATTTAGTAGATCATAGAACGAAAACTATAAACATAAGCATAGCAGGAGAAAGATGGAGCAGGAAGGTTGTTGAATTGAGAAAGGAAGAAGTGTAGGGAAGCCATTGACGAGATGGGCCGAGGACATAGTCCGCATATTAGGGTAAGACCTGAATGAGGAATGCTCAAGACCGGAAGGAATGGCGTGTGCATGAGGAGACTTACACTCGACAGTGGGTGGACAAAGAAGAGAAAGTGAACGAAAACCTACAAATGGCCAAAAATCTACTTTTTAAATAACACATTTATAAATGTTCACAAAATATCACCTCGAACCTCAATCGTGTTTGAACTAAATGGTTTTTATGGAAACTAGGACCAGACTACCCATATAATGTATATAAACCCCACCGAGTTATAGAATTTATACAGTAAGTATTTGATGCTATTAAAGTGGTGAAACTTAAAAACCCACGTGCAACGTGCATGGTAGATAGTGCCGGACTACAACCAACTAAAACACCTCAAAAAGCCTATCTCACCTCATCTTAAAGTTTTTGCCTCTTTGAATGGATTCAGAAACGTTATTGCGCTCAACTCTCGTCTTAAATGACAACTTCTTAATTACAAGAAAGTAATAATCGCAAAACCAACACAGCCATAACTTTAGTTTCGGGTCAAGGTGCCTCGCCATACGAGGCCCCGTACCCTCAACTGACCACTCCATTCTGATAGTAGCTCTGGTAGTCGAACATCTGAATACTCTGAATGTTCTGCATATCCATCATTTCGTTAGGTTGCATGTACTGCTCCTGATGTTGGTAGTACACCTCGTGCGGTTGGCACACCTGCTCCATTTCCATTGGCTTTTGGATGTCCGTCTGCTGCATCGGTTGGAGATTCTGGAAATTTAAAATTGAGGTAGGTATTGTGTCAATCATTCAAGCGTTTAGGATGTTTCTTTAGGAGTGATTTACAAGCATTAGAAATAAAGAAACTTGAAACTTAAGCTCACCTGTGTTTGATACTTGCACCTTTTGAATCTTCCGTAAAGGGACGAGTATGGTAAGTTATAGTGTATAGCGGCTTGATTTATAGACATCTGCCCCACCCTAGAAAGAAGAAACTTTTTTTAATTTTATCTGTCTAATTCTCAATTTTCTGATCAATGGGCTCTACGAATCACCACAACTTTGGCTCCCGAAGGGCGCGGAAATAAAGGTAGACAGCGAACAAGATGGTAGGATAATTTCGAGAAGTTTCTACGTGGTTGGCAACAACTGATGTACGGTACGTACCAAGAATATAATGATATGACAAAACAAAAATCCGGTGAAAATACGAAATATTGTTATTAGCCACCTACCTAACAGCTTCAAGGGCCTCTCCCATGGCGTCCTCGGACCAGGGCGTGGGGTTGGAGCGGGACAATTCGATGCCTTCGCGTTTGCAGCGCCCGTATAGAGTTCCTGCAAGAAAGTATCATATTTATAATTTTGGCGAATGGCAACACTGGGGTTTATAAAAAACAGTAGTGATTGGTGATTGCATTCTCTTTGTTTTATCGCTCCGTATTTGTTTAATGTAAAACAATTATTCCCTTCTGTTTTGGTCTATCCTCATATCTGAAGGTCATCATCTCATCATTTTATCGGGTGACCAAATTCTTCCAGACAGTTATTATCTCGGTCGCAAAAAATTACGACAGATTAGGGAACTCGTAATCTGCGAGCGTATATGAGAATGTGGAGAACCATCGACATCAGTCAGTAGATAATCTAAATAGTTAACACTGTACCGGTGGGAATCCCAAACTGGCTGGCAGCCCGCTGCACGGAGCTAGCCCCGCATCGTATAGAAGCCAGCGCCCGCTCCAGGTCCGCGCGGCGCCAGGCGGTGGGCGCGGCGTTGAACGGCGCGGCGAGCCGGATGCCCTCGCGCCGGGCTATCTTGTACAGCGTGCTGCTGGGGATGCCTGATGGATAATGAAGATCGATAGATAGATCAACACTTTATTGCACCATTTATAGAAAAAAACATAAAGTTATGACAAAATAAGCAAATACATAAATGAGCGCAAAGGCGGGTTTAACACAATTGCAATTTCTTCCAGCCAACAATAAGCAGAAATAAATTGGAAGAACTATTGAAAATTTGGTTGACAAAAGAAAAAAAGACTATCGAAGACATTGCCTATACCTATCTGAGTATTACGGATACAGTTATAGTATCACGTCTTTATCCCTTACGGAGTAGAAAGCGCCAAGGGTGTCGTAAGACTCGAAGGCCACGCTTAGCTGAATAGTGGACTAATTGGTGGCATGAAGATTCAGATATATCTAGTGTCATGTTGCTAAGCCACCGCCTATTATCCTTCCCTCGATTGACTTTTACAATCTAAATATTGTCAGAAAAATTTTTGAGAAATGCTCACTTATGATTTTTTTTGGATTAGACTTAGTACCTAAATACAACTTCCGCCAGTACATAATATGGGTCCGACCGATGTTTTATTCATTAAAAAAAAAATGTCTCACCATATGCCTTGCTAGCCTTATTCGCGGAAATGGCTCCCGCCCTTAACGCATGCAGTGCCCCCTTGAGATCCGCGTCGCTCCAGGACTTGGAGGCGCCTTCCTTCTTCGGCGTGTCGATGCCGAGCCGGTGCGCGCGCTGCCAGAGCGTCGTGGACGGGATGCCATAGGTTGCCGAAGCCTGGCATACAAATACAAAATACATTTAGTTTTCAAATGTGCCATTTCGCCAAGAAGAAAACATAATCTATAATCTCACAAGAAATCCACTACCACACAGACTTCAACCAAAAGTCTGCTTGCATCCACGTTTTATTACGACCTCATAATAAACCGTTTAATCTTAATTGTTGACAAAGTTGTGCTTCTTGAAAGCCTCGAGACCTTTGTCCAGGGCCCGAAGTATAGCTCGTATCTTCTCCGCTGTATTAAGGGCCGTCTATAACCTAATGGAGCTCCTAGGCTCAGAATAAATATAAGCTAGGCACACTTTTGGCCCCCTATGACCTTGTCTTTGATCTCTTGGACACATTAGGACAAAAGAGGTCCTAATAACTTTTATATAAGGGCAGCAATGAATGAGGCCACCCATACACGGGGCTCTGTGCACGCGCCCAAAGTGCCCTATGGAGAAGAGGAAATTGACTGTAGAGCTATCATCGCTATTGCTCTGACAATCAAAGATTTAAATCTTTGCTAACAATAATCTACCTGAAGTGAAGTGTACCTTGGTGAGACTCATGTTGTGGTTCCTCAAGGCCTCGAGAGCGTTGTCCATGTCCCGCTGGGTCCAGCTCTTGGGACTGCTCCTGGAAGCTGGCTCTGGCTGCGTCCCGCACGAGTCGCTGGTGTCTTCTCCGCTGTACTGATGTTCTAAATGGAAAATTATACATGAGCATTTTCAAAAGAAAAGATCCTAATCGTATATTGTAGACGTTTTTAGAAACTTAGAGAAGAAGCGAAATCGAAAGTTTTAATTCGGATTCAGAGCAACTAGTTACAACGAAAAATTATGCAGCAAAATCCAACAAGAAGTACATACCTCCCTCAGACAGCGGCTCGTCTTTGACAGCCATCAGGGGCATGAAGTCAGACGATTCAGGCACTTCGGAGCACAGCATGGACATGTGTCGGTCGAGCAGCGTGGCGCCCTAGAAAGTCAAAAGTAATTTATTGCACAGAACTTTTACACAGAATTCCGAATAAAAACATAAAATAAAACATGATGAAATCATGAAGTTCAGCCATTGTACTGAGAGATAATGAGATAATCGAGCTAACTACAATAGAAGTTGCCATCAAACAAAGATAATGAAGGTGTACCGTGGCGTGGGGTGCTGGTTCCAGAGTCTCAGAGCGAGGTTGCCGGTTCGGCGTCAGTTGGCTCCCTACACGCAGACGGGAGTGAGCTCATCCAGCCCTTGCGACTGTTGGACAAACACATAGAGACTACTATAGAAGCTTATTGAAGCCTACCGTGGCGTGAGGTGCTGGTTCCAGAGTCTCAGAGCGAGGTTGCCGGTTCGGCGTCAGTTGGCTCCCTACACGCAGACGGGAGTGAGCTCATCCAGCCCTTGCGACTGTTGGACAAACACATAGAGACTACTATAGAAGCTTATTGAAGCCTACCGTGGCGTGAGGTGCTGGTTCCAGAGTCTCAGAGCGAGGTTGCTAGTGCGGCGTCAGTCGGCTCCTGCTTCACCAGACGGGAGTGAGCTCATCCAGCCCTTGGGACTGATTGGACAAACACATAGAGACTACTATAGAAGCTAATTGAAGCCTACCGTGGCGTGAAGTGCTGGTTCCAGAGTCTCCAGCGACGTTGCTGGTGCGGCGTCAGTCGGCTCCTGCTTCACGCAGACGGGAGTGGCGGCTGGGCCCGGCGGCGCCAGCGGTGCCAACTCTTCCAGTCCTTGTGACTGATGAAGACATAAAAACGCATTATCACCGACCAAGTCAAACGTTTTTACCGTTTTTTGATCTAAAATTTTAAGATAAAAAAACAGATTTCTATTCTACACAACGCAAATCCTAAATCTAGACGATACTATTAGAGCATGGAGGTATTAACATGTCAACTGTGTCAATGATTTATTGTAGAAAAATATATATGACTTGAGTGTCACCTTTCAGCTTATCCTGGTGTTTTTATTCCTGTTTTTATTTTTATATCCGATCTTCCATCAGATACTAAACTCGGAAACTGATTAGAAATCCCAATGTTAACTGTTATTATAAATGGGGAAGTTTTGAATTTTGGACGTGGATATGTTTAACTCAATCATATAAAATGTGCTGGACGGCTTTCGATGAAATACAAAGAGTAGGTACCTACTTTTTATTCCGAAATTTCCAATATAAACTCAAATGATTAGGTATGTTTAACTCAATCACATAAAATGTGCTGGACGGCTTTCGATGAAATACAAAGAGTAGGTAGTTAGGTACCTACTTTTTATTCCGAAATTTCCAATAAAAACTCAAATGATTAGGTACCTATTGAGCCCACATAAAAATAGTATAACGAAAAGCAGTACCTGCAAATGATGCAGGATCTGCGGCACGTCGTCAGGACTACATCCATGTTCAGGCTTGACGCGTCGTCCCAGTGAGGGTAGCTAAACATATGGCATTGCTATACGTTATTTTGAAACCTCTACTTCTTCCTATTTAAGAACTAGCTTTCGTCATTATCATTACGTATTAACTTCCACTTAAAGTTGTAATACTAAGAGAGGTATCAACAATAATAAGGCAATTGGAAAACAAAAAGGCCCCAGGGATTGATTTGATAGATAAAAGAGTTCTGTCAGAACTACCTCGAAAGACAATTGTGTTTCTTACCACATTGTTCAATTGTAGCATAAGAGTAGTTTACTTCCCTGCGTCATGGAAAGTCTCGCAAATCATCATGGTACATAAACCGTGGAAGCCAACTCATGAGGTAACATCCTACAGACCCATAAGCTTACTGCCTATTATAGCAAAAGTTCTACTGAATCGACTCACACAAGCGATGAATGTGAACTCCGTAATACCTGACCATCAGTTCAGATTTAGGCCGCAACATGCCACTACAAAACAAATTCATAAAGTGTGCAAAAAAATCAGTGACAGCCTTGAGCGTAAGGAATACTGCTCGACTGCTTTCCTGGATGTCCATCAAGCCTTTGACAGAGTATGGCACAAGGGCCTTCTGTGTAAAATCAAACTTCTACCTCACAGTTTTTATCCAATACTCAAATCGTACATCACTGATAGGATATTCCAAGTGAAAGAAGGGAACTGCACGTCGGCTTTCTATGATATATATGTTGGAGTTCCACAGGGCTCAGTACTGGGACCCGTCCTATACACCATTTTCATGGCTGACTTTCCTCAATCACCAGACGTTGTCTATGCTACTTATGCGGATGATACGGCAGTATTAGTCTCCAGCAAAAGTGCTACTGAGGCGTCAACAAAACTACAAAATAGTCTCACTAAAGTTGATGAATGGCTTAAAAAGAATCAAAGCAAACACTACTAAATCAATGCAAGTCACATTCACCTTGAAAAAAGACACATGTCCCCCCGTGCACTTGGGCGATAGGGAGCTCCCACAAGGCGACTCAGTGAAATACTTGGGACTACTTTTGGACCGCCGAATGACCTGGAGTAAACACATTGATTCCAAGCGAAACGAAATCAACTCTAAATATAGAGGGTTGTCTTGGCTACTAGGAAGAAATTCCAAACTAAGCACGGACAACAAGCTCTTAATTTATAATTCTGTCATAAAACCAGTCTGGCTATACGGGATCTAGCTGTGGGGAGCTGCATGTGCCACCAACATTGAAAAAATACAAAGAACGCAAAACTACATTTTAAAACAAATTAGTGACGCACCCTGGTACATAAGATACTCTGAAGTTCACAAGCACCTGAACATACCTACTGTCAAGGATGAAATTAAAAGCAATGCAAAAAAATACAAAATCAGACTGGAAAACCATCCAAACCAGCTAGCCTTACAACTCACTATCTCAGACTGCATAAACAGATTGAAGCGCCGCAGAGTCCTAGAACTAAGGAGCTTGGACTGAGCTCTAACTATAGAAGTAAAAGTTATTCCTACTGGGGAACAATTTACACGCTCTCGCATTCACACAACACATCTGCTCATAGCCAGACAGGCTGATCGCAAGATATAACACAGAAAAAAAAATCATTACTTGGGACATACGCAATGAATTTCTTGGCAATGTGGAGTGGATTCGCCTTTGCCACTCACACACACTAGTCTGGTAAATCATAAATTACTTACCTACCTACGGCAAAGGAAATGAATGAAATTTTATATAAGTCTAAGTTTATTCTACTTTTTTATACACAGCATATCCCAGTTTCCATGCTTATTCTTGTAAAAAATACAAAAACGAGTGTTTACTATTCGCCTCGAAGTGACTTTTCGACTACAGTTAGGGGCTGCCGGCCATAGGCAAACGGCCACGAGTGCCTACTACATAAACTTAGCCTATATAGGCTAGGTAGGTATATTCAACTTGCAACTTTAAAGTGGAACTGGGCTGGGCACCTGGCTAGAAGAAACGATGGAAGGTGGAGTAAGGCTATTACCGAGTGGTACCCCCGAAATGGAAAACGGAGTGTAGGGCATCCGGCAGCTAGATGGGTCGACGATGTTAAGAATATTGCTGGCAACAACTGGAGTAGGATAGCCCAGGATCGAGAAGGTTGGCGTAGACAGAAGGAGGCCTATACCCAGCAGTGGGTCACGGAAGGCTGTGGATGATGAGGTATATTCCTATGTATCAATCAAACCACGGGATCATGGACGATAGTGTCACAGATTACTAAACAGTGTGCTTGTCATAAGTAAACTTGTACTATTTGGAGCCAATAACCAAAATTACTTATACTTTCCCGTGGATTGACGCATTATATGAACCCTGAAAACAAAACATCCATATTTCGGACAGTCGTGTAATAAAAAGTTTGGTACTTAGTCCAAGTGGTTTTTTTTTTAATTTATTTTATGTAGTACCTAAATGCCTATGGGAGCAAAATCTTATTTCTGGGCAAATGCCTCCTCCACATTTTTCTACTAATGCCAACCTTTCAATAAGGATTTCCGCGTAGAGGTCGGTTCGTGTTGCTTTGTTGCTACCTTATCATAAAAAACTTCGTAGCAGGCATTTATTTAAAATTAAAACCATAATTTAAAACCGTAAATGAAGTAACAAGCTCATTCGATATGCATTAGGAAACTTATGATTAGGTGCGCTAATTAAGAATCACTGCCAAATGAAACCTTATTATATTTTAATTACACTTACATACTATTAAGTCGATATGTTAAGGAAACTTAATTTATGACCATAAATACTTAATAACTGCCTTATTCATAAAAAAATACTAACCTATTAAGATGTCTGTTAAAGCTAATTGGATTGTAATTACAAAACACAACAATTGTAATTAGAAACATAATTGATTAGGTACATGATACTAATTACAAGTATTACTTTAAGTTTTATCACATCAAGCGTGCATTTTAAAATGCGTCAATGCTGGGTTACCAACATACCGTCTACTCTACCCGTGTAGCATGCTTTACTAGCACAATGTGAACAATGATAGTGATCTGATAGTATAGTACACACAACTTTACCTGATTGGCTAAGTAGCTGTGAGCGAACGAGTTGCTGTCGTCGTCGTCAGAGAGAGGTTCGCGTTTTATTTGCGTTGCTCCGTTGCCAGGCATCTCCTGAAAATCACACTATCACTAACTCTAAACAAAAAAATAGTTATTTTGAATCAATGAAACCGTTACATTTCAAAATTATATTCACGTTAGTTTACTTACAAAAGTTATCAAAATTATTACTTATTTGTATTTATTTACTTGTACTTATACAGAACTGACTGGGTGGAATGCTATGCTCCATTTTCACAACTGAATGTTGCGTCGCGGGAATCGAACAGTCGCAGTTATAAGTACGTTTACATAGGCAATTAGACAAAAGGAAGCGAGCTTTATTGAATTTTTTCTCGATTGGTGCACAAACGAAGAGTGCAAAGTTGGTTCCATCTCAGTCGCACACAGCGGCCCTCGCGACTTTTTTAATTCCATTTGTTTTCGCCCGCTCGCCCACAACAACAAGAACGAGACTACGCGTCGATAAACTTAGTAGCTGAAACTTCCATAGGTTACAAAGTTCCCGCGTGCCTATTTCAAAACTTTATCATCGCAGGTGTCGGCACTACATGCGACTCTATGAAGAGGTCAGTAGGGTGTAAAACGCTGCGCATCACCTGTCGCGGTTTAGTGAATGTAAAGTTTCGCGGGTAACCCTCTCGAAGTGTCCATGCCTTTCCTAGCGCACGTCTGCGCGACCCACCGCCACTTAACCGACACATTCACTTTCACCGTCTTCCCCGACGAAGGACAGTGTAAAACGGGCGCCGATAAACGCGAGGGAAGCGAAATCGGAGACGAGGGCGCGAAATTCACTCACTCACCTAGTCGGTCAGCGGAAGCCGCCGCTAACGCTCGCCCGCGCCACACATGCAACGCGGACGCGGAACACTGCAACTTGACCTTCGGGAGACGAAGAGATGTCGCAAATGAAAGTGAATTCGGCACACACCCGGCCGAGTCTGCGTCGCTGCGTGGCGCATGTTTAGGAGGTGCAGGGCGGCGCGTGCTGATTTTTTTTCCGCGCCGAAGAAATAAAAACAAACGCCTTTTTGCCGGGAACCGGCCACGCTGGCATGCCTGCCTCCCGCCTGCTGTCGCGTCCGCTATACATATTTGCATCCTAACGTAAAACTTGTTTATTGCCCGACACAGATTTGATAAACATATGCAAGTTTAGAAGTTAGGGCTAAGTTTGAAAGGTACTCAGGAAGTACGAGTGGCAAAAAAACTGTAGTACAATTGGGGGGGTAGATGCAGTATAGCGCGTGTAGGTATGCAGAGAGTGGAGGCTGGCTAGGGTGGGCCCCCGCCCGACCAGTCGGCGCCCCGCACGGCGCCTTCTCTCTCCGCTCCGATTGATTTTTATTACAAGAATTTCGCTGGTGGTTTTTTTTTTGTTTCCCGCACACTGAAAGCCTGGCGACGCACACAACGGGATTCGTATAATTCGTTTGTACGGACTTACTAATGCTATTGATTTTTATAACGAAGCGACGGTCGTCGGGAAGGCGGAGCGGAGCTTCGATCCTTTGCATACTGAATAATGTTTTTCCATTCGAATTCCAATGTTTTGTGATTTCCGATTACCAAGGATACATTCAGCAAAATAGACAAAAAGAAGTTCTTGAACTACTTATGTCAACTTATTATGATGTCATCAATTATTTACTCTATATACATATTTACCAAGTATAGCATGCATGGCTGACATACAAAACTTTACGGCCTTGACCATTGACTAAAAGTTTGTAAATCGTTATGTAAACATGATTTACCTCAATATATTTAAAGGTTAAAGGTGAATCACCTTCAATAAATTACAGTGGGTAGAGATTGTAAGATGATACAGACCTACTTATTACACCTGAGAATTTTCTCTACACCTCGAACTATTTCACGCGCATTGTCATATCTCTTTAGTCATGAACGTCAAGATGACGGGATCACTTGTTGTTTTAATCAGCCTTTCCTATCTTGTTTTAAATCTCATTTAGCACCATTTGGCTCCTTTAATAATAATTTTGATACTTCCTCGGTCTTGAAGATATTGAAGGCTAACACTGATCCCGCTATTTTGACGCGTCAAAATGGCGGGATCAAGCTGGTACCGCGAAACTGCTAATTATTTCATTAAAAGAATTATTCTGTAATTTAGAACTCATTTAACACCTTTGGAAGGTGTTGAAACATTACTTGAATAAATTATAGTTTTTTTGTTATTTAATTTTATAAAAAAAAATGCCTTAACGCCTGTTCAGTAGTTTAGAGCAAAGCTTACAGTACAATAAATGTGCTCTTCAAATTAGGCAGGTAATTTTGCTAATATTATACTAGCGTCCCGTTCCCGGTTTCGCACCGATTAAGGTCAGTAATTGATATGAAAAGGACCTATCCTATAAATAAAATATTTATAAAAAGGAAACACAGAAATAGGTGTTTCCATTGTAGATGGTAATTCTCAACAAATGAAGATTTAAATGAATTGCCGGAATTTCACTATTCATGTAACTAAAATATTTTACTAAAAATAAATGCGAAATAAAACAGATTTATATAATTGATAATGTATATTAATAATCAGAAATGACAAGTATACGTAAAATATTCTACTTTTCGCCGTATATTATACAGTTTGGGATCATCAAAGTCTGACTTTTTGTTATTTTAGTTTTCAAATCGTCATAACATTCCCATTTTCCTGGCACCCTAGCGCAGTGACATTTATAATGCCCTATGCTTTCTGATCCTGAACTTGGTGGTATAAACTCAATTACTGCTACAATTTGATAATACTATGTACTATTTAGAGTATGTTTTATTCTGGCATAATTCAAAAAATATTATGTTAGATAGAGAATAAACCAAAGTTTTAATACCATTACATTCGTTTTGAGCACAAGCAGTTACATTATCTACCAACATAGCTTCAGCCGATTCCTGAAGTGCGCAAATACCTTTTTTTTCTATTATATTTAAGTCAAGTGGCAATAATCCAACATTTCTTTGGCTATTCGATATACATTCCTTGTTAGTACAGTTTTTTATAACAGTTGCGCTGTAAAGTTTATCTAATAGAAGATTCTCTACTAAATACGCTATATTACATTCGAAGTTTACATATCGATTTAAACCTACTGTGTCTGTTTTGAAATGTTGTAGCAGTATCTCATTTCGCAGTTTATGTATGGATTCATTGGAATCATTTAAACGTGTTTTAATAAATCGGAAGTAGTTATTATCTGTGTTATTAATTTTATTACTGACTTTATATAACGAAAATTACTGTTATAGCTTGTGATAACGAATCAAAAGCACATGTATTTGCCGGAAATATATTTCTGATTATTAATATACATTATCAATTATATAAATCTGTTTTATTTCACATTTATTTTTAGTAAAATATTTTAAAGTTACATGAATAGTGACATTCCGGCAATTCATTTAAATCTTCATATGTTGAGAATTACCCATATCTACAAATGGAAACACCTATTTCTGAGTTTTCTTTTTATAAATATTTATTTATAGGATAGGTCGTTTTCAATTACTGACCTTAATCCGTGCGAAACCGGGAACGGGACGCTTGTATAATATTAGCAAAATTACCTGCCTAATTTAAAGAGCACATTTATTGTACTGTAAGCTTTGCTCTGAACTATTGAACAGGCGTTAAGGCAATTTTTTTTATAAAATTAAATAACAAAAAAACTATAATTTATTTAAGTAATGTTTCAAGACCTTCCGAAGGTGTTAAATGAGTTCTAAATAACAGAATAATCCTTTTAATAAAATAATTAGCAGTTTTGTGGTACCAGCTAGATCCCGCCATTTTGACGCGTCAAAATAGCGGGATCAGTGTTAGCCTTCAATATCTTCAAGACCAAGGAAGTACCAAAATTATAATTAAAGGTGCCAAATGGTGCTAAATGAGATTTAAAACAAGATAGGAAAGGCTGTTTAAAACAACAAGTGATCCCGTCATCTTGACGTTCATCTTTAGTCGTATTTCCTCATGACTGAGGGTCGTGGTCATTATATATATATATTTTTTTTTATGACATAGGTCGGCAAACGTGCAAGCGGGTCACCTGATGGTAAGTAATCACCGCTGCCCATGGACAACCACAACACCAGGGGTTTCGCAGGAGTGTTGCCGGTCTTTTAAAAAGACGTAGGCTCGTTTTTTAAAGGTTCCAATGTCGTATCGGTTCGGGAACACCGCCGCAGGAAGCTGATTCCACAGTTTGGTCGTACGTGGCAAGAAGTTTCTTTTGGTTGACAGCCAATCATCCAGGTGGTTTGGATGAAATTTCAGTTTATGGCGGGTGGTATGGTGGTGAAATTTTGCGGCGGGTATTAGGTCAAACAATTCCTCAGAGCACTCCCCATGAATATGAAACACACACAACGACTATCTTGGCAATTTGTTTGCCATTGCCTTCTCCATTTCACACACTATCTGATAATCATCAACCAGAGTGCAGGTTTCCTCACGATGTTTTTCTTCACCGGATGCAAATGGTGGTCGATGAAAACTAACATAGGTACATGAGTCAGATTGGCATACAAACTCATGTGGCCCGGGCAGGATTCGAACCTGGGACTTTAGCATCCACAGGCGGGCGCCCTGCCACTCGGCCACCACACCACTGCTTCAATAATTGTCATATAATACTTATGTATATTTTTCATTTATGCTATCAAATTAATTCCTACAACGGCATCTACGAACAGTTCACGGGGGAACTCATTCATTATACTCATGGTATGACTAGTGATCCTCTATAAGTAACATCAGTAGGTAACTGATGGATCGGTCCAGACCCAGGATACTTGATACAATATCATCGATTTGCGTCAGCGCTACAAACGTACACAACATTGTCAGTCTATTTTAGTCTTCATACTTATATCTACCTAACTTGTTTAAATCTTTTCATGACATACAAATAATTGAGTGTCCTACTACCAAACAAGCATGTATCAGACAGGGCTCTTGCCGCACAGATCACTTTTACTCAAAAAATAGTAGAGATACATTTGTATCATTTATATTTGCAGTTATATTAAACTTAATTACAACAGGCGCAGAGCAGGAACATGGTAAATTCTGGTATCGGAGGCCAAGATCCTCTTTGGGTCATCGAACCATCGAAGTAAGTAAGTAGGTAATTCAAACTGATTCACAATAAATAGAACATCATCAATATAATTTTTAGTTCGAACCTTGCAAGCTAAATAAAAACTTTTCGCTTGTTCTACATTAGGTAAAATTTTATGTCAATGTCGACATTTCTTCATTTTAATGTTTACTATGTTAAGACATAAAACAAACCTAAGCAATGTACGACGATTCGCCATGATGTTTTTAACAAGCGCCTACACGCTACATTGAATCGCACAATGTGAACATTGTGGACTCGTCACTCGACCATTTGGACGAGATATGACATTTGCGCTCAAAGACTCGACTCGACTTTGCTTTGTGTAGGTACTGTTACGATGTGAATCGTAACGTAAAAACATAATGAAAACCACTATTTTCTATAATATTCTATTTACACATATACATTTACACTATTTTCTATATTCTTTATTTCATATCAGCAGACCAGCTGCCTGAACGAGCTCACAGGTTACATACAAAACATTCGATAATCTTTTTAATTATTTCTTTTTAAGTACTTTATGGAATGCACTGAAGAGGTCTTAAAACTCTAAAGGGACTTCCTTCACTACAGTACCTACCTACGCATTTTTTTAGGTCGAATATTTGGTCCCTGGTTCAGACAAATAAGTATATTAATTTATTAAATTAATCAAGAGTCAAATTAAATAATATTCTAGTTAGATTGAGCTAAATCGACCCGATATAAATAGGATGTGTGTTGTTCATTCATCATTAATATTTGTTCTCTATCTGTGCCTTAGTTATTTATTTAAAATTATTTCTAGTACGTAGGTATATCGTAATTTGCATAATTACTAATGTTGGTAGGCTTCAAATATTGGTATAACTGTGATTCACTAACTGCCCCGTGCCGCTTTTAATTCTTTTGTTTTGTATTACCCGCGCTACAAGTAAAGTTAACTAGTTCTCCTGTTCGCCAACAGATGACACTACAATGTTCATTTACAGTAGTTGAAAATCTATAAAATAATTGATATTTTGAGTGTTTTACAGAAAAATATAGATTTATTCAGTAGAAATATTATAGAATACGGTTAGAAGTCAACCAAATAGTAATAAATTACGTTTATAAGCTTTTTAATTATTTGCTCATGGCAACATTCATAGAGCTTATTTTGGGTCACTCGCGTCGCTTCCAATCCAACTTGTATCGTTTCGTTTGGATTTTGTAGAGGTGCCTTTCTCTAAACTTGCAACATAGCATAGTTTTTATTTTAGTGTTTTCAAGGAAGAAAGCTGGCGGGTGTGCAACAAATCTGTAAAATTAGTGTGGCAGTATTAATATAGTTTATAATCTCGATACGGAATAGTGATTCTCTACAATAGTTAATGAAATAGTCAAGGTAAGTGTAGACGTTTCTTCGTAGCATCATAAACGTGATAAGGGCTTACTTACTGCTACGAGTTTTCATCTTGAAAATTTCCACTCTCTGTGAACTTTTGAAGCAAAGTTTCGAGGAAGTTTCTTTGTTGACTCCAACTTTTCCAAACTTCGCTCCATCGGAATCCAGCGTTGAACTTGAAACAGCTACAAGTGTCATGAAAAGTTGGCTCAGAAAATAGTAAAACTTAGAATTTTCGTCGCCATTTTATTTTTTGTCGCGCTGGAAAAGCGGCCATTTTCTTTGTGCCGCGTCGCTTACAACAAGACGTACCTATGTGGTCCCTAAAGTTAAATTAGTTAAGTTGGGGCGTGATCTCATCATATGAAGTGATTCGGTGAGATAGTTGTGATATGGAGTAACAAAAGTGCAGTGAAGCATGTGTGTCGTGATGTTTTCATAATGGCCTAGTTATTGCGTGGTGTTTTAGACCTTTGTTTGGAAGTGATTTTGACCTGGTGCTTGGTGTTATAGAGAATTGGGCGCGGCGTGAGGCAAAACGGTACGATGGACGATGACCAGCAGTTCTGCCTGCGGTGGAACAACCACCAATCCACGTTGGTGTCAGTATTCGACACACTCCTCGAGAAAGGCATTCACGTGGACTGCACCTTGGCTGCAGAAGGGCAGACGCTCAAGGCTCACAAAGTAGTCCTGTCGGCATGCAGCCCGTATTTCGAGGTACGTATCTAACGCGCTCTAATGTATTATGTAGGTCAATTGGTATCGTGTTTAAGTTACTTACAAGGCAGCACAGTTTTGCTCTAATAAACATTCCATTTGTTGCATTCTAGCTTTCGTGCGTTAGCAATTAGTTTGCATTTCATACATAGATGAGTTGGCAACTGAAAGTTGTTTCTACTACTTTCATAAACTGCATGCATTCAAAATCCCATGCCAGATCATTAGCTAAATGTCTTTATTTTGGTTAGAAACATGTCAGTAATGCCTAGTGATTCATGTTATTAATTGACAATTAAGATAACTGCCAAGCCTTGTTGATCAAAATGATTGGATTGTCATTGTCAATAAATTCTATACAAGCATTTGTTTTTACTCATAAAGTTGAATCTCAGAGTAAACAAGCTACATCAACAAATGAATGTTATTGTTGCAGAGTGTATTATCTCAGCAGTATGACAAACATCCAATAATAATCCTGAAGGATGTGAAATATGCCGAGTTGAGGGCGATGATGGACTACATGTACCGTGGGGAAGTGAATATCTCCCAAGATCAGTTAGCGGCCCTGTTGAAAGCAGCTGAGTCGCTGCAGATCAAGGGTCTGTCAGACAACAAGCCGTCCCGGCCTCCGTCGCGCCCGGCCGCCGCCGTCGCCGCGCCCGCACACCCGCCGCGCGCGCCCTCGCCACCGCCACAAGTAAGATTTCTTATACATTTTAAACATAAAAATTCCAAAGCAAAAACAAAACCTAAATTACTAATTATCAAAACCCTACACGGGTCTCAGAGAACTGAGTGAAATGGTCCTGGTATGAGAGGACTGATCACATGTCTGGTACTTGTGCTGTGGTCCCCAATAAGTAAATAATAATAAGAGACATCAAAGGCACTCATGCTTCTCGTCATGAATAACATTTAAACCTTCTGGGAGAGCCAGGTGTCTTCACATTTTTACTCGCACAAATGTTTATGCATGTACAGATGTATATCTCCATTCGCTAGATTAATTTGGATGTAAATACAGTCAACTATCATGTGGTTATGAATATAGGTAATATTGCATAGTTACTATGATAAAAGAGCTCAAAATATTCAACTTTGCAATGAGCAGGGGTAATGACATTCATACTGCTTTGCTTGCACATACATGTGTTAATTACAATGCAACTAGTTTTGCATTGTCAGTCCGGAATAAAATCTTGTTTTATTAGACCCAGTTTTAGACTTAGCTTAAATTTTCTAGGTCAGATAACAATGCAATGTTATTATGATATGGAGTTCCACTCTCAACAGCATAGGAACTTTATTATAACAACTACAGACTTGGTTGAGTCATCTTGGTCATGAATCCTACTATTTATTATAAATGTAAAAGATTGTAAAAATAGATATTTTCTTTCAAGCAAAAACTACTGGATTGATTTTGATGAAATTTGGTACATGGGCATAATGAAACCTATAAAAACACATCATTGTCATCATCATTATTTACCCTTTAATTTTTGTGCCTACTTAAAATTTTCCTGAGTGACCCAAATGTTGAATGACTTTATTATTTAGTATATATTTATACAGTGCAAAGAAGTAGCTTAACCAACAATTAATGAGATAAGTATTAGCTTTTAAAGTTTTCTTGCAATCTGGTAAAAAGTGTGTCACTTTCTATTTCAAACCTAAAACTTTAGAAACCACTTGGTTAAAAAATATTTTGGTTAGGTATTTTATTTATTTTATTTTTATTTATTTGGAAAACCAACAACTAACATGACATGTATGTATGTATGTGGTAACTGTTTGATTTTTGGTCACTCTAGGTATAACTCTCTTTATACTGTGCTGTTTAGTTGACCATCACAAAAAATGATTTTTGGTCACTCTAGGTATAACTCTCTTTACACTGTGCTGTTTAGTTGACCATCACAAAAAATGATTTTTGGTCACTCTAGGTATAACTCTCTTTATACTGTGCTGTTTAGTTGACCATCACAAAAAATGATTTTTGGTCACTCTAGGTATAACTCTCTTTATACTGTGCTGTTTAGTTGACCATCACAAAAAATTGCTGATCTATAACTTGGCTGTATGACGTTTGCTATGCTAGTTACTTAATAAATACACTTAGTAGGTATAAAGGTATAGTAATAGTTAGTCACTGTATGTACTCATATGTACCAAGAGTTTTGGCTGGCTATTGATTGACTATTGAAACTTGTAATACGTATTCCAAAGTAGGAATGTTATTTAAGGCCTTTACCTACCCACATACAAAATTTTATACATGAATCTTATAGTATTTGGGAAAAGAGTAACAAAAGTAAATATTTACATCCATATCACAATCCACATAAACTTTTGCATTTAATATTATTTAGATAAGTAAAGTACCTATATATCTAATAACAATCAGTGATTCTTATTGCATCACATGTTTAATCTAAATTAACAAATTAGTTTGTGGTTTGAAAGCTGTTTGTTTATTGTACCAATTGTTGGTTTACCTGATTGTAAAGTTACTTATGATTAAATCCTACTTGTTTGAAATCTATACTAAATATTATAAGTTTATGAACAAATGATTGATTTTTGTGCGATTATAAGCGTTTAGTGTATACTACTGTATGACTATGACAACCAATACAAAAGGATTAAGGCAAATCTGAACAATTTTCATTTATTCTTTTTAGGCAAAAACTTAAAACAAATGATTGATTAATTTGTTCTTAACTTACTTAATATTGTAAATGCGAAAGTTGAGATGTTTGTTACTTAATCTCACATCAACTGCTTAGGATATGGTTTTAATCAACATATACTGTTTATCCTGGAATTCAGTCCCAAAGCACAAATAATTTCAAACAACCAGTTATTTCATCACAAACTAGTGACCTACTTTCATAGGGCCAAACTTCCCATAGACAAAGTTATGAGGCAACCTTTCTCAAGAGTTAATATATTCATTACAGAAACTGACTAGCTCTGCCCCGGGGCTTTCTTCCTCTGGGAATTTCAGGATAGCTAGATAAAATAAAGAATTACTTCCTGCATGATCTGGCTGTTTTCAACCCAGATTTAGATAGACTTTGAATATAAACTACTAGCTTTTGCCCGCGGCCTCGCCCGCGTCGTTTTCCCACGGGAACAGCGCTTTTTTTCTGGGATGAAAGGTACCCTATGTTCTTCTGAATACGTCTAACAATGTGTAAGCGAAGTTTCAGGAAGATTGTTCCAGTAAATGAAGCGTGAAGAGGTAACAAATAAACAAACTCACTTTCGCATGTATAATATTAGTTAGGATAGGATTATGATGAAATTTTATTTATTATTTATTTATTTAAAAATCATAATAACATTATTACAGTACACACCAAAGCAATGTTATTAGCATTCAATAAAAACTATTATGTAATACAGAAAAATTCAATGGGTAGGTACAGGTACGTACAGAAATCAATGCGTTTCTAGGTATTTCTGAACGACTACCATGATCTTTGGCAAACTAACATTAAAAATATCTACTTCATTAGCGATAACGTTAACAATCCTTATAGCTCGTGACACGGGGGCAAACGATTCAGACAATTCCAAACTAGGTATATATTTTTATTCAAATCTGTTATCATGATTTTATATTGTTATTTTTAATGGCCTCATATTTTTGAAGTGAACCTATTTCAACTTACATACTAAGCAAGGTTTGAATAGAATTGGTTTCATTTGAATCATCCATTGTAAGAAAACCTGCAATATGTACTAGAAACTTGCAAGTGCACACAGATGTTTAGAATAGCAATGACAAACAAACACTATTGTTTTATTTACTACAGAGCTAATAGTATAAACAATATACTACAAGCTACCAATCTTACTATGATTAGAAATTGAATGAGTGGGAGAATTATGATATCAATTTATTCATCTTTGATTATATTATGATGCAACTAACATGACTAAGCTCAGAGCTCCACTCTGATTGAAAATATAGTAATTATCATATACAAAATCTATCATTTATTCAAAATTAATATCTTCACAGGCATTTTTTCATATTGAATTTTATACTATACATAAATATTCTCAAAGGTACGCATTTTGGAACGGTCATTGCTGTAAAGATATGCTAAAAGAAACTCGTTATACTGCCATTCTCATTATCATGTCACAAGGATGTTTGTATATTTTGTAATCATATAAAAGTAATTTATGTAATATTGTACCCATTTACCAAATTACATAATTATGAATGAATTCATTCACCTGTTGAGGTACAAGATACAAGCTTAGATAATAAAGCCAAGGTACAAGCAACAAACTAGTACAAGACTAATAAACATAAATTTTTGCTTTTTTTCTGAATTTATCCAATCATAGAAAACAAATTATCATGGTAGAGGGTTATTTCCTTTCCAGCTGCTTATCTGATTTCCACAACCAAGTTAATTAACAAATTCGAAAAATACCTCTTACATCCAAATCTGTTAAGCTGTCAGGTCTTATGATGGAATAAAGAATCTTTTATACATACAATAAAAAAAGAGAAAGGCTGCCTGCCTTATCGTTGTAAGCAATTCCAAGAAACCATTTGAAAAATAGATGAAATACACCATAAAATAGACTTATTACATACATGAACCCTGAAAACAACAGTGCTTTTATGGTTGTTCTGTTCTGTTCTGTTCAGAATTGACAGACTGTAAAGGACATTAAAATAATTGCCTAAAGACGAAATACACTGTAAAAATAGACTAATACATACATGAACCCTGAACATAACACTCTTTTGGGCAGCAGTGTAAATAAGCTAATTAAAAAAAAACAAAAAACACGACTGACAATTCGCATAGCCTATGTCACTCAAGGAGGAATGCAAGGAATCTAAATACCTCTCATCAATATCTGCTCAACCATTAAGGACTTATGGTGCAATAAAGAAACTTACATACATGAACCCTGAAAACATAACACTCCTTTGGGCAGTCGTGTAAAAAAATGTCTATTAACGACATCTCCCTTGTCTCTCCAGGTCCGAGACGGCAGTATAGACAGCCGCGAGGGCTCCGTGAGTCCGAGCCGGCGCCGGAAGAAAGCGCGCCGCGCCAGCACTGAGGTCGCGCCCGTGCCTGTTACGGCTTCCGTCCCCTCGCCGCAGGGGAACGGGGACGAGCACGCGTGCAAGGAGGAGGGTCGCGACGGCGTGGAGGACCTCACGCTGGACGAGGAGGCGGACGAGCCGCCGGCCACACACAACGACGTCGTACGCAGTGAGTTGCATTATTACATACATATTTTTTTATATATACGGACAAATCACACAGATTCAGTTAGCCCCAAAGTTCGAGACTTGTGTTATGGAATACTATGTTTTATAACAATAGTATATAGATAAACATCCAAGACCCAGGTCAATCTGGTCTTTTCCATTTTGACCCGACCGGGGATGACCCCAGAGTGGTAGTTCCGCTTAATGACCCTTGAGCCATGGAGCTCGTCAAATATTATCACGCCTTTTTCCTATGGTAGGCAGAGATTTCCACTTGCTAAGATCCTTACTGGTCGATGAAGGAACTACTTAAAAGCAACTTGCCAATATGCCTAAAGAAGAAACTCGTTGACGTATGCATCTTGCCCATCCTTACCTACGGTGCCCAAACATGGTCTCTAACCGAAGAGCAACGGTTCAAATTGAAGGTTTGCCAGAGAACCATGGAGCGCAGCATAGTTGGTGTCAAACTTGTCGATCGAGTAAGTAACACTAAACTGCGCTCTATGACGAAAATCGTGGATGTGGCAAAAAAGGCAGCTAGGCTAAAGTGGGACTGGGCGGGTCACGTCTGTCGCATACTCCCGGAGAGATGGACTCAAATTTTAACCAACTGGGTTCCAACCGATGGAAGGAGAAAAAGAGGCAGGCCAAAGACGAGATGGGCGGACGACTTAAGAGCGTTTGATAAAGAATGGAAGGAAAAGACCAAAGATAGAGATACGTGGAGGAAATTAGGGGAGGCTTTTGCCCAGCAGTGGGACGAAAATGGCTAGAAAAAAAAAAAAATCCTTACAGATATCTCTTGCTTCCTGTACACTCATCACTCTCTTCATACATGCTCTTCGGTTTTGGTTGTTCCTTTTCAAGGATGTCCGCAATCTGGTCCTCTCAGCATGCCCAAACCATCTCAACATTCCTTTCCGTTATTATATTAGTCTTATATATCTCAGAAAGCTTTTTAGATACCTATCTATGGGCGTTTTATACATACCTATACTTACTTCGATGGCTCAACGACCCAAAGAGGATCTTGGCCTCCGATACTAGAAGCTTCCATTCCTTCCTGTTCTGCGCTACTTCCTGCCGGTCGGCTCTTTGGAGGGCCACCAGATCTTTTAGGACCTCATCGCGCAGCTAAAAGATCGTATAAGGGACGACCAAGCGGGAAACGACCTGTCGGCCGGCCCAGATACATACCTATACATATATTTTAAAGGATATAATATTGCATAGTTATTTCATTTATATTTGTCATTCTACACCAGTTTGGGAGTGGTGGAAAAGCATAGAATGTACCAGCTGCTTCTCTTCCCGCGCAAATTGTTAAAGTCAATCAAAATAATTTGGGTTTTAAAGCCTGGCCAGAAATATAAAAACCCTGAATTAGAGGCAGCACTTATGCGTTTCATATTGCAACATTATTGAATGAAGTAGCGGATTTATAGGGTGGAAGCTTTCTACTACTATCCTTAAATTCCACAAAAATGCCAAAAAAACTGCTCGTAGAACCCGCAGAATCGTCAAATGGGATCGTCCAAAACTAAATACTGACTTCGCCCAGAGAATGTTTAATTTTATGGGACCTTTCATTTATACTAAATTCTACCGTATAAATAATAATGTTATTGACATGACGAGATCAACGTAGGCGAACGGCTTGTGAGTGGCTAAAGGACAAAACTTACGAAGAAACTGAAGAAATATTAGAACGCATTTCCTAAAATTATTTATCTTGCAGTGCTTAATCTAAATTCAATTGATGTTACCTATTCATTTTTAGTTCTCTGTCTGTTTTGTTATTACTTACTTTTTTTGCTTTTCTTTCATGTTAAGTGTCTCTTTTAATTATGTTTAATTAAGCTCCATTGATGGGAAGACGCCAACTCCACGACACAGGTTCTCCTAGTGTGGATTTTGGTGAAACCTTGTTTAGATAAGTTTTTCAAGATGTATTTAAGTAACAATAATTGTTAATTATGTTAACTGTTTTGTTTCCCAATAAAGAATTTATTTATTAAAAAAAAAGCACCGGAGCACGTGCCCCCCCTCTCTCCCACATCCACGATTGCTATTTTGTGTACATGTATACTGTGGAGGCAGGTTCCATAACAGTACATATCAAATTAAGATTAGAGTTGTTAAAATTTTATTTTAGGATTTAGTAGTAATAGTTTCTTACAAGTTTATTTCCAAAAAATTAATCCGCCACCATTAGTATTTCAAAGAACAAGCAGAAACTTCCTTCTCAAAATATTCTTGAGAATGGAAAACGGTGCCCTTCCCAGAAATAAAAATGTACTGGATCCGCCTTTGATTGAAAGTCAAACATTGACAGGAGAAATGACAGATGTGTTTTTAAATAAGTTGCCAGTATAAGAAATTAGTTCTATTGCTTTTCCGCAACATGGCGAGGGTTTTTATATTCCTGGTCAGGCTATAACTGGGGATTTTCGTCATAGATGATGTACCAACAACCTGTCACTATCTGAATCTCGATTTCACTTATAAGCAAGTATTATGTATAACACACTCTATAAGAGAAGTATAGTATCTGGGTGAATTCGCGTTTTGAATATTTTCTGATTTATTTTGACGGCTTTTTAAAATGAGTCTAAAAATGCGTGCAAATTTAGCAAAAACGAAATAAATATTATTAAATAACATGTACCAAGCAAAGGCACACTTATTAAATCAAGAACTTAGGAAATATATAATTTTGAAATAAAAATGGAGAAATGGTAATGTCGTAATGCTAATGGTAATGATTTTTTATGAATGGTAATGACAAATAATGCATGGTAATGATGTAATGATGTAAGTATATATGTAGCGACAAAGTCCACTATAATTATTATAATTTTATTAAGGACATCTATTTTTTTATTTATACAGGTAGTTGTTAGCTTATAAATAAAACACATAAGTTCTGTAATCAGTGTAATTGTTCAATAAACTAAATTCAACAAAATTAAGTAAAAGACAATCTTGAATTTCAAATTTTCTTCTTTCTTGTCTTCTATATTAGTAATAAAAGAAGTCTAGTAAACTTTGGTAATCAGTTTTTTGCCATTTTTTTTATAAAATATATATAAAAATGAACTCACAAGTAATAACAATTATGTAAAAATTAAGATTTTTACATAATTGTTATTACTTGTGAGTTCTCTTAGGTAATTAGTAACATTTATTTTTAATTAATTTTTCTTATTTCTAATTCTTCACAGTCTTAATGTCTTAGGCTATCGAGAATTATTTTCGAATATATAACTTTGATTTTAACTTTTTTATTCTATTTCTTATATTTTTTGTATATCAAAATAAACGTTGATTGCCAATCAGACCTGGTCGCGAGTTCAAGTCCTGCTCGCGTGGAATTTTTTCACCATATCTTATTTCTATATGAAAGTACTTTGTTATTAGGATGTATTTATTTCTGTACTAAGATACTGGGGAATCGGTTTGGAAATGTAGAGTATCGATACATGGATTGTTTTTGACGACCTTTTGGATCAATGGAATCATGTGGGCCCAGACAGCCGGAGCATCATGTCTTAAACAGGAACTAGATGTAGAAACTGAAATAGGTTTGACGGAACTAAATGCAAAATCAAAGCTGTATATAACAGCCGTGTGAAGGCTCACAGCTTTGCGGCTTCCACTAAAATGCATAGATTGCACTTCTTTGTGGAACTTCAACTCATAATTTTCAGAAAAGTCTGCATGAATAACTGCACAATTTATATTCAACGTAATTCAATTGTTTCATAACAGTATACTGATTAAGAATTCTATAGCAATGCTCAAAGAAATCTGGCAAACTTACAAGCAAACGTAAAGCACTTAAAGCCAAATACACAGCTATCTACATTTTAAAATCTTAATTTCATCATTGCCATTTACATGATATCATTACCATTAACGAAAATAAAATGGCAATGACTATGATGGTAATGACGAATCTAGTATTTTTTTTATATACATATAAATTAATAGGCAGGGTACCAAATTGCGATCGCCATTTTGAGAAATTATCTATTGAACAACAAAAAGTTTCAATGCTTATAATTACTTCATTTACAATTACCATGAAATCTTACTTACCGGTAATGATGGAAAAACGTGACAAACAACTTCTGGATACTTTATTGTTCAATTTAAAGGTATTTATCGTGACTCGTGGCGTGACGTGCGCTCTGTTCCGCTTCGTGCAAACGACTGAGGATCGGTGCGCGCGGGGATGAGCGAGATACAACGCGTAGATTTTTCGAGAAAGTGAATTTGATGTTATTGAAATGGTGTTGACGAATTTTGGTAACAAATGTTTGAAATTATGTTATGGCTGTTATTTCGTTCTAAATTCTAAACATCATTTACTATATAGAACTTCGTACAATATGGTATACAACAAGTTTAAAGAAATCGGGTTTCCATTTGATTATAACGTAAAAAATATTTTTTATTCTTCTGTGTCCACACAATATCTTTAGATGGTTTTGACGTTTAACCCGGTTTTTTATGAATTAATAAAATAATGTTTGGAATATAGGCTTTTGAATTACGTTACCTTGCGTACAATTGTGCTTAAAACTACATTAAAACAAAACAATAACTAAACAAGAAGACAAAAAAAAGTTGTTAACTAGAAATGCATATTTTATATGTTTCGCGAAATCACCCATCTACATCATCTCAGTTAGAAAAAGTCCACTGCTAGACATAAGCCTCTCCCAAGAACTAAGGAGATGTTCTGGTCAAGATATTCCTCTTGCTGTGCTACTCATATTCTTCTCATAGTCAGTGAAACGCCTATCTTAGCAATGTCAATGGAGTGGTTTACTTACATTGCCTTCTATAGTGCAAAATTGCAGGATTCTCACAACGATTTCCTTTACTTTGTATTGTTCCTGGGTCATTTTGATTTATAAATTTACTATGCACACATACGACTCTAACCTGGGACTACATGCAGGGGTGTTTTAACCCCTCTACCACCAAAGCTTCATGCCATAACTCTTATCTATTGAAAGAAGAAATTATTAACTACATACATACTAGTATGAAAAGCATTTAGTAACATTGAGAATTATGGCAAGAACTGGACTCCAACAGAGAAGAATTAGCAGTGAAAATATTATCACTTAAGACGCTGTGTATTATTTATTACAATTTTAATACATTAACACAATCGACCGCTGTGTTACAAGTTTGTGCGTCGGGATTTTTTAGTTTTGTCTATTTGTCAAGAAATATGATAAAACATGATTGGGAGCACAACTAGTGTTTTTATACATATGGTTCATGATGTAGTAGTTAAACATGTATTAAAACTCTTTACATTTTGTTCTGAAAAGTTTCATGGAAGTAGTGGTTATTCCGGGTTTAAAATTTAGGAATAATTTGACTCATGTGTACAATTAATAATCAATGAAAATATTTCAGATTTCCAATGGCATATGGAACGATCTCAAGATGAAATTATGAACTCAAGTGACAGTGTTCGAGAATCGCAAGGTAAGCGTGCATACTTTACAATGTAAAACGCCATCGCAGTTATTAATTATATTTTATGAATAATTTAATTATAAACCAATATAACTGCTATGGCGTGGCATTCACAAACATATTGCGTTGATGTCTTTAATTATTTAATTTAAAAAAAAGACGCAACATGTTCAATGGGACACAAGATTGATAAGCTAGAACAATCAACTTTCCCACCTATACATTGACATATGTCAAAAGGAATACTACAATTCAAATTAAAAAAAAAAGGGTAGCATAAAGTTAATTGTTCTAGACGTACAAGGAACGGATGAAATGCGCAATGTCTTCCCATAATTTGAATCTAGACCAACAGTCATTGCTTAAAATAATCTATTTATCTTGTTATATATAAATATTATATTTCACAACAGCGGATACAAGAGTGCTAGTGTTGTCACATGTGAACTTCAACCCTATATCAATTATCTTATATTAATATTATAAACTACTAATATTATTACAGTTTTATATGTTTTTGTATCGATATCAACTTTTTGAGATATTTCAGTGCGAAAGGTAAAGGTATTGGTTGTGAAGGTATCATTTTGTAGCCTTTTTAAGGCGAGGTATATTATAGGGTAAGTATACAATTTATTTTATTATTGTACGTAGTGTTCCAAGAGTACCTGCTTTATTACCGGGGTCAAGCAATATGTAGACATTGCATGCTTCTAGTATTAATTCTAATTGCATAGTATTTAGACGCACAGTATACAACTAGTGCTAATAAGTACATTTGTACTAACATTGGAATGGAATGTCAGTATATGGTAAGTAAAATTTAACCTATACATAATATGTAGAAATTTATCATATTAGTTTATAACGTAGGTAGAATATACATACATATTAGTGCACTACACCTCACTATCCCATTGTTTTTTTGGGTTTATAAAACCGAAGGCGAGAGCAAAATATTTAAATGATAATATACAAAAGAATAGGAAGGAAGCTTGTTGCGGGTTCAAATTCACAAGCTAAAGAAACGATGGTGTTTTCAACTGACGTTTTTACAATAATCCGTTTAACAATATCGCGAAGTATGAAGCATTGCCAGTGATTAAATACATGTTTGTTATAGAAGAATTACGGACGCTACAACTGCTGAAGACTAAAAGGTAAATTTCAATTTCTATCGACGTAGTTAGTTGGTTATGTGGCTTATTTATCTATTATTTATTTTTTCTTTTTTTTGCATTCACATGTGATTTCACTGCAGATTTTTTCTTAGCAATTCATGTTAAACCGGACGATTCCGCGTAGGTATTTAATCATGCATGTCTACCAGGTTACAAAAAAGATTATCGGAAGCATGTATTCACACACTCAATGTCCCAGTGGATGCGCATTTCATTTATCGATGATTTATCACTTATACAGTGATGGTATAATTTGTATGTTTACGTAGGTCTCTCTTGGATGGAAAACCATTATTCTTCACCGGACCCTCGCCATATCCTCACAATTTTCATTAGCATGGCAGCCGCTTGTTCCATCTACAGACTTGTATAATTCCTTACTGTACCTGTATTTAATCATCATCATGTTGTTGCACTGGTCATAATAAATCTAAATATGTTAAAAACACATCTGTACATCTTAATTCTTCACTTTTTTATCTTTGTGGCTAATATTTTCTGCTTTACATTAATTTATTCTGCTTTTCATGTTTTACCCTTCCAGAACCACCCAAACCATTCACTGAACTAACTATCGCACTGCCTTTCGAAAAAACCCCTTTCCCCTTAACCCGTGGGTATCTTAAGAACATTGATAAAAATGAAACTCAAGATGACAATAAGCCACGTCGTGGAAGGAAACGAATCAAAAAGATTATGAAAAGGAAAGTTGACAGGAAAGGTTTAAAAAAGATAAAAAGAAAACTAACTGGATGTTGCGGCTTGAAAGCCAAAAACACAGATAGTGAAACTAAATATCTTTGCTCAATATGCAAGAAAAAACAGTACAAGTATAGGAGGAATAAGTTGAGACACGAGAAATACGAGTGTGTGACGGGGCCCCAGTTCGGCTGCGATATGTGTGGGAAAAGATATTCTCAGAAAAAAACACTCACTTCCCACATCGCACTGAAACACCCTGATTGGATACATTTCGACACGATTTTAAAAAAAGAATAATTTTTGTTATTTTTTTTCTGACGTTCATTTTGTTTTGTTTATTTTTTTTTTTCATAAGTTTAACATGAATTGTTAAGAAACTGTAGAGTTTACAGGAGTTTTGTACTGTTTATATTTTTCTATGAAACTTAGGTAATGAGCCACAATTTGAGTAGTTTATGGATTATGGAAGCTAAATATTCCTGTAAGCGCTAGCCAGTGATGCCTGGTCTCGTTACTTTGTTGATTATTTTTATAGTTTAATCAAAGATTCTCATTTGTTTGATCTCTTAATTTTAGTGCCATTATGTTTTCTTATTTTTTGTTACATAGCTGAGCTATTGTTTTTGTTTCTTTAATTTTCTTTTTTAGATTATGTTCACTTAGGACATTTTGTTTTCTTAGGATACATTTTCTTTTATTTTTTTTCGTTTTTTTTTTTTCATATGAATATATTTCATTTGTTATAAATTTCGTTTTTATTTCCGTTGCAATTATTTTTAGAGTTAAGAGAGACATATTTATTTGTATGCGATCGGAAAACGGACTGTATTTGAATTTTCTATTCCAGGTCGAAAAACAACGCCCCCACAAAAAATCGAGACCAGTAATAAAAAAATAGCGGACACTGTCACTGAAGCTACCACGTTCGCGATATTGAAAAACGTACCGTCAGCAAATTTGAGGAAGGAGGACAGCAAAGAGAACAAGAAACAAACGCCCAACGCGCCGCCGAAATCGTCTCCAAACCCGTCTATCAAATCTCTGCCCGACTCTCCTCTCAACCGCTCCTCGCTCACCCCCGAGAGGAAATCAGTATCACCCTACAACATATTCCCAAAAAGCGGCCACCAACTGCCCTGCGCCCAATATAAGACTGAGAAAGGCTTCAAATGCCCCAACTGTCAGCGGACGTACAACGCGCGCAAGAATCTGGTGCGTCACGTGACCCTCGAGTGCGGCCGCGACCCCAAGTACAAGTGTCCCTTCTGCTCCTACAGCAAGCATCGCCGCAACGAGCTCACGAGACACATCCAGAAGAAGCACCCCAAGCACGCCAGCCAGATCGCAGAACTCCGCTCCCCAGTTGACATGAAAGACGATTAATGTCTTAATATTATTACTATTAGTGCTTTATAACTAGTGCCTTATCTCTGAAAATGATCTTCCTTATTCAAATTACATATATTTTATATGAGCCTTGTATACTTATATATTCATAATTTGATTGATATTTGATAATTTTTAACTATTAAAATTTTTGAAAGAGTAACGAGCTTTTCAGTTCCAACTACCCGAATGTTAGACCCCGCCCCTAAAGATTTATGGGAAGATAAGTTTACGTGATTCAGTTTTGGATTGTGCATGTGTGCATGAACATAGAAGCTTCGCCTTAATTTCTAACAGAGATTATCTTTTTTTTATATTTTTTTTAATTATTATAACGCATTTCTTTGGTTCCTTAATTTTATTTTAGCCTTTGGTAGTATTAACAACTCCGTACGTAGTTCCGCTTAACTTTTTATTTGCAATACGTTAATGTGTTGTATTGCAGAGTTGCACAAGGAGGCGTCGCTGCCGGCGCTCTTGTCGTTGCTATCGGCGCAGCAGCAGCTGGTGCCGGCCTGCATCCAGCTCACCAACATCCCTAAACCCACCGCTGCCAAAGACATCTTCCCGCAGTTCCCCAAACTAGACAACATCCCCGACAATATCAAAGCCCACCTTTTACAGCAAGCGTTCATGCAGAACAACAACGTCGGACAAAGCGCCGACTACAAACCCACCAAAGATGAAGACTCTGACGCAGAGTACGACGACACAGACGATATTGTCCTCCAAGAGGAGGCTGAGGGGTATTACGACAACGGCGGATACATATCTGGCGCCGGGAGCATGACAGACATGTTCGACAATAAACACGATAGCAAAGGGCATTACAAGCGAGACGGCAACAGTTCGGATGACGCCAGTCGCCAATTCGAGTGCCGGCACTGCGGGAAGAAATACCGCTGGAAATCCACGTTGCGACGTCACGAAAATGTGGAGTGTGGGGGCAAAGCACCGTCACACCAGTGCCCCTACTGCTCCTACAAGGCCAAACAACGCGGCAACCTCGGCGTACACATCAGAAAACACCACAACAACGAGTGGTACATCTACGCCAGCAACAAAGTGAGGCGAAACAAAAAAACGTCGATCTAAAACGTTTACGTTTAAATTAGACCAAAGTAGATACCCAACCAAATCGGTACTGCAATAATTATTTATATTTACAGTTACGTTTTTTGTTGAAACATTTTATTATTTACTAAAAATGTAGGTTTAATGTGCACATTCCTTAACGGCATTAGCGTTAATTTGTTGTTTTTGTTTTAGAGTTTATTGCTGTAGTTAAGACTGACCCTAAGTATTTCATTCGAAAGCATACGGCCGAAGGTCGGGTAATTTATATAATAGCTTATATTAGGAAGCCGTTCGTCTTAACGTTTTAATTATTTATGACACGTAAACCACCTCATTCCAAATTTTTTTGCGAACGGCGTATGCTAATTTAATTACATACCAATGTTGTCCATCAAATCTCGAATTTTCTAGTTTAACTACCATTCCTGGAAAGGAAATTCCAAATTTAGAACTTAGTGCAATGATATTATTAAGAAAACATATTATTATTATTATTCTTAAAACCAAACGTATAGTTTTCTTTATAAAAGTTTTATTGTGTGTAGTTAGTGTAGTACTGATATTTTTATCATCTGTCACGGGTAGAGAAAGTAATTTTTTATTCTTTTTTGAAGGTCATAAGAATCGTTAACTATGTTGAATACGTTATATAAATATTAATTAATATAATTTATTATTTTTGTTTTCTTCCATTTACATTCTTAGTGAGAGGGACCACGATTGTATCTTCCTAACATTCTTAGTAGAAAACCCAAAGTTTATTATTAAAGTTGTTTATTTATTAGAATAGGAAATATATAGGCTGTTAATGTATTGGAGGGGTTGTTGGCCTCAAGAACTAGCAGTAATCAAACTACTGCAATCTTTTTGAGGAGTTTTAAAATGTTTAGATAAATTTACGAAGCTCATCCATAATGTGCCTACAATGTTACCTGTAGATGTATGTAATGTGTAATTTATTATGTAATAACAATTTTATGAACTTTTGATGTAATTTTTCCAAAAAAGGTAAGAAATGTGTTCAAAATTTGAAAAAAATGTTATCTTTGATATTAATTGATATTGAACTGCAATAAACCAAGTTCGTTTAGATATTGACTGTTGATATTTTTGTTAAAACTAGGATAACAAAGCTATTTGACCAAAGTCAGTATTAGTTATAGACGTGATGATTTAAATAGAGGATGTTACTTGTTGCATTCGAGTCATTGCTAAGCAGTAATTGTTGTTGATGCAATATTCCCATATCATGTTTCGTTCTAAGGTACTGATGTATGATTAGAATTAAATTTCATGTTATGGAGTTTACATTGTTTGTTAATATTATTGGAGAACTAGTTATCGAGTAGTGTGATTTTATATATGAATATATTGGGGTTCATTTGGTAGAAAATTTTGAAATATAGTTATAGTATAACCACATTTTGAGTTTTCCTAGCCCCCTATCGATACCTTTGCTTTTTTAATAGGATCCATTTGTTCGTAGTCGTTCTAGTGTTTGGTAAGTTTGTTTTCCTTGTTTAAAATCCATTGATTTTTGTGTTAACAGAGCATGTGTGCATGTTTTTTGTTGAATTTTGAAAACGTCACGGCTTGCGTTTTCAAATGCGCATGAGGCAATGATTTCCCTTTTCTTTTTCGTTCATACTAATATAATTAATACATTTCAGGTAGACAAGAAAACCCATGGGTCGGGAGACTACATAAATTAACAATGTTTTATAAAATTCAAAGCAGTGACTAAAAGTTATCGATCCTGTAACACCATGCCATTTCTTGTATTGACACCAGTTTTACACTCGAACCATTTGTTTATTTTTGTGGCTATTGTTTGAAAAATCACGTAAACCTCGGATTAATCCTCTACTCAAGGATTTAATCTCAAAATAAACGTTATGATTTCTTTTTTGTTCTTTTTTTTACTTTCCTTTTTTGCAAAGCTTTCATCACAGCACTCGGTGGAAATTCACAGTAGATATCTTTAGTATATGTATATTCTATATAAGTTTATGTATTATATGAGTACACTATCTTATATGTATATAACATCAACGTATCGCTTGTAACTGTCGTTAACCACACGGGAATGTTGAATGTTGCGTTTGTGTGTATCACGCGCGGGAGTAACACTTGATGACTGTTGTCGCGATTTCAGGCGGGGGCTGCGCGCCGGAAGACGTGTCGTTCACTAGGATCGGGGGCCTCTCGTGGGACCAGTGGTCGGCGCGGCTGGCGCTGCCGCTCGTGGCGGGGCTGAGGGTGCCGCCGCCCTCGCCCGCGCTCGGCGACGCCAGCTTCAGCTGCCCCGACTGCGGCCGCGTCTACAAACTCAAGTCTTCACTCCGCAACCATCAGAAGTGGGAGTGCGGCAAGGAACCACAATTCCAATGCCCATACTGCGTGTACAGAGCTAAGCAAAAGATGCACATCGCTCGCCACATGGAAAGGATGCATCGCGAGGTACACATGAAACCAGAGCAATATCTCAAACAGGATAACGTCGACGCCTGCACATAGATGTGCGCAGTGAATTTTAGTCACTATTAAATACTCCATATCGTTTAAGTATGTTGATCGCAGTTTTCGCGTTAGATTCTACATATCATTGCCTTTTTGATATTTTTATTGGAATATGTTTTGTTTGTTCCGGTATTGTATATTTATACTTGTAATGGATAAAATCATGGAGGAAGTACACAAAAGTTGACAAAAAAAATCTATTATCAAATTTCCAAGTTCAGATTGTGATAAATGTGATGAAATCTCTCTTGTGATAGTGGCACCAGACAGTCACGTTAGATGTAATCGCCTCTCCTAAGGTCACACCGTGCCTTCAATCGTTACCTACTCGACTCATAAGTGATTAATGATTAACATCTAAAAGTAATGACAAAATATACATAGAATTTAATCTCTTGACGAATTACTCCTAGTATTGACACTAGTTACTCTAGAGTTGTAGCAGTGTAAGCAACTGTTGCATTTATCCAGTATATTAAGGAAAGTGATTTGTATAGTTACGCTTTTACTCATTTTTATATATTTTTATGTACAGCATTTACTATGTAAACTATCATTCCTGGTTTTATTATGTAATAGGGGAAAATTCAGTGGATTTATTAAGTACAAGTTGTTCGGTTAAGATTGTTACCAGTTGCAGTTACTATTTTTTTTAATATGCGAGATTTGCCTGACAGAAAGCACGTCAGTGAAATAGCTTGATAGTTATAAAGGATTGATTGAAAACTCAGAACTTTGTTCGCTCAGTTTAGCAAGTTTCAAAATTATTCTATCAGACTATAATTTTAAATCAAGTTTTAGTTTTACACGTGTATATCTTAGTTGTAATGAAAATGAAGCTATTTTCGCTTAGGTAGCAAGCTCTAGTTCTTTGCCATAATGCATGTTCCATTATATTTGTAATACTCATTTAAGTTAATTTTTTATTTCAGTTTTATTTTTAGATCTCTTTACGTCTTATGCATTTATTTTATAATTTAAGCCTACAGATGAACCCAGAGCTATCGAGAGATCGAACTCTCTAATTCCTCGCGAAATTGTTGGACGCCTTTTGTCAATGTTATTTTGGGGCCAAATAGTGTTAGTCAGGTCCGTAAAAAAGAGAAAGTGCCTTACAGTTTTAGATATTTTATTAAACGTCAGAGAATGACGACACTGCCATTAAAATATAAACCGAATAGTGCACAAACATGTTAGACGTTCAAATAAATCTTCCAAATAGACGATAAGTATTTTATACACATTACCATTTAAAAATTATTGTAAGTTAGGGTAGTACTGTGCAAACTCACACTATTCGCGACTCCATAGGCTAGCTTCTACAGTTTCATCAACATTCTCACAAAGCATGGAGCGAAAATTGCGTGAATTTGCCTACAATTTTACCACACTAGATATATTGTCCGCTGGAGTTACCATCATACAATCAAAATGTAACAATGTAAACAAGTACAACCATACAAATCTTGTCAGTGTAAAAAACTAAGTGCCTTTCAAACGTTAGTCATTAGGATTTAAAATGTTTCCGTTAAAAAAGACGAGATAAATAAATCTTCATATTTTAATACAAAATTTCTAGGTTGTGATTTTAACAGACTATATTAGATGCAGATTTTTGATGTTGTGCCTTATACTTTCAGACTATAAGAGATGTGTACGGCAAAAATTTAAGATTTTTTTAAATGTTATTTACAAAATTAATCCAGACACATACCTGATACGTCTGAAACTGGTCAAATGAAATATCTTGTTTCTCATTTTCTATTCGACTAGGTAATAGAAATACTATATACAGAACAATGTGTAAACGAATAGTTAGTAGAACCGCAACAGTATGAAGATCCAAGTGATGTTTATGAACAGAACCTAGTTACTTTGTAGTAGGAATTGCTGCCTAGAATATTTGTACCTAGTTATTTAGATCATTCGTACATTGTAATCTGCCGATACGAAGTTACAGTGATTAAATGCATTTGATTGTATTTTTATAACCTTTTTTGTATTTTATAATAAAGTTGCTATTCTTGATAAGTATTCGTTTCAATCAACTTATTCTTCAAATATTTTGAGGTATTTTTATTACGGCTGGGATGGGAAGGCTATTTACGTGATGAAATAGAATTAATTGTAACTAAAATTAATTCTATTCCATTCAGTTAACATAATTTATGCATGTTAAGTTAAAAACTAACCTATATTTATACACAGTAATATCATTCGTGTATTTAACGGGATGGATCAAAAATTTTACTATGTTCTCTAGATTTCCCTAAATGCATCACAACGGTTGCATGCCCTGGAAGCTAGATACTGATTAGTTCTAGAATAATACCACTAGTTCTAAAGCAAATTAATGGGAGACATGGTGCATTATCCTCTGCTTTCGTACAGTAGCACATTATTTCCCTAAGGTGGCTTGGCTTTACACAGTTCGGTGGTAGCTTAGTGTCATTGCACGTATTTATTTTTATTTGCGTTTTAATTTCAGTTGCACAGTTTTTCTCTCCTTATATAATGGGTTATGGTAATCCTGGGTTGAGCAGCAGTAAGGCCGGGTGGACACTGTACGAGTGCGTGGACTGCGGCAACAAATACAAGCACAAGGGCTCCTTACAACGGCATATAAAGTACGAATGCCGGAAACAGCCTAGTTTCAAGTGTCCCTACTGTGTCTACCGCGCCTACCAGAAACACAATCTCTTGTTGCACGAGCGTCATCTGCATAAAGACTTGCCTGAGAAGGTGGACTTCGTGTCGGAATGACCTGCCGTAACACAATGTCAGTACTATATCAAAACAGAGTAAAATATAATCTACTAACAGAATTAGTGAGTGGGAATCTGGGAGTACTAACATTTCTAAATTACTAATCTTATATAGTGGCAATCTTATATATGACCAATCAATTGTTAAAATTTGGTTACGTTGCACATTATTTCAATCTTTGGGATATTTATCAAAATATACATATAATTTGATTTATAATTAAGATTGAAAATGGGATATTTAACACCCGAGATCACAAAACCTGTATAATAATGAGGGAATTTTAAATGTGACATCGGCTTATTATTTAGAGCATGCACTTAGTTTGAATTTAAAATATACAAAAATGTAAATTTTACAATGATTGTACAGAAGCACCAAACGAAAAGATGATGCATTTATGTATAATCAATCCGTTTCTTTTACAGCGTATCAAAAGATATTTCCAATGACATGAAGAGGACGGAATACTTAATGAAGACTTCCAAAACCGTAAGAAGATATTGGTGAGACTTCTTGAAAGATAAAACCACTTGTAGAATAAATTGGATAATCTAAATTAGTTTCGGGTGTCAGCTGAGGGGCAATAAGAAAGATGTTCCAGTCAAATGGGTTTGCGCGATAGTAACGCTCCTTTTTAGAGTTCGAGCACCATTAAATAAATCTCCCATATCTTAAATGTTCTCAACCAAACGAAATGGCGAATTTTATGCCTGAATCGATTAATTTTATTTATTAATCGCCACGGTTTACCAGTCTTTCAATTGATTTGATTTTTGGCATTTGCATGACCTACATACTTCAAAAATAATGGGCGATTACCTACACTATTTCTAAACATTATTAATAGTATAAAATGACCGCCATTTCAGTTGGTTTGATTAGGATTGGGAGATCTACGTAGGTAATTGTAATGTTATATTTTTCACGACTAACCAGACCGATATTTTCAATATAAAAAATTGCCCCAAAAAGCTTTATCTCTGTTTATATCCTTGAAGTATCTGTATTCAACATTGGTCCTTCTGACCGGAATATCAAAGTAGCATTATGTAAAAATTTTAAATAACTGTAAAATTGGGCCTTTTGTTAGTAAATGTATTTGTCAATCACTTATATGCAAAAACCATAGATTTAGAATATACGCAAGGATTCAGAAATGCTACAAGTGTGTATTATGTCTTTAAAAATATCAGTCGCTTCTATGCAATAAAATGAGATTATGGAATCTAAAACGATTTGATAGTTTGAAACTGAAAACCATAAGACTTATGCTAAATTTTGTATTAAAATAGCAGCTATTTTTGATATTTGAAACATTATATTATTGCATAATATTTTCTGAGACAATAAATCCTTAGATACGTAAAGAATAGTTTCATAAGAGACAAAACAGATATGCATAATAACCATGTAAAGTAGATTGTTATATTTTCTTGTTTTGTTATTGATGTTTGTTTAGTGTGTTCCTTGTTACCAAAGAAAATACCAGACATTTGAAACTTTTTGTATTACGGGCACAGTATTCCTGTTATTATTATAATGTTTAAATATTATATTTTTTGCATTTGTTACTGTTATTTTAAGTTACCTTAAAAGTTCAAATCTTCAATCATGCAATATTTTAAACCAAAGAATCTATCAGTCGATTCATAGCCTTAAGAGTGTAGTGCCTACAGCAGTAATTATAAATGTATTGTTATTTGTTAAGTAAATTATGTATATTTTAAGAATTCTAACAGCGTTAAAGAGGCAGCTACTATTTTTCATATAAAGTGTTGAGTGTTTATCACGTAATGTTTAAGTGGTAGAATAGTTTACTAAAGACGACTAAACTGAAATACCCACCATATAGTTAAGCTACTTTCCTGAACTGTTGGTTTATTGTTTAATTGAATTGAAATACCTTAATATCCGGAGTGTTTAAATTCAAAGTTATGTCTGCTGGATTAATATAGCAGATAGAAAGGCGCTGATTTAATTACATTTAATCGGTGGTGTAAGTGCCTCAGAAGCGGGACACACGGTTTTTCGATATTATTATTCTATATCATGGCTTACTTATATTTTATAAATTTATGCTAAAGAATTTGTTGATCATTTGTTTGTTTTTCTGAAA
Organism: Ephestia elutella; assembly: GCA_018467065.1. Taxonomy (NCBI): domain Eukaryota; kingdom Metazoa; phylum Arthropoda; class Insecta; order Lepidoptera; family Pyralidae; genus Ephestia; species Ephestia elutella. The sequence continues at coordinate 18,663,875 of CM031592.1, read as the reverse complement.
GTGTCTTGTCGATTTGAGATGGCCTAAACTGCTAAACGGTGCTAACTAATGTAAAGACATTTGTGTAAAAAACTTACCTCTACCACCTTATGCGATTCAACTTAGGCATTCAGATGTAATGATGCCAATCCGTCGGAGTGCCTAGTTAAGTCGCAAGGATTTTATGTCAACACATACAATCCGTGCGACTTAACTAGGCACTCCGACGGATTGGCATCATTCCATTCATATACCTTCCTACTGTAAAATCACAAAATGTATTAAATATAGTGTTATCATACGTATTATCCAAAATATTTAAATTCGTTGATTTATACTTCGAGTACCTTAGAACAAAGTATTTAAAAACAATACCTAAGTATATTTATGACGTTATTTGAAAGTTACCAAATAAACTAGGATTAGATATTAAGTGTCTTAGTCATAATACCATTGTTTTGCAACAAAGTGCCAAAATTTTAAAATAGCTGTAACTATAATTTCTATAGGTGATAGCTACGCAAATGTTGCGCCGTCTGTGAACTTAGAAAACGCAAGAATATCAGTTTGAGACATAGATTTAATATAGGTCAAACTAGATCATCATTGTTTACTTTTTGTTTCTATAGAAGGCGCCACTGTTGCAGAAGCTCACCTTTTTATTTTCTACTTGTATTTTACCAATGACATTGATATTTCATGATTCTGTTCCATTTACGGTTTGTAAACCAATCTTGCCAAATTAGATGCCTATCCTTAATGTTATGTTAAAAAAATAGCACAAATATTGTGTCTATAATTGTTTGATCGTTTGATGTAATTTTATTTTTCAGTGACATGGAGTGTGTTTGTGTTTGTTCTTTTTAAATTGGATTATGCATGTGAAATAAATGTTCTCGATACAATATTATTTCGTTTGTCTGCTTATAGATATCCTTACCATTCATTTGTAGCAGAACATTTCGGTGATAAATTGTTAAGAATAATGCAAGGTAGAGTAAAATGTAATTTTAAAACTAGGCTGCGGGTCATAGCGTTAAGTGTCTCACATTTTCGATACGAATATAAAAATACCGACCAACACAAAAATCCAATTTAGTACCTATCGATGGATTGTATTTCTATCAATACTACGCTAACGCTACGATCCGAAGTACCTATACCCAGGATGTAGTTTCATCATGTAACTTCTAATTTTTAGATGCGTCTCGTTGTTGCAGGTGAAGTGGACTTTTTTAAATCAATGATACAGAACATGATGCCGGTTGTGCCAATGAAGACAAAAAACTATTGGTCACAGTACGACATGTCATACGAATGTGAAAAGTGCAAACGCAAGTATCGACATAAAAGTACGTACAGGAGACATGTAACTTATGAGTGCGGGAAGGAGCCCATGTTCCGATGTCCCTTCCTCGACTGCACCTACAAAGCCTATCAGAAAACCCACACTGACGCACACATCAAGACGAAACACAAATTAATGACGGTAGAATACAAACGATGATGCACCAGTATATTATAACAGTAAATTGTGATATTAAAAGTTAAATTTCTTGTAAGTCTTGCTTATTTTACTTTCCGGGAGTTTATATGGAGAATTTGGTACCAGTAACAAGCCCTGTTTTAGCCTCTTGGAGGCGCCGGGCTCATAGGACAATTGAAAGGGGGATTACCCCACCATATGCAGAGCCTTGACAACTGGTAGTTTGTCCATAAATTTTATGAATGCCACTGGCAAAATCTAGTAAATTATCTAAGTATATGGAAACGCTAGATACGAGTATGCGTTCGTGAACAGCTTAGATTTTCTGAAGAACTATGCTCATATTGCACACAAGAAAGGGAGTTATAATTATCTACCAATGGTTGTTCACAACAGAAAATCAGTAAGTATCATCGAGATATTATGTACTATGCGTAGTAGTTGTATTTCGATGGTAAGTATGTACAATACAATACTCATTAATATCATTATACCATTTGATTTATTTATACTCATAGCATGCTTTTAAAAATTAGCGCTCTGACCAGACCAGAGAGATTTTTTTTTGGTTTCTTTATCCGTGAGGAAAGGCAAAGGGACTGACCAGAGAAAAAAATCACTACTAATAAAATTATCATCCCCTCTAGTCTGTGGCCATCACCACCAGCATCTAGAAAGGGATGTCGTTTTCAAAAGAAAGAGAAGTCGTTGGACTTTCTGTCCTGCCTGTTCTAGGTAGTCGAATGACGGCCATTGGCCGACAAACTAGTTTTATATATTTTATATAATGAGTATGAGCGTGCTCTTGTACTTTTGCCAGAGAGGAAATGACTGTAATGGCCAATCCATTGGTATAGAGATGGGCATTTACCCGATAAATTTCCGAGACTCGGAAATTTATACCCATATTTTCCCAGGAATTTTTAATTTATACAGGGTAAAAATTAAAATCAATTAAAATGTTTGTAATTACGATATTTTACAATATATCGTTAAGATTTATTATGAAATAAGCACATATTTAGTTTTTAAATTAAGTACTGTGTATAAAAGTACTTATAAAGTGTACAATTTACGTTTTGGTTACAAAAAGACCTGACAAGATATAGGTATCTTTATTCTGACTCATTCGCAGCCAACTGGTTTTAGACGATAAATGTTATGCCGGGGCGACGAACAAGTTTGCCAAATGCCGGAATTCTATTGAACGGCTAGGCGATCATCGAATCGTAAGGCCCGCCTTACACGAATGTCAGCCAACTTAATTACACTCTCTCTCTCTCTGTCAGAGGAAAGACGTCCACTGCTGGACAAAGGCCTCCCCCAAGGATTTCCATAATGACCGGATGCGGGCAGCGCAGGACCGGTCGTTATGGAACTTAATTACTAACTCTCTCAAAAACACGCTTGCATAAAATTTTCTCGATAGAAAAATATTGCGAAGTTACCTCCAAATCCTAACTAATATTATAAATGTGAAAGTAAGTTTGTTTGTTACCTCTTCACGCTTTATCTACTCAACCAATCTTCCTATTTCACAAACACATAGTTAGAAGTACTGAGAAGGACATAGGATACTTTTCATCCCGGGAAAAAGCACTGTTCCCGAAGGAAATTCACACGGGCGAAGCTGCGGGCAAAAGTTAGTCTATAATACAACTGAAGATGTTTTGATTTTTTTGTTAATTCTACTTTAAACAGCCATATACTAAAAATGCATCATTATTTTTAAAATATTATTTGAATACATATGATTTTAAATCTGTTGTTTATGTTTTTTTAATATTTGAACCGAAAACAACTAGTTATTTATCTTCCTTATAATGAAAACACACCTAATATTTATACTTTAATTATTATTTTATCAGTATTAAAGAAAATAAGGATAATTTACTTTCATTTTAATTTCTTCCCGGTATAAATAAAAAATATCGGGTATAAATGGGTATAAATTAATTTTTACCAATTCTACCCATTCTTTCCCATTTTTACCTTCCGCAAATTTATCCAAGCGCCCATCTCTATTGGTATTTAATTTGCGTCTGTAGACCTGTAGACATAGAGCAACACGGACTCCTTACGGAGGGAGCCATAGCGACCACAGAAGTAAATTTTTTTTTAAATTATTATATGTCTGTGATAGCGACATGTTTTCATTCAAATCTTTCTGGCATTTTTTGCGGGGGGAGGGAAATTCACGCAAGCGCTGTTCGGTACACACATTCATAATGAAAATCTGTAATTACGACAAATTACGACACCACATATGAAAAATAAAACAATACATTGACAAATCTGTCACCACCCGTCAGATTTTTGTGTACGAATATAAGACAGAACACACATTAACATATTTTTGACTTTGTTTTCAATAGTGAATAGCAAAAATGTAATTCTGCATTATCGAATATCTTAATAGCTGTAATAAAATCTGTGGGGTGGTTTACCCGTGAGTATAACAGTATTACTTCGCATTTATAATATTTATTGCTAAGGAGGTATGGAAATATGGATACGTTCTTATGAATGACTACTACTGCTAGCAAGCAGTAATTTGCATTTTTTATATACTAGTGGTTCTATCTGTGGGTCTGACGAAGAATGTGCACTTCGCAAAACGTACACTCGAACAAAAGGTGGATTTCGCAATTGGTGCATTTCGCAGAATTAGCATAATCCTAACTATATATTATAAATGCGAAAGTGAGTTTGTTTGTTTGTTCCTTTTGACACTTTATCTACTAAAACAATCTTCTTGAATTTTCGCATACACATAGCTGGAAATACGGAGAAGGACATAGGGTACCTTTTATCCCTGGAAAGAGCACTGTACCCGTGGGAAATCCATGCGGGCGAAGACGCGGGCGAAAGCTAAAATAAAATCAGAGTTGCAAAGTTATCACGTTTATTAGTTAAGTACCACAAAAGACAAGAAAGAAATACTTTTAAAATTTAAATTATCTAAATATAACTTAACTATTTCTAGTAATTTTCTCTGACACATCACTGTCTTGTTCATCCGAGCTGACTTACACCATTCGTGGAAATCAGATGCCTTATAATGAGCTAAACGGGACTTGTCTTTTTGGCATCTGTAGTGATAACTACAGAATTATTTTGAACTCCTAACTGGTCAACCTTGCATGTCATATTTTAGGTGAATTAGTTGATATATTGGGATACTATTCCTATGGCGTATTACCTGCATGATAGGCTCTCGACGCATCACAATAGCAGGCATTCAAATCCATTAGTTTCCAGACAAATTGAATTGGAAAGTGACACACCGGTACACAAATCTCATATGTTGTTTTTACAATACTTATTAAGAAGCCAGGGAGACCCGCACATTAAAACGTTCTTTGAGTCACGCCGAAACCATTGGTAGCAATAACTCGACGTGATTTTGTGTACTTACGGAATTATATCGAAAACTAAACATTCATAACAAAACATTCCATGATTAAATTAGACTGTCAACAAGATCTGCAGAGTTGGACGTCTGACATTGACAGCTGGTGACACACGTTCCGTCTTGGGTCCTAACAAACCTTTCTTATCATAAAAAAATAAGAAATCATGGTAGGATTGTTGTAGAATTTTAATTATTCTCCTTTAATATCGTCGACTTAGATTATTATAATATTCAACGAATAAATACCTTATTTAAACATTAGTTCTTTTAAAGAATATTAAAAGTTGGTTTGACGTGCGTTCGAATTAAGCGAAACGGAGCGCGACAAGATGGAATGTCAAATCGAGTTGAGGGGATTCGGTCTCTTCCTGGATGGCCGCGACGAGTATGTAACATGGCTTGAGCAATTATTAATTTTTTGGGGTTTTTTCACTTTCGCCGCCCTCGGCTCCCCGTCATGGGACTATAGTTTAACCTTTAGCTTTAAAATCCGCGATACGCGCAAGGACACAGGGGATATTCGCCGCCACGAAGTTGTCGGGAACATGAGCTGTTGAGATCCACGTGCCCGCCCGGCCATATGAATTGACGCTTCCTGGAGTGTCCTCCCATCGCCAGAGGGTGCGGTTTTCCCGGACCGTGGACCGCATGCCACGGCGCAGGCCCTGTCGTCGGCGACCCCAAGGTGCAACACACGGATCCTAACCTTATTTCCAAAGGCCGCATCGCCGCCTCCGATCCGATGTCCCCGTAGTGGCTCAGCGCAAACCTCGGAAGGTCCAGCCAGCGTCTACTATCTCGCATACAACGGAGCGTTGCAGGAGCGCCGCGCCGCTTTGATGACGCGACCAGCACCAGTGCTCGAACCCAACGGATCACAATGGTGAACGGGACAACGTTCTAAGTGCGCGCAGACGTTTGTGTACGAACCTGGCCAGGTACCCTATATTTGGTTTATGTTAATTTTAATTTTCTATTGCGGCAAAGACTTAACAGATTTTGGTATTAGTATAACTGTGCCCGCCTTCAGCGGCTATTGCGTTTATGGAATAAAATGCTATATTCTATCCCAACCATATTGTATTAATGATATCACCCTGCCCGTGACTCCCAGAACTTAAGGCTTAATAGACAAGAGGTCCTTGTACTTCAAAAGTACGAGGCTCTATCCTGAGCATTACATCCGGCTCTCTCTAAAGTAATTGTTCGTGTATAATCGCACTGCGCAGGGATATTGCCCGTCTTCGCTTCAAATAGTTGGGGACCCCTGCGCACACGCACCAACATACACTTTTATTTTTTTTTATTTTTTATACACGACAATGGCGCCCGAACTACTATATTTTTGAGCCTTTGAGTCCTGTGAGAGTGGCAGTTTTTTCTAAAAAATAGTTTTTAAATTTTCTAAACTCGCTCACTTGTTATTATGAAATTTTGGTGATATCATTGACTGTAAAGTTATTATGCTTAGTGTATGTTAGGTTTATATGCGACAGGGTTGTAAGCATACATTTAATACAATTCATAGTAATTATTATAATATTACTAAATAATATTATAATTAATAATATAATAATTAATATTTTATTTGGGCTTCGCTATGAATAAAGAGCATAGCGCTCAGCCATAATTCCTATTTAATCTCAATTTGAGAGCTAATTTATATTTATTGACAGGAAGTAACCTGTATATATATTTAGAAATTTATCAATTATTATAACCTATTACATACCCTGACACATATAACCTCACATTTTTGTCAACATGTCGGACGGCGAAAGGGAAGAGCAATATCACGAAGTAAGTGGGGAGGCAAACAAACCACCTACCACTACTACTTCCTCATTTGTTAATACACGACCACGGGGAGGTGCAATTGACACCCACACACCCGGCCCTCCCACACTTAAAGCGTTACAACCCACATTGTCTCAACTAGGAGCTCCCGGTTTAGTACGTCAAGCCAACTCAATGGGTAGGACTACCTATGTTACGGAGGCTAGGGAAGATGATGAACGCGTTATTCACATATTAAAGGAGGACCATTTGAGGTCGTGGAATTTAAAATTTTCTGGTGACTCAGACGTCACAGATTTTTTTCTTAGAATTGATGATTTTAGGCGTAGTCGGAATACTTCAGAACATAAAGTACTGAAATGTTTTTTTGATTTATTTAGTGGTAGCTATCTTTGAATAGCATTATTAATGTTGCCACCGGGCACACACCATTTTTGTTAGCTAAAGGTCGGGAGATAATGACGGATGGCACGTTGCCGAAAAGAGGCGGCATTCCAAATTCGTTAATACCTTCAAATGACCAGTCGTTCAGCTCATTTCTTCTCCGCTAAACTAGCACCGCGCTTTGTGATGTAAAGTTGTCAGGAAGCATTCGGATGTTGTTTACGACCTTCAGGAGATAGAAACCGGTAAAGTTGGAAAATATCATGTCAAGGACATAATAAAAGTCTCACAAGGTGTGTCCCCTAGCTAGCAACTTTCTTATCTTGAACTTTGTTATTTTGGATTGGTATAACCAATTAAAGGCCTCATTTTCCACATATGACATGACTCACATGTGAAATTTTTTTGTCAAGCGTTTTCATGAAAACCAATTTCTTTTGTAACTACACACTCTAGGCGCCAGAGTAAACATAAGGATATGGATTAATACTCCTTAATTTTTGAGAAAAAAAAGGAAAATAAGTTTTTTCCCTTATACAATGTCAGCCCAACGGCTATACATTTTAAATGTCAATTTATGTGAGAGCTCTCCATTAGTTTAAAGACTTTATTAGGTTTACAATTTAATTACTAACTAGTAAATTATGTAGGAATGCTAGATTACATATATTTTAATTAAATCTTAAATAGTTTTTCTTATTATACATAAGTAAGAACTATATTACTTTAGATAATTCTTTATTATTAGTATGCTACTTGCGATTATCTCATTAGAAATCCAAGTATGATTTTTTTTAATGCAGGGGAATTGCAGCGGTCTGGCCAGACGCTGTATTCCTGACACTCAATATAAATTGAGTTAGTTTTAGAACTCTAGAACATACATTTTAGTTTAATATATGAAATAGCATGAGTTAGTTTCATATATAGCTGATAGTTTTATATTTAGAAATATATTGCCGTAGGATAGGTGAATGTTTTCTCCGGTTACCCCGGCTGTTTCGGCTAAGTACGACTTAACCTCTTTGCCGAAAAGGGGGGTATTGTAGTGATAACTACAGAATTATTTTGAACTCCTAACTGGTCAACCTTGCATGTCATATTTTAGGTGAATTAGTTGATATATTGGGATACTATTCCTATGGCGTATTACCTGCATGATAGGCTCTCGACGCATCACAATAGCAGGCATTCAAATCCATTAGTTTCCAGACAAATTGAATTGGAAAGTGACACACCGGTACACAAATCTCATATGTTGTTTTTACAATACTTATTAAGAAGCCAGGGAGACCCGCACATTAAAACGTTCTTTGAGTCACGCCGAAACCATTGGTAGCAATAACTCGACGTGATTTTGTGTACTTACGGAATTATATCAAAAACTAAACATTCATAACAAAACATTCCATGATTAAATTAGACTGTCAACAAGATCTGCAGAGTTGGACGTCTGACATTGACAGCTGGTGACACACGTTCCGTCTTGGGTCCTAACAAACCTTTCTTATCATAAAAAAATAAGAAATCATGGTAGGATTGTTGTAGAATTTTAATTATTCTCCTTTAATATCGTCGACTTAGATTATTATAATATTCAACGAATAAATACCTTATTTAAACATTAGTTCTTTTAAAGAATATTAAAAGTTGGTTTGACGTGCGTTCGAATTAAGCGAAACGGAGCGCGACAAGATGGAATGTCAAATCGAGTTGAGAGGATTCGGTCTCTTCCTGGATGGCCGCGACGAGTATGTAACATGGCTTGAGCAATTATTAATTTTTTGGGGTTTTTTTCACTTTCGCCGCCCTCGGCTCCCCGTCATGGGACTATAGTTTAACCTTTAGCTTTAAAATCCGCGATACGCGCAAGGACACAGGGGATATTCGCCGCCACGAAGTTGTCGGGAACATGAGCTGTTGAGATCCACGTGCCCGCCCGGCCATATGAATTGACGCTTCCTGGAGTGTCCTCCCATCGCCAGAGGGTGCGGTTTTCCCGGACCGTGGACCGCATGCCACGGCGCAGGCCCTGTCGTCGGCGACCCCAAGGTGCAACACACGGATCCTAACCTTATTTCCAAAGGCCGCATCGCCGCCTCCGATCCGATGTCCCCGTAGTGGCTCAGCGCAAACCTCGGAAGGTCCAGCCAGCGTCTACTATCTCGCATACAACGGAGCGTTGCAGGAGCGCCGCGCCGCTTTGATGACGCGACCAGCACCAGTGCTCGAACCCAACGGATCACAATGGTGAACGGGACAACGTTCTAAGTGCGCGCAGACGTTTGTGTACGGACCTGGCCAGGTACCCTATATTTGGTTTATGTTAATTTTAATTTTCTATTGCGGCAAAGACTTAACAGATTTTGGTATTAGTATAACTGTGCCCGCCTTCAGCGGCTATTGCGTTTATGGAATAAAATGCTATATTCTATCCCAACCATATTGTATTAATGATATCACCCTGCCCGTGACTCCCAGAACTTAAGGCTTAATAGACAAGAGGTCCTTGTACTTCAAAAGTACGAGGCTCTATCCTGAGCATTACATCCGGCTCTCTCTAAAGTAATTGTTCGTGTATAATCGCACTGCGCAGGGATATTGCCCGTCTTCGCTTCAAATAGTTGGGGACCCCTGCGCACACGCACCAACATACACTTTTATTTTTTTTTATTTTTTATACACGACACATCCCAGGTTTGCTAGTTGTTGCACAAGTTTTTCCATACACACATCTATGAGTATGTATTTTTAGGAAAGCTGTAAAAAAAATAAGAAAAAACACGTTACAACATAGAACAATTAAAAACTATACCTATCGCAGTTTATCGATACAGGACTACAACACACAATGTAAGCAAAGTAACATCACTAAATCTAGATGTTGGACGGAATTATCACTCGACAAATCCGATCCGTGTTTCTATAGCTACGACCGGACTGATGTTGGTAAACAAATCCAACAATGACATTATAATAAAATGTATGAATTTTTGTTTAATTTATAATCATATGATAAGAATTTACTTACTAGAGAAATGTAACACCATTTTTCTGTAAAATAGATGTCACAGACCTCTTTTTGCAGCACAAAATTGAACAATTCGGAATTTTTTTGTATTGCAGCCTATGTGTCATTCACACTGACTGATGGATTCTGTCTAGCGAAAAGTCCGAGTGCAAACAGTTTTTATAAACGCTCAAGTCCACCTGGACCTAAACTTTGCCAGAGGGGAAAGACATCTATGGCGCCTCCCTTCCGGGCCGCGCGCGGAAGTCCTTGTTGCTCGAAGCCTGTAGACCAAATCAATGTAAAAATGGCCTAACTATTTGATATTATTTTGAATGTTGGCTAGCCCTACTCTTGTCTGTCATTTTGTAGGTGTCAAAAATGGCAATGAGATTGACAGCTTTTTTTTATTTAGAAGGACCGTCTGTCGCCGATTTGGTGGATCGCTAATCACGATTCACGATATTTTCGTTAGAATTATAATAATGATAACTTTAGTATTTCTTTAAAATCATTTTATAAAATGAACCGTTTACTGTGGTCATCTAGATGTTTCTCAAGCACATTTAAGAATAGCATTTATAGACAATCCCCTTCGCTTTTAGCACCAACTAAAGATTTACGAAATGTTGTTCTTATACGGAGTGCTCATGACCAGAAAAAGAATATTAGGTCTACTCTCAATTATGTTATTGCCCTGGGAGTCATGACTGTAGGTTTAAAGTTATGCTGCAGTACCTTTATACAGGTGATATTTTGTCAGGTAAGAATAGGCGTCTGTCTTTTCGTTTAGTTCGAAGATTCTCAAATATGTTTATGATTTTGAATGTAAAATAATTAAAACAGACAGTTGTTAGTCATATCTCATCCTACCTTTCAGAGCATACAGCTACGGAGAGGTACAACAGCCCTGGCTGGACCAGATGAGACGGATTGAGCAAGATGTCAGCTGTGAAGGACCGGCCAATAAAAATCATGTTTAATGCGGATGTGTTTCCATCCTCAATGCGAGTGGAACTTTCAAAAACCACAGCAGCTTGATATTACGGTCAGTCTTTATTAACACTTGAACTTTTATAAAATTATTGTAACTGAGATTTTTTTCTCTCATGGATATATTTTGGAATAGCTAGATGAGTCAATACTACTGAATTTCTTGTTTTTACTTGTTCGTCATAAATATTGACCATCATGTGCAAAAATAATTATTCTAATCTGACTGATTGTTGGAAAAATTATTATGTTTCAATTACCGTAATTTGGGGCTTTTTGCAATCATGGGGATAATTGGAATTTTATGAAAAAAAGATTTGGTTACGAATATTTTTTTATCTGTCAATAGTAGGAAACGTATTTTATAACTTGGCAATACAACAATTTCTTATGTCAATGTCAAATAAGTTTTTTATACGTTGCCGGCGCCGAACATTGGGCAGTGACTTATTTTATAAACTCCTGAAATTCGTGAGTATTTCGGAGGGCCTGAAACTTTCGTCGGGTACACCACATATTAGAAAGGTATGTACAAGTAATCTAAACTGCGTAAAAGTGTATTTCATCCGCTTTCCAGGGCTTCAGTTAGAATGTTCCTATCTCTCACTGTTGGTCTGCTTTTTGGTGGTTTTTGAAATGGGGCTTTTTGGTTTTTGTTTGGGGCTAATTGAAACATAGTTTTAAATAGCCCCCTTTGAAGCTTGTAAAATATTGCTTTGTCTTTTGTTCGCCGTTTCAAATAGCCCCAAAAGCAGATTTTGACTCAATTAAGGGTAAGTTATTTACCAAATGACAATACGAAAAATGTATTTATTATTTATAAGGTTGTGATCTATTGCTAAAATTTCATCATCATCCCAATTAAATCTCTAGCGGTAAATCTGTAGAACCCAAGGTTCGCTACCTATCTTAGTTATATACATATAGTATACAGAGCGACTGTCGTGTGACATTTATTTTTTCGATAAAATCGGTTTTGAACTACATTTAGTTTTCACATTATAATTACTTTTCATTTTCGAATAAAATTATTAAAAATTAAATCAGATGTATTTTTAAGTAAATATTTATTATAGAACCCTTTAAAACCTTAAAAGGGGCAATTTCGTTCGTCAGTTCGAAGGACTATATCAACGGAACCAATTAAAAAAAAGGTCTCCGCATATATTTGCCCCTTTGGCGGAACATTGTTGTATGGAAATCTCAATTTTATTTTCGATTTCCCAGCATTGGTTCCATACAAAAAGTTCGTAAACTGACTGAATCACCCCTTTTACTGTCGGACAGGGCTTTTTCTATAGTCCGAATATGTAAAAATACTCCTCAGTGACATAGGCTATGGCTATATTATTTGTAAATGTAGCCATTGATAGTCTATGTCACCCAGGTCATTACGTAATAGGAATCTAATTTATTAAAATCAGTTCAGTAGTTTAGGCACTACGATGAACATACTCTTACAAATATAATTACTATAAAAACCAAAAGGTAATAATTTTCGCAGTCTTTGTATGTAACATAGACTGCGAAAATCATTACCTTTTGGTTTTGCCAGTCGGTTAAAAATACAAAGCACTTCGCCTTCAATATTCCAAATATTGCTTGATACTTTACGAATAATACATTTGATATTCTACAAGAAATTCCAAATATCCCCAAATTAGTGATGGTATATATTATCAAATAAATAATAAATGGTGAATTATTTCCTTTTCAGTGTTGCAAGTAGTGAAATTGAGATAGTCTCAAGACAGTATCTTTCCCTTTAACCGTTCCAAATATCGCTTATTGTTTTGTTTAACATGAAGTTGAAAAAAATGAGAAACCACAAAGCAATGAAGTCAGATACCAAATAACCCCATTAAAGCGATATTTGGAAAGGCACATTTAAAACATTATATCTTTTAAATTATTTATAGGAAATAAAAAGTTATTATTGTGATTCCGAGAAAAATAAAAAAGCTACCCTAAAAAATATAGTTTATATCTGCAAAGTAACTAGTGTTTTTGTAAACACCAGTTTTATGAAAAAACTGGTCCAATTAGCCCCACTTTACGGTATGTTAGTAAAAATTTAATATATTTTATCAACTCTGTATAGAGTTGATAAAATATATTACAATTTTTGCACACACAGACTCGTATATCTTATGGCATATTAGTTAATAAATTAATAAAACTAATAGAAAGAAGAAGAAAGAAAGAAAATTTGTTTATTTGACATTTCACATTTAGCAGTAATAGTTTTTCATTTGTGTTTATTAGGTCTAATTAATTAATAAGCATTAATAAAAAATACTATTAGTTTCATAGCTTAGCAAAACATATAAAATAAACTTATTACATTGTGTCTATTAAAAAAAATATTTTGATTTCCAGGTAGTTCCTGGCGAGACAGCCCTTGCATTTTACACAGCACGTAACCCTACAAGCAAGCCGGTAACTGGCATCAGTACCTACAATGTGGTGCCGTTCGAAGCAGGACAGTACTTCAACAAGATCCAGTGCTTCTGCTTCGAGGAGCAGCAGCTCAACCCTCATGAACAGGTAACTGTAGTTGATTTTACCAGTCAATATTCTACAAGTATTAAAACAATGACACACATACTCCTTTTGGATACCCTATTTACAGCAAATAAATGAATTAAATTGAAATTTTGTGAGAATGGATGTTTTATTTTTTCATTCAAAACACTATTGGACGGATTTCATTGCCATCTGGTACATCGGTATTTTTCAAATTCCCATGGAAGTGAGAGCATACTTATGAATTCATCAGTGTTACAGATTGGTAGGTACTTAAATAGTAAATTATATGAATAGAAAGGCCAGTTATAACATTCTAAGTAATTATGCTGAAAGAAACTTTATTTATAGAGAAGAAGGAAAACTATATTAAAGTCATCTGCAGAGAAACCTAATCAAATCCTATCTTATAGCTGACTAGTTTAAGTTGGAATTAATGATAGAAATAGGTATATGTTATATCCTGAAAAATCATTTCAGGTGGACATGCCAGTATTCTTCTACATTGACCCCGAATTTACGGAGGACCCAAAGATGGAATTTGTTAACGAGATAGTCTTGTCGTACACATTCTTTGAGGCTAAGAAGGGCATGAAACTACCTGTACCTTCCTATGTGAAGCAATGAGGTGGAGTGGTTAGAATAATAGTAGAACACTTGTGTGATATTGTTTTATTGTTGTCCATAATATAATTATATTATGGACAACAATTTACTTACCTTACCTACCTTTAATTGACCTATAGTAAAAAAATTTTTAAGGAGCCTGCTACAACATTATGCTTCTTTGCATTATAAGAGTTTTTTCAGAAAGTGTTTCAAGGTTAATGAAATGAAAGTTTAATTATGTGGACATGACTATTATTAAGTTTTAATAGATGAAATAAACTGTTGTTATTTTTTTATTTATTGTTCTTTAAGGAGTAAATTACCTATAGACAAATTTCAAGACCATAAACAGGGGTGGTTGGGCTCCTAATATATAAAGCTACACTCATTCGAAACTTGAAAAAAATTGATGATGGGGAAGTGTAGAGGAGGGTTAAGGAGGCGCTGGAAAAAATACGATAGTAGAAAATAACGAGTAGACTTTGATCGAAAAGGGGTACTGCCCGTGGACCCGTGGAAACTATAAATATAGGGGGGAGGGAGTGCTCGATCAAATGTCATAGAGAGGACCCTGGGCAACGACCCCAGCCGGTGGTAGTTTATGGTTTTTGGTTGCCGTCATCTATACATATAATAAAACAGTAAAAATATTTTGTCTGTACATTTAGTATTTTTGACTAAAATGGATAGAGGGACTCTTAAAAAGAACAATAGAAAGCAAAAAACAATTTTTGGAATTTCTTGTCTGTCTGTCTGTATGTATGTACGCGTTTCACGCAAAAACTACTGGACGGATTTGAATGAAACTTTTTTTGTTGTATAGCTATTAAGCCTGGGCAACATATAGGCTATAATTGATTTTGAAAACTGGAACACCTGATGAAGAACCATAGCAGAACAGCTGAACTATAAGAAATATGGAAATGGTGCCTTAACAAAAGTCGTTCAACCTGATGAGCATTTTCTGATGACTGTTCTGTTCTGTTCTGTTCTGTGCCCTCCCAGCCAGTGGTTAAACTGCAAGAGTTTAGGGCTGGGTCCACCTCCGAGGAGTGTACTTTCCGCGAGAGAGCCGAGCCTGAGCGTTATGGACATTCTCGGTTTCGTGCCGTGGAGGAGTACTCCGCTCAGACGTGAAACCCTAATCCCCAACTCGAGAAACCAGTTGGGCACGTAGATAGGATTGGGAGTGTAGGGCGGGGCAGCCAGGAAATTGGAATGACAGGAGTTTTACAATCGACCGGATTCTAGCACCAAGCCAATAAATTAGGAAATAGATACTATACTTGGTGTGTAATATATACATGGAAGGGAATGAATGGGCTGCGTTGATGATACGGCCGGGTCTTCATGTCGCTTGCTTGATTCCTGTGGGTGCAGAAGATTTTAATGATGTCGTTGTCTGGTCCTGGGCGGTTCGTTTGGGGTTGGTGGTCTACGTCTTCTTTGGGTACTCATGGTTTCGTCGCTAGAGTTTCCTGGCGGGTCGTTGGTGTTTACTGTGACCTCCATTGGTTCATCTGGCTCTGGGTCCGTCTCCGTGTCTGTTTCAGAGTGGGCATAAATTTTTTCTGCTGCCTTTTTCATTTCTGATCTGTTTTTAGCTAATTCCGTCCATTCCTCCTTTGTTTTATTCGTGTAATGGCGTATGTCGTGGTTAAGAGACTCTTCCCAGGAATAAATGGGACGTCCAACTTTGCGTTTGATATCTTTGTGATTGTAGGCTGCGTGAAGAAGGTGAGGGCTTGTTCGTCTTAATATATGCCCATAGTATGAAATCCTTCGTACTTTTACTATTTTTGTTATGGTTTTTCCTCCTAGTACGTCTTTTATTTTTCCTTTGGGTGGGTTTTTAGAGACGTCTAACATGCTACGTAATATTTGCCTCTCATATTGTCTGAGTCGGGATCGGTTTGCTTTAGTAAGCGCTGTTACGTTAAGGCCGTAGGTCATACAGGGTCGGATCACCATTTTATAGAGAAGCAGGGTAATTTTCCATTCGATTTTGTTGTTTTTTATTAAAGGTATTAGTGACTTAGAATTTTTGATGGCTTTTACGCAACGTGTTTTAAGTGTAGCCTTTCGATTGTGTGAGGCTGTTATGTACGTACCGAGGTATTTAATTTCTGCTACTGGTTCGATTGTTACTCCCCCAATGTTCTGCACGGTTGTTTGTCGGTTAAAGGGAAAAATGGGTCGCGAACTACCAATTTAGTTTTTGTTTCATTTATTGTGAGGCCGACTGTTTGCAGTAAAGATTTTAGTTTTAGAGTGATACGGTTGAGAACCTCCAAGTCTTCCCCTATTAAAATTAGGTCATCCGCGTACGACAGTACTAGAGGTAGCGTTATTTCGGTATCCTGGTCGAGTTTTACTGCCTCGTCTTCCTCCTCGAGCATCCTGAGAACGTCGTCTATGATTATGGTAAATAGTCTTGGGGATAGTGGGCAGCCTTGCTTTACCCCTTGCCTTTGTTGATAGTATGAGATGATTGTCCGCACCATGAGATGAATGTTTTTCATTCATACACGCTTTTATTATTCGGTTAGTAAGTGGCGCGCCTACTCTTGTTAAGAGTATATCTTTTAGAACTTCCAGACTGACATTGTCGAATGCTTTTTCTAGATCCAGTGCCGCTACAAACACAGTTGTTCCTTCTCTCCATTTTGTATCTAGTATCCGCCGCAGTGTAAATATATGGTCATCTGTTGATCTATTGTCTAGGAAAGCTGTTTGGTAGCTTCCAAGTGCGTCGGTTAAGGCATCTAGTTTTTTTAAAAGGAGGTTGGCGTATATTCTGTACCCAACGTTACAGATGGATATTTTCCTAAAATCGTTGATTTGTTTGGGGTGTGCTATTTTTTGTATTGGTACTTGTTTAGTGAGGCGCCATTCCTCGGGGACCTCGTTGGTTTGCCAGATTAATGCCATTGTTTTAGATAATTCTACTGTGAACTCCTCGGGGGCATATCTATACAGCTCAGGTACGATTTGGTCCGTGCCCGGCACGGTGCCATTTTTCATACTTTTTATAACGTTTTGTATATCTTCCGTGGTGGGTGGTTCCAGGTGGGATAGTTCCTTGCTTTTTTCCCCCACGGTGGCAACTTGTTGACCCTCGCTCTTTTTTAAATCTGCAATCCAGTTGGACATCGGTATATAATATTTAGTCTGTGCTCTGGAGCATTTTCTTTTATGGCTACGAAAGTATTTATAAGTGATTTTCATACGCTTCGATTTATGAGCTTTGCTAAGCCCTTTGAAAAATAGTGCTACTTCTTTAGCTTCCTCGTTTTCAAGGGACTTTTAAAGTTGCGGCGGGCCTCGGTCACCTTACTATGTAAAGTTTTGTTTTGAGGGTCTTTTTGCTTTTAAGAAGATAGCTTTTTGCAGAGTAGCAAGTGCAAGCCTACTTTCTTTTGTTTTCGCGATTGGTTTTTGTAATACTTCGTGGGCCGCTTCTTTTAATATATTGTTCAAGATGTCCCATTTTAGTGGCTCGGAATTGGGGTTGAGTGATTTAA
Source organism: Ephestia elutella (assembly GCA_018467065.1). Classification (NCBI taxonomy): domain Eukaryota; kingdom Metazoa; phylum Arthropoda; class Insecta; order Lepidoptera; family Pyralidae; genus Ephestia; species Ephestia elutella. Next base: position 18,646,152 of record CM031592.1, on the reverse strand, counting down.
TTGTTGTAATTTTTTTTTTTATGTTATGATAAGCAGTTTCACGCGTGCCATCTTGTAATGATTCGTAGTCATATTGTTTGTAGTTAAATTTAGTTTTTTTAATATGAGGAGTTTCCGCATGCCTTGTTGATTTTGAGAAAGAGGATGTCCGGATGATGCCCCATACTAGTTTGTGGTCCGAGTGGACACTTAGGTTGTTTTCGCCCATTATGCTGTGAAAGTATATTCTCATTTTCATACTAGTTATGATGTGATCGATTTGCGATACCATTGTTGTTTTTTTATTGTCTGATTTAAACGTAGTACGACATGTAGATCTACCAAATGTGCTATTTATTGTGAGTTGTTGTTGTTGTATAAGGTTAAGAAGGTATCTCCCGTTTGTGTTGGAGTCCATGTGATAAAGGTTTTTCCCGATTTGCTTAGGGAAAGAGCCCTTGACGTCCTTTCCCTATATATGCGTTGAAGTCGCCTAATATGATAGGGTGTGCGTAGGTCGGAGCCTTCTGAATTAAATTCCCTATCTGCGTGAAGCAGGACATTGATTTTACTGGGACATGGGTTGTTATGATTAAAAGATATATTTGGTTTGTGACATTAGCGAGATTAATGCGAAGAAGTGTCGCAAGGACGTTTTGGCTTTCGCGGTATACCTGAATTACTTCGTGATTTATGTCGTTCTTGATTAGTATTGCTACACCTCTGCGTTCTACCGTATTCTTTCCGCTACCTAATATCCAGTTATAGTGTTTGGATTTGTATTCTCCGTTAACAAGATGGGTTTCTTGTAGCCCTGCTATGGTTATATCACGTTCGGATAGCTCTTTATCAATCTTGATTTTAGTCTGTGTCTGTGCACAGCCTTTTACGTTCCAGGTCGCGATTGAAAGTGAGTTGTATGTCCTAGATATAGGACTTGCTAATGGTAAGGGAGGGACGGAGCCCATTAGGGCCGACTTGACTGTATATAATTTCGGATCCGCTTGATAATGGACTTTGTGTTGTATCTTGATAATTTGTTCTGCATTTATAGCTAGGTGGTGTTTTGTTGCCGGGTTCGCGGAGTAATTGATTATGTGCGTTGATTTGTACATTATTCTCATTTTGGGTAAGATTTGTAATGTCTGCGATGCTATCATAGTGGTTGTTTTCGAAGTATAGGTATATGTTTGCCTCCACTGGGCTTCCTGAAGGACGATATATGATTGGGTCTCGGTACTGTCCGAAGATGTGTACGTTAACTAGATAATACTCAGCTGCGGCAATTATTGCATCTTCGCCTCCCCAAAACCCGTCATCAAATTGCTTTTCGATGTATCTGTCAATCAGTTCGTTATGTGGTGGCTGATTGCTCGTATAAGGGCAGTCCGCCAATTCGAAGATATTGTTTTGTAATGCAAGGTGAACGCGTTTTACAAGTTTGTTATCTTTAATATAAGTTGCGATATCTTTACGTACCATGTGGTGATCAAATGTAAGCCCAAGTACATTATTTATTTGGTCGGCTATAGCTCTAAAAAGGCAATTGCCGTCTTTGACCATTTCTCGGACTATTATGTCTTTTATGATTATGGTGGTCATTATTTGTGAATTTAGGACCAGATGTTTGTCTATTGTTTATTAGCGATAAGAAGCGCAATGGGTTTAGAATATTTTGGGTGAGGGTTTTTAACTGCCCCAGCTGCGTAATTTTTAAAAGAGTTTTTAGTGATTCTTTCGTTTTGTTTCCGTGAGAAAGCGTCTGTTATGTTTTCTAGCAGATGTTTTATTGCTGGATGTTTAGTGATGTTGTTTGCAGTTGGGTTATTTAGTATTTGAAATGTATTTTTCTTTGTCGGCGTGGTGCTTTTGGGCTTTACCACTTTATGTTTGTTGTTTATTGGCTTAAATGGCTTTTTTGTGGGCCGGTTTCCCGTGGGGATTTTTTTCTCGGATTTATTATCAGCTTTTCCAGATTTAAACTGGCGGAATAGATATAATGGATTAAACTATCGCATGTGATATATAGTGGGTCTAGGTTCCATTCGAAATTAGAAACAGGCGGAGTAATTATGATTAGACGGAGTAACTATTAGGTGGTTTGGATCTCGGTTATATATGGACGATTAGGTTTAGTTAGCACACTTGCGCGTTTGGATCGATATTCTGATAAATAGCTCGACTGAGTTTAATTTGTTTAATTTTAAATGATTATTTGGCTAAGAGGACGAATTGATTTCGGCTAGGTTTAGGACGCGGAGAGTTAGGTGGTCTACATCTAGATTTGGTTAAAACACGCACACGTCGCGAGGACAACGGATGGAGTTGGGTTGCTTAGGTATATGAGTATATTATTATTATTGTTTTTTTAAATTATTATTAGTACATCCCTGTTGCGGCTGCGTTTGAGAGGCTGAAATAAACTGTTAGGTACCTTATTATCTAAGTTATGGTAAGTTCACTAGAATGCTAGGATATAAACCCTGAGAGAATAGGTAGTATCCGGCTTATATCCAGATTATGATCCGACTACAAACTAACAGGCCCGATTGCGATTGAATTCATAGAGCTGAAATTTTAGAGTTATAAAGTTTGATGGTTATATGTAGATTCTTGAAACCATGTATGCTTGGAGAAATAATTAACAAAATGATTCTAGGATGGATTCTAGGTTGTAAACCGTCAATTGCTGGGTATGGTAGGAGTATGATGTTAGATGGACGTAGTTTAGATTATATTTAATGCAAAAGCGGGCGGAATCAGTTGCCGTCGAATTTAAATGCTGGAGTGTAGTAATTTATTGTTTAAGTTTAGTATAATCAAAGCATGCAAAAGACTGGATGTTTTAATGGAGTAAGGCTGTCTGCCCCTGAATTTAAGGGGCTTAAGCAGTATTTAATTAGAACTATACTAAAGTCCGACCTCAGACGGGCAAAGTCAGTTGCGGCCGGATTAAATGGTGAGATATATATATGTAATGGGTTCGAATTTCGGGATCAATGTTATATCAGATCAAAAGATTGTAAATGGAAACGTTTTTTTGCGGAAATGGGTACGGTAGTAATAGTATGTGCTGTTCACTGGAAAAAATATTTCAAATAGTCACATGCAGGTCTTACGTCACATGCACTGCACAGTTTTTATTTGTACTAATTAATTTTATGATTAGACTGAGTTGAATTCATTCGAAGTTTTTGGGAGTGTTTAATGTAGGGTAGTGAAACCGCGTGCATGGAAACTTCTCACCCGATTGTTTCAGCCTACTCGTAGAACTCCCAGGTCGCGGGTATTTTTCTTCTTCTTCAGTCGATCACTGCACTTCTTTAGTTTAATGTTTATCGCGGATTTGTTGTTTTGGACCACAAACACATACGCAGCACAAGAAAAGTTGTTTGTTTGGGAATCGCTGGTAGCTAAGAATTTTTCACGACCCGGGGCCGGAGTCAATAATACACAGATCGAAAAGTCACCGATTTTTATATTGACTAAAATTTATTAGACTTTGCACAAATTTGACACAAATATATAATCACGAAAGGCGAACTGTTTGTGCGAAAAACAGACTGCGAAGGCACAGCGACGCGGCAGTAAGTTGTCCTGAGTTTCAAAGGTGGAGTATAGGTACTATAAAGCAGTCTAGGTTAACAATCTAGGTTAAGATAGAGTTAATTGTGGCAAAATTTACAGTGTTGAGTTATATTAATTTTCCAAAATAGGTACGGATATGTGTACTGTTCACTGGCAAAATGAATTCAAATGATCGCATGCACTACAAAATTCTTCGTTCACTACACTTCTTTTATTTAATTTTAAAAATTATCGCGGATTTATATTTTGGGCCAAGGAAATTTAATATTTATTTGGAAATCACTGATAACTTAGAGTTCTTCACGACACGGGGGTCGGGGTATTCACTCGAGCGCTAATAACACTATTTTATTTTGATTTAATTGTATATAGATTAGATTTATTTAATTTGGCACAAATTAATAGTCACCGGTAGACTATTTTTCGAAAAACAATATACGAATGCACACAACACACAACACAGCGCGGCCGTAGGTAGAAAGGATAAATGTTGCAGAGGCGGACCCTTTCAACATTCTATTGTTTCGAGGAGCAGGCTTAGACGCGTGCGCACCCGACAAGGTCCCGGACGAGACTCCTGATGAGCATTTTCTTCTGACGTATAAAAATTGAAGATCTGGAACATCTGATGAAGAACTGCAAGAGACTAGCTACACTAAAACATATATGGAAATGGCGCCTTAGTAAAAGTCGTTCAACCTGATGAGCATTTTCTGCTGACGTATAAAAATTGAAGATCTGGAACATCTGATGAAAAGCTCCAAGAGACCAGCTACACTATATGGAAATGGCGCCTTAGCAAAAATCGTTCAACCTGGTGAGCATTTTCTGCTGACGTATAAAAATTGAAGATTTGGAACATCTGATGAATAACTCCAAGAGAACAGCTACACAATAACATATGTATATGGAAATGGCGTCTTAGCAAAACTTGATTAATCTGATGAGCATTTTCTGTAGACGTATAAAAATCCGAAACATCTGAAACAGTTTGGAACATAAAAAAGACGTTTCCTAAGCGAAACTCACGCGGGCGAAGCCGCGGGCAACAGCTAGTAGAAAATATTGTAGAGGGTGACCGAGGTATGCCGTGGTACCTCCGACTTTTCCTACTACCTTCCCATGGCTTAACCAACCGTTTGGTTATATAATCACGGGAGGGTGCGCCGCCGGTCTTACTCTTTGGCCTATCCGGTCGCACCTTTCTTGACTCCCTATAAATTCTCTATAGTGTCTCCCCTTTTTTTAAATTCTCACCCCGCTTTGGGGGCAGACAAACAACGACGTATGTCGTGCGTGCCTCTTGATCTCGGCTGTTCTGTTCTCTGCTTCTCCTCTTCCTCCATTTACCTGTCTCGGTTTCCTTTGCTTCTATCTTCCCGTCTCGTTGACCCGTCGTGGTGTACTTAAGTTATGCCTCTTTCGAGGCCGCTCCGGCTCTTGTGCCACCGGTGCGCGGATCTCTTCAGCAGCCGGAAGTTCGCCTCAGATCCTACTAGATCGCGATAGTAGACCGGGACTACTTCGATCGGCGTTCCATATCTAACAATTCCCTACGCTCCTCCCAGTACAGGGGCACTCCCATAGTGCATGATGCACATCCTCGTGAACTGCTTCCTCGCAGAAGCTACTAAAACCCCCTGCGAATGCCATCCGCTTTGCAGGGAGGCGCCTCGGATCTGACTAACACAAGGCGCCTCAGCGACTGGCCGGTCTCTCATCAGAGACCTGGCTCACCATTTTCAGGGGCCCTCCGACACCTGGAAAGCCCCTGCCGCCGGGTGGAACCTATTTATTGTCCCACCATTTACGGGGGTGTTTCGAGGCGCGCTAAATAGTGCCTCCGCCGCACCCCCCTCTTCCTCCGGATCGGGTCCGCGAGGGGGGGTGCTCCCGGTCCCTTTCATCGGCCTCTCTCTGCGACATGACAGTCTCGCAGAAGGAGGCCATTGCCTCCCAAGCTCCGTCGCTCCCCAGCATCGCATTGACGACGCTCGGGAGCGACAGGTCCATCCCGCCGAGCGCAGCTGCCAAGTCGTGGCGCTGCTGGCTCCACCTGGGACACTGCTCCAGAACGTGTTGAGCACCTGCGTCATGCGGAAGGTGAGAGGATTTCGCCGTCTCAGCATCCACCTCTCCAAGACCCGGCGCAGGGCTCCCACTGTGCGCACACCGTACGCTGCCTGCACCAGGTCCCCCTCCCACCTCCGCACGAGTTCCGTCTGCCCTCGCAGGCGGACCCGCCGGATGGCCTCCGCCATGTTCGCCACAAAGCGACATGACAGTCTCGCAGAAGGAGGCCATCGCCTCCCAGGCCCTGTCGCTCTCGAGCATCGCCTTGACGACACTCGGGAGCGACAGGTCCACTCCGCCCAGTGCAGCCGCCAGATCGTGGCGCCGCCCGCTCCATCTGGGACACTGCTCGAGAACATGCTGAGCAGTGTCCTGAGCATCGCCACAATCGTGGCAGACTGGCTCGACCTCCCTCTTGGCCACGCGGTGCAGGTACCCACCGAAGCAACCGTGCCCGGTGAGCACCTGCGTCATGCGGAAGGTGAGAGGCTTGCGCCGCCTCAACATCCACCTCTCCAGGACCTGACGCAGAGCCTCCACTGTGCGCACACCGTACTCGGCCTGCGCCAGGTCCGCCTCCCACCTCCGCATGAGTTCCGCTTGCCCTCGCAAGCGGACCCGCCGGACCATCTCCAGCGAGGGGCGCTCGCCGATTTCTCTCTGGCTTGCCACGAAGTGGTACACCTCGGCGAGCACCTCCGCCACCAACTCCCACGGCGGGTCGCCCGCGAGGGCTGTGGCCGCAGAATACGCCACTGTACGGTACCCCCGTATCACCCTCACCGCAATCGTCTTCTGCGCCTGCCGTAGCAGACGCTTATTATCCGCGGTGAGGGCGTCCACCCGTGAAGCCTCCCCCTGAAACAACCATGTCCAGACAAGATCTGTGAGGTTTCGTAATCCGGTTCGACCCAAGTTGCCTTGAGTCGGTTTGCATGTGCGGGAAAAATTGATACGTCGCCCTCCCAACGCGATTGCCATTCAGCAACCACGGACTCAGCAATGCTGAGCTTGGCACTCCGGAACTCCTCCTTGGTAAGCGCGGACTCGCGCGCCTCGCCTAGTCCGCTTGCCCGGATTACCTCAAGGTCGGCCGGCAGCACACCTGCCAGGACCGGCAGTACGGCAGAGCTCGTCGATCAGTACGCGTTGGTCAGAAAGATCAAGGCGGATCTCTAGGCACGCAAAAGCGCACTCCGCACAACATACAGTGACGCTGGAACCAACTCGCTGCAGCATACGTTATCGTGGCGATGTAAGTGCCTTTGTACAGGACCCGAAGGGCCCTGTATCTAATTCCCCAAGAGGTTGCCGAGACCCGCGACATTTTGCAGAAGCAATTTGTCGCTCGTTCCCCTATCGACAACGCATGCTGCGCGAACGATAGACTTGAGTCCACTACGACTGTATATCCGTGAACGCGTCACGTCAGTAACACGTCAATGTGTACGTTTTCATAGTCATAACGTCCCAATACACACAAGAACGGGGGAGAAGTGCGGGGTGGTGCCATATTGCGGGAGAGGCAGGGAGTCTCCTTTCTGTACGTAGTACTTATATTAATTCTATGCCATGGTCTGGGGATGAAGCAAGGCAGAGCCGATAAATAAACAAAAACATCAGGTTGTAAAGACATTTATTGACAGCGATTATCACTAAGACTTGATGGCGGCGGTGACGGGGTACCCGCGGCGCAGGCCCATGCACTGGTCGCGGTCGATGAAGAGCGTGGTGCTCTTGTTGCGCAGGTCGGCCTCCAGCCCCGCGCGCACGCCCAGCAGCGTCTGGTGCGTGCCCTCGGCCGTCGCGATCTTGCTGCGCAGCGTCTCCATGGCCTCGTGCAGGTCGCACACCTCCTTCACCAACCTATAGGGGAGATACATTTGAGACGGAGTAGCTAAAGCTGCAGTTCCTTCAGAGGAACAATTGACCTTTTTGAAATCTATGGGAAACTTATATTCAGTACCAGAAATATTTGAATGAAGATCGAAGATATCTCGTTACAGCTGAAATGTCAAAAACTTATGCGTAGTTGATATGTTGCGTAAGTCAAAATTAGTGTTGTGCTTATTGCGTATGTGATGAGTGATGTTGGTGTTATGTTTAGTTGGTATTTTGCGCAAGTCAAAGTTGGTGTTATGCTTTTAGGTGGTTTTTGCTTAAGCGGTTTTCCGAGTTTTCGTAAAGCTGGTGTTACGCGTATATGGTTTTATGCGTCGAAAGGCTCTTACCTGTTCTGCGCCTCGTCCCTGGTCTTCTCGAGGTGCGGCCGGTTGGTGCGCGCCTGCAGCCGCGTGTGCGCCACCTTCATGGGCTGCAGCTTGTCCTCGATGGCCTTGTTCAGCAGCTCCAGCGTCTTCTCGATGTCGAAGATCTCTGGTTGTAGCTGGAATGTTGGTAGCTCGTATCTCTCACCTGTTCTGCGCCTCGTCCCTGGTCTTCTCGAGGTGCGGCCGGTTGGTGCGCGCCTGCAGCCGCGTGTGCGCCACCTTCATGGGCTGCAGCTTGTCCTCGATGGCCTTGTTCAGCAGCTCCAGCGTCTTCTCGATGTCGAAGATCTCTGGTTGTAGCTGGAATGTTGGTAGCTCGTATCTCTCACCTGTTCTGCGCCTCGTCCCTGGTCTTCTCGAGGTGCGGCCGGTTGGTGCGCGCCTGCAGCCGCGTGTGCGCCACCTTCATGGGCTGCAGCTTGTCCTCGATGGCCTTGTTCAGCAGCTCCAGCGTCTTCTCGATGTCGAAGATCTCTGGTTGTAGCTGGAATGTTGGTAGCTCGTATCTCTCACCTGTTCTGCGCCTCGTCTCTGGTCTTCTCGAGGTGCGGCCGGTTGGTGCGCGCCTGCAGCCGCGTGTGCGCCACCTTCATGGGCTGCAGCTTGTCCTCGATGGCCTTGTTCAGCAGCTCCAGCGTCTTCTCGATGTCGAAGATCTCTTGTTGCACCTGGATACATATATGAAGATGATGAATATTCTTCTCATATAAGTATTTGATCTTCGGTGTAGATGAAAATTGGCCAAATATATACCAGTCCTAGATATATATTTTCTTGGGTCAGCCATTAGAAAAAGGGAACCTAGCAACCCGGCTACATAAAAAAGCTATTGTAATGTAAATCAATACCGGTGGCTAGTTAACAAAGAGGATATAATGGCAGTTGGTCCTACGAGCCGAATAGATTTTCATAAACAGAAATGGAAATACTACGCTGTTGGTCCTTCGAGCCGGATAGACCAGAGACAAACCTTGTGCAGATGCAGTTGCAGCTTGTTCTTGATCTCGATGGTCTCTGCGATGCGGCGCGTGAACGCGCTGTTGCTGTTGCTCCATTGGTCCCAGATCTCGGTCGCCGCCACGTTGATCATGTTGTCCGCGTCTGTTGGGGACCATTACATCTTATTAAACGTCTCTGAATATCATCATCAGCCATTTTAATGTCCCCTTATTGGGGCATTGTACTTTCTTACGTATGGATAATGAGCATATGCCATAACCCAACACGCAGGCCCAAAGCAAATTGGTGAGTTTTGACGACTGTAAATATAGCAAGGACCTTCGTATCTTTCAAAACATGGATGAGATCTACATTTTTGATCACCCGTCCTGTTACCGACCATTGCGAAGGTTGTTTAACCACCACCACCACTAGCGCAGGCCAAGAGCGCTCGCCGCTGCGTCACTCCTCGTTATTCTCCCTCAGGCTGACAACGACAACTTCCTAAAATGGCTTACATTTCTTCTTATTTAAGAGTGTGGAGGTGGAGTATACTCCACACCTCTCTATTCTCGGATCTTTATTTTTCTAAAATAGCTACTTCCTAATTCAGATATCTAGCGAGTATTTAACGTAGATCAAGAGATCCCCTAAAGCAATATCTCACCGGTCAGCATCTGGATGGCCTTGTCGATGCCCGCGTAGAATTGCAGGCCCTACCACATCATCAACATATATCTCACCGCTCAGCATCTGGATGGCCTTGTCGATGCCCGCGTAGAATTGCAGGCCCTACCACATCATCAACATATATCTCACCGCTTAGCATCTGTATGGCCTTGGCGCGCTCGGACTGCGAGCGCTGCAGCGTCGCCGTGTCACACACGGACGGGTCGTAGCGCTCGATGCCCGCGTAGAATTGCAGGCCCTACCACATCATCAACATATCACCCACTAAACTCTATGGAACTTACTAGCAGGATCTCATAGAGACGTCATCCGCGTATACCCGTAAAGGGGCAGATTCATACTAATACTACTAAATTTATAATACACAATAACAATAGCTACCCTCTTACTATTAACAACCTACATCATTTGGGTTGCTCATATCTCATACAAACAAAAGGGTTCACTAATGTTTCACCAAAAAACCTTTCACAAACCATCACTTTATAAACTATCACTTAAAAAACTATACCTTTTAAAAATGTTTCATTTTACAAACTCGTTATTTTAAAAGCGTTTCATTTTACAAACTTTTTTTTATATAAATGTTTTACTCTACAAATGTATCGAGTATAAAACTTTTATTTTATAAAGTTTTATTTCATCAAATAACTCTCTTGACAAAAACATCATTTTACAAACCAACTATAGGTAAATTATTAATCAAGGGCTGGCAGCTTCTTTGGCCAAAAGCTAAGCAATGCCAATGGCAAAAATAACCTAAATCTAACGTTTTTTCCACCCTCAAAGTCTTTCCAGGTAGTCATAAAAAAAAACCTAAACCTAACTTCTTCTCCGCCCTCAAACTTTCCGGGTGGTCATAAAAAAATAACCTGAACCTAACTTCTTTTCCGCCCTCAAAGTCTTTTCAGGTGGTTATAAAAAGACAACTTAAACCTAACTTCTTCGCCCTCAAAGTCTGTCCGGGTGGTCATAAAAAAAATAACCTGAACCGAACTTCTTTTACGCCCTCAAAGTCTTTCCGGGTGGTCATAAAAAAATAACCTGAACCTAACTTTTTTCCGCCTTTAAAGTCTTTCCGGGTGGTCATAAAAAAAATAACCTAAACCTAACTTCTTCTCCGCTCTCCAAGTCTTTCCGGGTGGTCATAAAAAAAATAACCTAAACCCAACTTATTTTCTGCCCTCATGTCTTTCCGGGTGGTCATAAAAAAAATACCCTAAACCTAACTTCTTCTCCGCTTTCCAAGTCTTTCCGGGTGGTCATAAAAAAAGATAACCTGAACCTAACTATTTTCCGCCGTCAAAGTCTTTCCGGGTGGTCATAAAAAAATAACCTAAACCTAACTTCTTTTACGCCCTAAAAGTCTTTCCGGGTGGTCATAAAAAAAATAACCTGAACTTAACTTTTTTTCCGCCCTCAAAGTCTTTCTGGGTGGTCATAAAAAAAATTACCTGAACCTAACTTCTTTTCCGCCCTCAGTCTTTCTAGGTGGTCATAAAAAAAAAATACCTGAACCTAACTTCTTTTACGCCCTAAAAGTCTTTCCGGGTGGTCTTAAAAAAAATAACCTGAACCTAACTTCTTTTCCGCCCTCAAAGTCTTTCTGGGTGGTCATAAAAAATATAACCTGAACCTAACTATTTTCCGCCGTCAAAGTCTTTCCAGGTGGTCATAAAAAAAATAACCTGAACCTAACTTCTTTTCCGCCTTCAGTCTTACTGGGTGGTCATAAGAAAAATAACCTGAACCTAACTTCTTTTACACCCTAAAAGTCTTTCCGGGTGGTCATAAAAAAAAAATAACCTGAATTCCGCCCTCAAAGTCTTTCTGGGTGGTCATAAAAAAAAAATAACCTGAACCTAACTATTTTCCGCCGTCAAAGTCTTTCCGGGTGGTCATAAAAAAATAACCTAAACCTAACTTCTTCTCCACCCTCAAAGTCTTTCCGGGTGGTCATAAAAAAAATAACCTGAACCTAACTCCTTTTTGCCTCAAAGTCTTTCCGGGTGGTCATAAAAAAAAATAACCTGAACCCAACTTGTTTTCTGCCCTCAAGTCTTTCGGTCATAAAAAAAATAACCTGAACCTAACTTACAGCTCAGATCGTTTGGAGACAAACTTTCTTTTTTTTTTATTAAAAAACTAAAAATTGTTTATTTACTCCACAAAAATGGCCTTGGACTACATTACATAGGTATGTGATAAACATTAATTAAATTTAATACCATTAAGGACAGTATCGTTGTGGAGATCTGGTGCCCGCGCTAGGTATCAAAGATTCTGTGTTGCAGGTTACCAGGTCCCCCATCCGGTGTGACACAATAGAGGTATAAGCATGTTGAAATCATGTCACAATATGATTTGTGAGTTAATTTACAAATAAAAGACGAGTAATGACTTCTGTACCTAACCCTACGATGAAAATCTTGGGATCAGTGAGTTTAAACTTGAAACTTCATATCTTCTAGTTTTGGTAAATAATATTTATCAAACGATGTATTTGCCATAAGATATTTTGTCTAACGTTGTTTTACCAATTGAAATTTTAGTAAAATAATTTGTTTGTAAAATGATAATTTGAAAAAACACAATATTTGTCTAGTAATTAGTTTGTAAAATGATCCATTTTTAAAAGAATGAGTTTGACAAAGCATATGTTTTTCAAATGTATAGTTTTACAAGCGTTGTTTATAAAATGATTGTTTTTTAAATAATAATTTGTAAAATGAGGGTGTACCAAACAAAAGAAATTGCTTAGAAATTAAACTGGTCAAGCGAAAATAAGTGAAACTATGACAAAGACAAAAAATATGTATCTCTTTATCTTTCTTACTGAGATTCGTATAAAGCAGTTCGTTCTTTCATGGTGTTATTATATGTATGTCCGGTCCTGAGATCCTTAGTCTGAGCTATGGAAGGTCTTTACCTTTAACTACCTCAAAAACCAAAAAATGCAGCCAGCTTCCAACGTTACGACAGCTACTTTGATAAATCACCTAGTTGGATGATGTCGTGGCGTGGTTTTACGATATGGCTCAAAACAAGGCATTCAAATCTAGTATCAAGAGCTCATCATCATCATAAAACTTCAAGCTTTCTACACTACACAAAACTGTATAAATCTGACTTAGAACTTTGTAAAGGCCTATCCAATTTCTGTAATTCACAACGAAACAAAACTGTCTTACCTTAGAAAAGTTGTTCAGCTGATGGCACATGGAGTCGATACCGAGAGCATATTCTTTATTCCTCATATCAGACTCCAGTTCATGCTGCGTCGCGCGACAATTCTTCGACTGTTGTCGGACCTGGAAGAAGAGAATCGTATAAATATGTGAATCTATAGGTGAAAAGGAACATGGTTTTTACCTTTTCCAGCATAGCCTTGAATTTCTCCTGGCTTTCGCGGAGGATAGCCACTTCTTTGAGGAGACTCTGCTCGACTGTGTCGTGGACTTGTTCCAGTCCTGATGGACAAATATATTCCTATGCATTACATGTGAATATTCAAGGTACTGGCTTCAGACTCCAGAGTAATGGGAAGTGATGAAGTGTCGGAACGAAATGGAAGACGAAAGAAGAGATCTTTAGTTTACAAAAGTAATGACACCATGATAAGAAAAATTGTAAAAGAAAAAATTAGTTCTTATTTTTGGGTAACAAAGACGCTGGTTGTAATCCGCTTCCAAGGATGCCTATGGAAGAAATCCATGATTTGACCTTCTTGACTGAGATGTTGATTAAAGTCATACACTGTCTCTCTGTTTAAAGCCACCCTCCCAATGACATATAATACTACCGTTCTTATTTGTCACATATAGAACAGTAGTATTATAAAAGTTTTATAGGTATTCTGACTAAGAATGCTTCTCTTATAAGTATCCTGTCTAAGAATGCATCTCTTAGAAAGGCATGAACTAAGATGTTTTGGACTATAAGTACATTGTCTCTCTGATTAAAGCCATACCCTGTCTCTTCTCCCTGTGGTACAGACACTCCTGCACGATGTGCAGTGGTCCCTCGATGCCGGCCACCGCCCGCTCCAGCTGGCGCCGCAGGTCGTTCAGCTTCTCGCAGGTTGATACCAGGCGTTCCATCTCGATCGATACCTGTTGAGGAGCTCCCGATACTCACTGCTCTTTGAAACATGCTACTACTCTAGCACTAGTGGCTCTGTGAGCTGTAGACCTCGCAAGCTTATAGAGTTAAACACAAAATGGTCATAAGAGCCATAAAATCTAGAACACATGTGCCAACTGCGCCATTTTCAAAAAAATTCCAAAAAATGCTTCGACTATCTATTTTTATATGTTTGTTGAACTTGCTCCCAAAGTTTCACGGAAATCTTTGTGTTCTTCTCTAGAAGTCACATTTAACCAAATGTGACTTCTAGAGAAGAACACAAAGATATACCAAAGTATTTTGGTCAAGCTGAAACGGAGACGCCGCTCGCTCGCGGTCAATTAAGATTTTAGTTATTAATCTTGGTTCTTAATTAAAAATGATCCTATTTACCATACAACTACCATTCATTACAGCAAAAATAGAAATTCTGTAGTGTAGATTCCGTACCTCATTCCTCCAGAAGGTGGTGTCTGTAATACGCTCTCCAATACGTCTGCCGGAGTCCCGCTGGCCCTGTGTTCCGATTTCATCGGTCTCCCTAAAGTAAACATACGATTGTTCTAGACAGATCTAGGAAGTAACTGCACCATCTAAGGACATAATCCTAACTAATATTATAAATGCGAGTTTGTTCGTTTGTTACCTTTTCTTCCATACGATTGTTCTAGAAGTACTGAGAAGGACATAGGGTACCTTTCATCCCGGGAAAAAATTGGGTGGGGCTGTGTCGTGGACACGGCCGTTGGTTTTAACGTGAAACGTCTATGTCAGCGAATCGCTTTTAAAGATTAGATTGAAAGAAAACAAAATAGTCTATTTCGATTTATCTATACAAACATACACCTTGTATTCTATACAAACATGTAAATTAAAAACATAACACTTAAAATAAATTGCATGTGGATAAGGCTGTTTTTGGTTTGATGTGATAATTTATTTGTGATTTTCTTGTATATATATACTCAAGATGATACAATAAAGATGGTGCACCCACGCTTTACAAAATATTTTTTTCAAAAACAATGTTTTTTATAAACTACACATTTTAAAAACATCTGGGTGTACAAACTAATCCTTTTTTTATAAAATGATTATTTTACAAACAAATTACTAGATAAATATTGATTTTACAAACAAATTACTTAACAAAGACTTCAATTGGTAAAACATGGCAAAATAAAATATCTTATGACAAAATACATCGTTCGCTAAATATTATTTACCAAAACTAAAAGATATGAAGTTTTAAATGTCTACAAACATAAGCGAAGTCCCCTACATGTTCACCGGGAAATTTTGTATTAAGGAAATAAATGTTGTGGTCTTTTACTTACTTTAAATCTCTCTCGAACCAAAGTCGATTACAAATATTGCAAGATAACACAAACGGATTTTCTTCGAATATAGTTTTGAAGCGATTATCCGCCATCGCCAATGATTTTGCATAACATCACTTCGACTACTGTTCAAGTTCCCCAGTTCACTAAACGGATTCCACATTTGTATGGGTTGTAGTATATCTTTGCCTGTTACGTCCATTGCAATAAGTACATCTTCGGTAGCAATGCTCGCGGAGTCGATGTTGTTCAAGTTTGAAGTTGTTTGTTAAGCCATGGGACCCCCTCTAAAATAACGAATAAATAATAAACACAAATCTATCTCGTTGCCACAATAATAGCAGGAGCTCTCCAGGAGGATGTTATCGATGCTGTCTCCTAGCGGCGCGGTTACCGTCACTTTATAATTAAGAACATAATATTATAATACTATGTAAGTTCTAATCGAAAGAGCAGACGAACTTGCTATAAAAGGAGCAGATGAAACTTTCGTGGGACCTGAACCCAGACTTCCCATAGCTTATGGGATAACGAAAGGCGTCATCAAGCATAGAATGAAAGTTGAATCCAAAGAAGATGGAGAAGAACTAGAAGTCTAAGACAATCTAAAATCTTCATCAAAGCAGCAGACCAAAAGAAATCAAAACATCTACTTAAATTGAGTAGGAATAACGTTGGAATCATCATAATCACTGCCAACTGAATAGACACTTGACAGTGATTAAGCAAAGAGATCCTATCTGTCCCAGCTGCCTGGAAGAAGAGGAAACTAGCTTTCATCTAGTAGCAGAGTGTCCCGCTTACGCTGCTGCGAGGAGAGAAGTAATGGGCTCAGACGCCCTTTCTGAAAATGATCTGAGCGACATTACAATAGGGCAGTTATTAAAATTCTGCAAAGTAACAGGTAGATTCAGTGGGTCGCCACCAACGTAAGTTACCAGGTAACTCAAAACCCTATACGGGTCTCGGGGAATCGGGTGAAATGGTCCCAGCATAAGTGGACTGATCACCCGTCTGGTGCTCGCGCTGGCGTCCTCATATAGTAAATAGTAAATAAATAAAAAGTTCCAATCGAGAGTCTTGGAAGAAGGAGAGAAAGGCATTTGCCCAGTACTGGGATATTGATGGCTATTAAATAAAAAATAATAAATAAATGTAAGTTCCCGCGGCGGCGGGGCGAGACAACCGGCGGCGCCGCCTATATGTCTTCCCGATAAACTTAAAAACTACTGAACTTCAGCTTCAACTTTTCATTAATAGACAAAGTAAAGTGATGGGTCATGGGGAAGGATTAGGTACCTACATAATTAGGTACTTATATAATTTAATATTATTTTGTGTATTTTTTTGTGTGTGGTCGGATTTTGATGCGGTTTTCAATTTTAGGTAGGCAACTTCTTCAATAAAGTGTACCTATTTAACATTTTCATCTGTGCTAAGGCGGGCCAATATATATAAATTATTATAACACCAAGCCAGGCAACGACCTGCATTCGTCTAGTGTAGATATGCCGGTTGTCTAATTGGGTTGGTCAAATGGGATTTGTAATTTACCTATATTCGTAATTAAATGACAAAAAACTACTATTAGGTTTAGTTTTCCCCATTTTCCTTTAATTTAATTTATAATGTTTGTTATAAAGATTTGATCCTTTTGATTAACTCCATCGATTGATTCCATAAAAATCCAGGTGTTATTTTTTTGTATTGTAGCCAGTTCGATTCCCGGGCGTGGCAAATTAATTTTTAAAAAACTTTGAATGCAGATTTGATTATTTTTTAAATGAAGGAATGTTTCTTTAAATAAAAATTTAATGTCTTCAGGATTAAGGTTACTTTCCCTGAAAGAGAAGTAAATTCCGTTTCGTCTTGATAGTGTTAAAACGCTGTCAAATCTGCTTCGCTCGACCGATATTGGATATTAGTATACCAGTGTGTAGCCTAGAACTTCCTCTTTTCGATGATAGGTGTGACTTATATTTCATCCTGGGTTTTGCTCGGGCTATGGCTCAAAACGTAATTTTTTATTTTTTTAAAATTCTTTTTGGTTATTTTGTAGTACAAATATTATTCAAATTACTTTTATTTTTAATTTAATCAATAGTTCTCAATAATATCTATAAGTGAACGAAAAAATCATCGCTCTATCACTAATGAGTCGTGAGTAATACTAAATTGAAATTTTCAAAACGGCGTTTTTCGTAATTTCACGCGGCGGCTCCCCCCGCCCCTCCCGTAGGGCTCCAACCTTATCTCAAGGTCTTAACACCAAACTGACTATATAAGCTAAATAATGATACTAGATTCATGTTTCTAAGACTAATAGTTTTGAAGTTATTAAAGTGAGACGATATATCCCATTTCGTTACGATCTGAAATCCTGGCATGGTACCCGTATGGCGCTGATTTTAAAGACGTTTCACGTCAAAAGAACTGTTCCAGTGGGAAATTCACGCGTCCGTCGCCGCACGCAAAAGCTAGTAAAGGTATAATGCTTGTCCAACGAGCCGTCGAATGTCCGACGACTAGCTAAATTAAGCTTAAAAATATATGATCTCTTTCAGTGGTGTAACAATGGGTGGCTATCTAGACGATATTATGCCCAGCCGGAAAGTGATCCCGACCGACTGTTGCACGCGCACAGGCTGGGGCAAATAGCACTATTCATTGAATTTGCCACAGGCTATAAAGTGTGTATTACGCCACATAACCTAATGCAGCTGGATGTTGTAAGTTTATATGCTCCTGGTT
Source organism: Ephestia elutella (assembly GCA_018467065.1). Taxonomy (NCBI): domain Eukaryota; kingdom Metazoa; phylum Arthropoda; class Insecta; order Lepidoptera; family Pyralidae; genus Ephestia; species Ephestia elutella. The sequence goes on along the minus strand of CM031592.1, from coordinate 18,628,397 downwards.
GTTTTTTTAAGGGGAAATGCAAAAAAGGACTAAACTACTACGATTTATGAAAAGAAGTCCAATTTATTGAAAATAACAGCAATAATTCTACTTGAAGTAAACTAAGAACTTGTTGTTAATAATGATATCAGCACCAACTCACCTGAGCATCCTCATGATATCATTCCTGACGCGCTCCGAGAAGTTCCTCTTGGCGTCGGACTCGTTGTAATTCTTGATGCTGTTCTGGTTCCACTCGTACTGGGTGTACCTGCATCATTTTTATAAATATTAGAATATTGCGGAGGAATGATGTTGAGTAGTCACGGGAGATTTTAATGATTATGTTCCCTAGCAACCTCCACATTATACTTTCGCTCGTCGTACACGCTCGCTGGTTGGCATGGCGTAGCATTTTGTTCTTTCAGTTTCTTGTGTACAATTCAAGGCAGCTCGGTCGGCATGTTCAGGGCTCGTTCGGTTGGAGCCTGTCTCCAGGATGGAGAAGCCAGAGGTTCATTAAGATTGGTCTAAAACCGTTTTTGTATACAAAAGCTGTGCATCGCGACTTCGTTCCCTTGGGAGTTTTAGGATTCTACATAGCATCCTCCCTCATTAATGTGGTAGGTATTATATTCAGACATAATTTTTCAAATCAGACCAATGGCTCCGGAGATTAGCGCGTCCACACAATCGAACTCTTCAGTTATATTAGAGATAGAACCGTCGTTCTTCTAGTTGTTTTCTCCTTGCGTTCATCAGGCGGATCTTGACCCTTCCATTAGTAGTACCACTCACCTCGTGTACAAGGCAGCTCTAGCGGCGTGCTCGGGGCTGCGGTCGAAGCCGGTTACGAGGTTGGGGAAGCGCAGGGGCTCCGCCGCCATACCCGCCGGCGTGTAGCAAGGATCCACCATTGTGTTTGTGATCGGCTGGGACGGCCTAAACGATTGGAGGATCATTACATTAGATACAGAAACAAGTCTTTATCCCTTACGCGGTACACAGAGCCACGAGTAGTGAGACTCGAAGGCCACGCTTAGCTGAATTAAGTATTAAATATTACATTAGTTTTATATTATAACTCAGGCAATCTAAAGACTCGTATTACGAAATGTTAAGTTTTACTATATTTTGTCTGGACTAGGATCGAATCTAGTACCAGAGTCCTTCAGGGTCCTTATTTTGAAGTTGCAACTTCTGCCCTACGTAAACATGTGATGTTATGAAGCTAAATTGAAAGTTTAAATAGCAACAGTAATTATATTGCGGCACGTTGTTGCAACTTTAGAAAAAATGCTATTGTAAATGTTAGAATTTAATGATACACAAAATCGAATGAATCGATGAAATAATGTGGCATGATGTCGAGCGTTACATTGGTGTCACTTCAATCTCCTCGTAGCCCATGATCGGTCTCCAAGGATGCTTCTTTGGCGTGTGGAAGCAGTACCCCACCTGTGGGGGCTGGGTGGCGGAACCCGCCGAGTCTTTTACGGGGCTCCATTTTTGGAGTTGCTAAAATAATAACAAAATATTGTAGAATTAGTTTCCTAGAAGAAAAATATGCGGTGAGGTTTTGTAAAAGCGAAAATATTTCTTTATGATAATTACTGTGCACATGGTCACTTCTTTAGCCATTTTGCTGAATTTGGAATTCTAAACTCTAAAAATAATTAATATAAAATAGAAAATATTAATTAAATACTAAACTAAAGGCTAAAGGAATAAATTCTAAAATTTTGAAAATGGTGTCATTTCTGTTAGGTTTACCAACCAAACAATATTAATATCGATGATTTGCGTTCAAGTCGCTATGAATTTGCATATTATTAAATAATTGCTTTGCAAGTAAGTAAATCTAAAATATAATAAATAGACATAGTATGAAAAAAATAATATGATATTCCTTTATGAAATAAGAAAGAAATTGTACGCAATAAAATAGCATGCAAAGAATACTCAGAATACAATTTCCCTTTCAATGAACGCGAAATTCAAAATACCCAACATACCGCAAAATAACGTCAGGTGTGGTTTCCTAATGTCAATGTCAAGAAACAGCCAGTCAGCTGTCAATGCATGCTGTCAGTCAATTTTTATTTCAGAAAGAACAGGCGAAATTCTGTCGCACAGAGTATGTACATACTTTATATATATAATTTTATATGAAATTCTGTCGTTCGTGAGTTGATAAAAATTTAATGAAATCAGGGAAAAAGTGATGAAAATTAAATATTTTTATTTGGGAAAACGCGAAATTAAGTACCCATTGTGTTTACTCTGAGTGTCTAAGATGAATGTACCAGACAATGCTCCGCAGCGTAAGTTAATTTTCCTTTTAATCTTAATGCACTTTATGTGAGTAAACAGAGTTAAATATGGATAATGTTTTTCAGATTGTCCTGGGACGCAGAGTGATGATGCCGGTAAAGCTTCAGCCTGTGCAGGCTGTCCAAATCAAAATATTTGTGCTTCAGGTTAGTAAGATGTAAATACATAATTTATCTCTATCATATACAAATCGGAAATTTCTGCCATAATAATAATACTGGTTGTTAATACTTTAGGAGCGCCATCACTCCCTGATCCAGCCATAGACATAATCAAGAATCGGCTAGCAACAGTGAAGCACAAGATTCTAATTCTGTCAGGGAAAGGAGGGGTTGGCAAGAGTACTTTTACATCTCTCCTAGGTCACGCACTGGCAGCAAAGGATACTGATATCAATGTAAGTTAGTTTTGTTTATTTTTTTATTAATCCCTTTGTCCCACTGCTGGGGAAAGGCCTCCTCTTTCTGCTTCCATAACTAATGATCTAATGTGGTTCATCCAAAATAGGCTTTAAAAATCCCTTTATTCAATAACTAATGATTAGCATTTCAATTTGAATTTTCGGGGATATGAGAAAAATCAAATATTGGAATGCTGGAGCACAATCTTTGGATGTTGGTGGCAGTGGGACTGTGACTTACTTTAAATAAAAATTAATATGGAATTATTAATGTGTGTAAGTCTAGCAGTTATGAATCGGCCATTCACTTCTGGGGTGAAGGTGGCCTTTACCACAGCAGTGTGGATCACCACATTTGTTGCCTAACGAATGATCTCCTAATGAGGTCAATACTAGTCAGCACAGATGATACAGGCTGCTGTGAGTTTCGTGTTTTTTTTTTTATAATAATGATGTCTTATTCTTGCTTATCTATTTTTATTGTCATTGAAAATAAGCACTAAACTTGATATTGAAATAAAACAAATATTTGCTGATTTAAATATAAAAAGTTGTGAATGCTCATTTCGTGGAGTTTTAACACCTTTTATTGTTATTCATCTCTCGTAACTAACAACCATTACATTACAGTGCACATTCTTGATAAGATAACACAAGTGAGTGATTCCAAATAGCAACAGATTGGAACTTGAACTTTATGGGCTTCACTTGATTGTCCCTAAGGGACGATTGTGAGCCCACATCAATATTCTATTCATCTAGATTTGATTGTACGTACTCTATATCAAATAAAAGGGCAAAAATGTTAAACTAGTTTGCTATTTGTCAATTTTACTAAAAATTATAAGCATAAATAATTTGTTCATAATGATTATACTATTTATTGCGCTGTCTGTACATAGCTCTTATAATCAAGAATCAATACAGAGACATAGTTGCAAACAGGTGCTCAAAAAAGGGATTAGTTCCTAATGTTGGTGCCCTTGGGGCCATACCAAATATAGGCTTGAATACATAATGACTAGAACTACCTATGGATATTTACATCTTGTTAAAGAATTTAACTTATTACTAGCACATTAGTAGTTAAAAGGGTATTACTAGTGATCCATAGCGATTCCATAAGACTTTAATCACAGAATACATAATAGTACAAGTACTTTAATATGCAATTATGTAGATAAGAAATTTACCCTTCACAAAAAGTTCACAAAAGTACTGACTAAGGACTTGAAGTAAATTATGTGTTTTTTTTTACTTTACAAGATTTTAAATGAAAAACAAGGTACTCTTTCACATTACCCTATTATATCTCGATCTCCGTTCTACCTCGTTTCCGAATTCCATTTTCTTTATTAATAAATATTAATGGCACAGACACAAGTTTATCAGAGGTCTTTAAAACAATAAAAGGCACAGGACACCACGTGTATCGATCCCGAATGCCGCGCGGCGAGATTTTGCAATCGTGTACTTTGCAAAGGTGCCAGGCGGTACCGGTGCCTGCCGAATATAGGTCAGGTTTTATTGTATTTACAACAAACTTAGTTTTTTTGTGCATCGCTGTCTATTGAGTAAGTTTTGCATGCGGTTTCGTATGAGTGGATTAGCTTACCAACATCGATAATAACAACTAATGTAGCAAAGTGGATTTTCCGTTTCATGCTGAAACTACTGAACCGATTTTACCGAAATTTTGCACACAATTAACGGAGGAGGACAGAATTTATTTTATCAAGAAAATCGCCTCTTAAGTAAAAGCTAAAACCTCAAAATTATATTTTTTACTAGCATGGGCCCAAGACTTCGTTCCCGTGGGAATTGTAAGTGATTCTCTACACTCCTTAGGAATCTACATGCCAAATTTTAGCTTCCTTCGCCCAGTAGTTCAGCGAACGAGCATATTCTTTTAATGATTGGGGCGTCTACACGTCTACATGTTCGTCCTTCACCTACTTGCATCACGCAACATAAGTTAGATGCGCAATATGTGTCTATATTTTAAACTGTATTAGTGCTTTTAAAACGACCTTGTTTCATATGGTTTTTTTTGCTCTTGAGGAGCAGAGAAAAAGAAACAAAATAAGTTTTTAAAATAACTTGTACTTGCTGTCCTTAAAACGTATAAATCCACAATGGGTCCGCGAGGTGTGTAATGGCAAAGAATAAATACACTGCGGTAATAGCTAGCCCAATCTATCCAAAAAGCCGATGCTCCGGAATAACCGATACGGCACCGGAACCTTTGAAAAATGAGTCTACATCTTCTTGAAAGGCTGGCAACACTCCTGTAATACCCCTGGCGTTGCAATTGTCCATGGGCAGCGGTGACCGCTTACCATCAGGTGACCCGCTTGCTCGTTTGCCGTTTGCCGCCCTATGTTATAAAATGTTTTGCAGGAAGTACTGTATTAATGAAACACAGGTAACTATTTACTTAAAATAAAAAAAAATCTAAATTAATTTATTCAGACAACTAAGATCATACTATATGTGTTAGTATAACTTATTCATGTTAGTGTATATAGGTAACAAGCTAATTATTTAAAAATAAAAAACACGACTGACAACTTACATAGCCTATGTCATTCGGGCTTATGCAAGGAATCTAACAATACCTCTCATATCAAAATCTGTTAAGCCGTTCAGGACTTATGGTGGAATAAAGAAATTACATACATACATACATGAACCCTGAAAACATAACACTCCTTTTTTGGTCAGTCGTGTAAAAAAGGACAGCGTGGTCTTTATGAGGTGGCGCATCATTGGACACCCCAAATTCGTGGCAATGACCTTCAGAAGGCTTTTAAATGTAGATCCTGATCACAAATAAGTTAATGTTAATGGTACAGAAGTAAAAAATTTTTTAATTTGTAGCTTTGCCCAACAGTGGGACGAGATAGGTAAAAAAAATGATGTTTTGATTCCAGGTGGGCATCCTGGACGCGGACATCTGCGGTCCGTCGCAGCCGCGCGTGCTGGGCGTGCGCGGCGAGCAGGTGCACAACTCGGGCTCCGGCTGGTCGCCAGTGGTACGCTGCCTTCTATCAGATCCTCTATATACTGACGAACGATCCTGGACGCAGACATCTGCGGGAGCAGGTGCACAACTCGGGCTCCGGCTGGTCGCCAGTGGTACGCTGCCTTCTATCAGATCCTCTATATACTGACGAACGATCCTGGACGCAGACATCTGCGGGAGCAGGTGCACAACTCGGGCTCCGGCTGGTCGCCAGTGGTACGCTGCCTTCTATCAGATCCTCTATATACTGACGAACGATCCTGGACGCAGACATCTGCGGGAGCAGGTGCACAACTCGGGCTCCGGCTGGTCGCCAGTGGTACGCTGCCTTCTATCAGATCCTCTATATACTGACGAACGATCCTGGACGCAGACATCTGCGGGAGCAGGTGCACAACTCGGGCTCCGGCTGGTCGCCAGTGGTACGCTGCCTTCTATCAGATCCTCTATATACTGACGAACGATCCTGGACGCAGACATCTGCGGGAGCAGGTGCACAACTCGGGCTCCGGCTGGTCGCCAGTGGTACGCTGCCTTCTATCAGATCCTCTATATACTGACGAACGATCCTGGACGCAGACATCTGCGGGAGCAGGTGCACAACTCGGGCTCCGGCTGGTCGCCAGTGGTACGCTGCCTTCTATCAGATCCTCTATATACTGACGAACGATCCTGGACGCAGACATCTGCGGGAGCAGGTGCACAACTCGGGCTCCGGCTGGTCGCCAGTGGTACGCTGCCTTCTATCAGATCCTCTATATACTGACGAACGATCCTGGACGCAGACATCTGCGGGAGCAGGTGCACAACTCGGGCTCCGGCTGGTCGCCAGTGGTACGCTGCCTTCTATCAGATCCTCTATATACTGACGAACGATCCTGGACGCAGACATCTGCGGGAGCAGGTGCACAACTCGGGCTCCGGCTGGTCGCCAGTGGTACGCTGCCTTCTATCAGATCCTCTATATACTGACGAACGATCCTGGACGCAGACATCTGCGGGAGCAGGTGCACAACTCGGGCTCCGGCTGGTCGCCAGTGGTACGCTGCCTTCTATCAGATCCTCTATATACTGACGAACGATCCTGGACGCAGACATCTGCGGGAGCAGGTGCACAACTCGGGCTCCGGCTGGTCGCCAGTGGTACGCTGCCTTCTATCAGATCCTCTATATACTGACGAACGATCCTGGACGCAGACATCTGCGGGAGCAGGTGCACAACTCGGGCTCCGGCTGGTCGCCAGTGGTACGCTGCCTTCTATCAGATCCTCTATATACTGACGAACGATCCTGGACGCAGACATCTGCGGGAGCAGGTGCACAACTCGGGCTCCGGCTGGTCGCCAGTGGTACGCTGCCTTCTATCAGATCCTCTATATACTGACGAACGATCCTGGACGCAGACATCTGCGGGAGCAGGTGCACAACTCGGGCTCCGGCTGGTCGCCAGTGGTACGCTGCCTTCTATCAGATCCTCTATATACTGACGAACGATCCTGGACGCAGACATCTGCGGGAGCAGGTGCACAACTCGGGCTCCGGCTGGTCGCCAGTGGTACGCTGCCTTCTATCAGATCCTCTATATACTGACGAACGATCCTGGACGCAGACATCTGCGGGAGCAGGTGCACAACTCGGGCTCCGGCTGGTCGCCAGTGGTACGCTGCCTTCTATCAGATCCTCTATATACTGACGAACGATCCTGGACGCAGACATCTGCGGGAGCAGGTGCACAACTCGGGCTCCGGCTGGTCGCCAGTGGTACGCTGCCTTCTATCAGATCCTCTATATACTGACGAACGATCCTGGACGCAGACATCTGCGGGAGCAGGTGCACAACTCGGGCTCCGGCTGGTCGCCAGTGGTACGCTGCCTTCTATCAGATCCTCTATATACTGACGAACGATCCTGGACGCAGACATCTGCGGGAGCAGGTGCACAACTCGGGCTCCGGCTGGTCGCCAGTGGTACGCTGCCTTCTATCAGATCCTCTATATACTGACGAACGATCCTGGACGCAGACATCTGCGGGAGCAGGTGCACAACTCGGGCTCCGGCTGGTCGCCAGTGGTACGCTGCCTTCTATCAGATCCTCTATATACTGACGAACGATCCTGGACGCAGACATCTGCGGGAGCAGGTGCACAACTCGGGCTCCGGCTGGTCGCCAGTGGTACGCTGCCTTCTATCAGATCCTCTATATACTGACGAACGATCCTGGACGCAGACATCTGCGGGAGCAGGTGCACAACTCGGGCTCCGGCTGGTCGCCAGTGGTACGCTGCCTTCTATCAGATCCTCTATATACTGACGAACGATCCTGGACGCAGACATCTGCGGGAGCAGGTGCACAACTCGGGCTCCGGCTGGTCGCCAGTGGTACGCTGCCTTCTATCAGATCCTCTATATACTGACGAACGATCCTGGACGCAGACATCTGCGGGAGCAGGTGCACAACTCGGGCTCCGGCTGGTCGCCAGTGGTACGCTGCCTTCTATCAGATCCTCTATATACTGACGAACGATCCTGGACGCAGACATCTGCGGGAGCAGGTGCACAACTCGGGCTCCGGCTGGTCGCCAGTGGTACGCTGCCTTCTATCAGATCCTCTATATACTGACGAACGATCCTGGACGCAGACATCTGCGGGAGCAGGTGCACAACTCGGGCTCCGGCTGGTCGCCAGTGGTACGCTGCCTTCTATCAGATCCTCTATATACTGACGAACGATCCTGGACGCAGACATCTGCGGGAGCAGGTGCACAACTCGGGCTCCGGCTGGTCGCCAGTGGTACGCTGCCTTCTATCAGATCCTCTATATACTGACGAACGATCCTGGACGCAGACATCTGCGGGAGCAGGTGCACAACTCGGGCTCCGGCTGGTCGCCAGTGGTACGCTGCCTTCTATCAGATCCTCTATATACTGACGAACGATCCTGGACGCAGACATCTGCGGGAGCAGGTGCACAACTCGGGCTCCGGCTGGTCGCCAGTGGTACGCTGCCTTCTATCAGATCCTCTATATACTGACGAACGATCCTGGACGCAGACATCTGCGGGAGCAGGTGCACAACTCGGGCTCCGGCTGGTCGCCAGTGGTACGCTGCCTTCTATCAGATCCTCTATATACTGACGAACGATCCTGGACGCAGACATCTGCGGGAGCAGGTGCACAACTCGGGCTCCGGCTGGTCGCCAGTGGTACGCTGCCTTCTATCAGATCCTCTATATACTGACGAACGATCCTGGACGCAGACATCTGCGGGAGCAGGTGCACAACTCGGGCTCCGGCTGGTCGCCAGTGGTACGCTGCCTTCTATCAGATCCTCTATATACTGACGAACGATCCTGGACGCAGACATCTGCGGGAGCAGGTGCACAACTCGGGCTCCGGCTGGTCGCCAGTGGTACGCTGCCTTCTATCAGATCCTCTATATACTGACGAACGATCCTGGACGCAGACATCTGCGGGAGCAGGTGCACAACTCGGGCTCCGGCTGGTCGCCAGTGGTACGCTGCCTTCTATCAGATCCTCTATATACTGACGAACGATCCTGGACGCAGACATCTGCGGGAGCAGGTGCACAACTCGCTCCGGCTGGTCGCCAGTGGTACGCTGCCTTCTATCAGATCCTCTATATACTGACGAACGATCCTGGACGCAGACATCTGCGGGAGCAGGTGCACAACTCGGGCTCCGGCTGGTCGCCAGTGGTACGCTGCCTTCTATCAGATCCTCTATATACTGACGAACGATCCTGGACGCAGACATCTGCGGGAGCAGGTGCACAACTCGGGCTCCGGCTGGTCGCCAGTGGTACGCTGCCTTCTATCAGATCCTCTATATACTGACGAACGATCCTGGACGCAGACATCTGCGGGAGCAGGTGCACAACTCGGGCTCCGGCTGGTCGCCAGTGGTACGCTGCCTTCTATCAGATCCTCTATATACTGACGAACGATCCTGGACGCAGACATCTGCGGGAGCAGGTGCACAACTCGGGCTCCGGCTGGTCGCCAGTGGTACGCTGCCTTCTATCAGATCCTCTATATACTGACGAACGATCCTGGACGCAGACATCTGCGGGAGCAGGTGCACAACTCGGGCTCCGGCTGGTCGCCAGTGGTACGCTGCCTTCTATCAGATCCTCTATATACTGACGAACGATCCTGGACGCAGACATCTGCGGGAGCAGGTGCACAACTCGGGCTCCGGCTGGTCGCCAGTGGTACGCTGCCTTCTACTATTATTTACTTTACTAGCCGCGCCCCGGGGCTTCGCTCCTGTGAAAATTTAGGAATAAAAAGTACCCTAGTGCTATTCCCAGTATTTTTTTTACCCGTATCCCAAATTTCATCGAAATCCGTCCAGTATATTTTGCATGATTAAGTACCTAATATCCTCACAAACTCACATCCAAACGTGTCCAAACTTTCGCATTTATAATATTAATAGGATAGTAAGAAGTAGGATGCGAAAATGAGTTTGTTACCTCTTCACGCTTTATCTACTGAACCAATCTTCTTGAAATTTCGCATACACATAGAAGTACTGAGAAGGACATAGTGTACCTTTCATCCCGGGAAAAAGCACTGTGGGAAATCCGCGTGGACAAAATCTAGTCCTCCATGTATTGACGAATATTGCTGTTCCTCCGTGGCGTTAGAGAAATCTAACGAATTTATTTCTAACAGTCCCATCTGGTCCTTGTGTAGTGACACGTAGCGAGAGGCGGGATTTCAAGTAAGCATTTCTTCTTTCAACGATTTCACGTGCGCTATTAGAAATAATGTAACCTCTACAGAGGGAGAGCATTGGAGCTTTGTAACACAGGTCCTGTCTTCGACAGGCTCCAGCCTCGTCCAACCTGTTTCTGGCATTATTATTATTATGTTTTATGTTTTTTACTTGTTAGTATTGGTTGTTTGGAGGAAATAAATTATCTTTTATCTTTATTATTCATCCAGTCAGCGGTCTCTTATAAGTAGGCTTAGTAGGACATTATTGTCATGTCATAACATAACAGATATCGATTAAACTATCCTTTTATCTCTGTTACCTTAACGACCCATAACTGGCTCGTTAATGTCCCATCTATTACACATGCATAATGTTATCACACCTGTTACCTGTGGAAATGGTCAATGTAATATAATATTTGTAAAATATTTTTAAATATGGATCCGCATTGCGTTACCAACAATCTATGATAATAATCTATTCAAAGTCAAAGTCAATTATTTTTATTCATATTATCTTAAAAATAGCACTTATAAATCGTCACATTCTTGTTTTTTAGTTAGTTGACGTCATAAAATTACTTAAAGCTAAATTTACCACCGCCTCCAAAGCGCAAGTGGAGAAGAGGCGGCGCAACAAACTCCACTGCTGCATTTTCTCCAAAGACGTCACTTTACATCATTATTTCTTACAATTAATTCTTCTATAACTATTCCTACACATAATCTCTTTTCTCCTAATAATAATCTATTTATACAGCCGAAACTACGCCCAGTAGTAGAGCGTTGTCTGACTCAGAAACGGAAAAGTTTTCCATAATATTGTTTGATAAACTTTCTTTTTCAGTACGTGACAGACAATTTGTCGTTGATGTCCATCGGTTTCCTGTTGGGGAGTCCAGACGACGCCGTCATATGGCGGGGGCCTAAAAAAAACGGTGAGTTTGAAATTATTTTATCTGTGAGGTATTAGATATGTATTTATTTTTGTCTTCTTCTTCTTATAGAGTAGAAATTGCTATGATTATATTGTTTTTGACCTGTGGCAAGTTTAGCCCTATAGTTGGTGTCATTAAGATCATTTTTGTCTGTAAAAAACATGTGGGTACTAAAATGTAATTTTTAATTTGTTCCCAGGTATGATCAAACAGTTTCTGAGCGAGGTGGACTGGGGTGAATTGGACTATTTACTGATTGATACGCCACCAGGTAATATATCCTTATCACTACCAATCACTCAATCAGCATCCATTCAATTTTATATAAATAGCTAATTTAAGCAGCTTCCTTTGCGGAAATCATACGCCAAAATCTTTTTTATGACCCACCCCGTTTATTGTTGGAAGTTTATTTAAATCACAAATTATTGACTTCGACATGACAGTATATCATTTACACGACTGATCAAAAAGGAGTGTTATGTTATTCATGCATGCATGTATGTTTGTATGTAAGTTTCTTTATTCCACCATAAGCCCTTGAACGGCTTAACAGATCTTTTAGATTCTTTGCATTCCTCCGAATAACATAGGCTATGTGAGTTGTTAGCCGTGTTTTTTAATAATTAGCTTGTTTCTTTTACACGACTGACCAAAAAAGGAGTGTTATGTTTTCAGGGTTCATGTATGTAAGTTTCTTTATTACACCATAAATCCTGAACTGATTTTGATGTGAGAGGTATTGTTAGATTCCTTGCATTCCCCCGAGTGACATAGGCTATGTGAGTTGTCAGTTGTGTTTTTTTATTTTAATAATTAGCTTTTTTTTTAGCTGGTTGCGCATGGATGCGGGCAGCGCAGGACCGGTCGTTGTAGAATCCTTGGGGGAGGCCTTTGTCCAGCAGTGGACATCTTTTGGCTGAGAGAGAGAGATTGTTTTATAATAAGCTTGTTTTCTTATCATCCAGGTACCTCAGACGAGCACCTGTCCTCAGTGCAGTACCTGTCCTCAGCAGGTCTGACAGGCGCGGTCGTGGTGACCACCCCGCAAGAGGTGGCCTTGTTAGACGTCCGCAAGGAACTCAGCTTCTGTCGCAAAGTGGGGGTTCCAGTGCTGGGGGTCGTCGAGAATATGTCGTTGTTCGTGTGTCCCAACTGCAATGTGAGTTATTATGGAAAGACTAGCTTGCTCGCGTGAATTTCCACTCCGCAATAGGTGGCCTTGTTAGACGTCCGCTAGAAGCTGCAATGAGTATGAATTCATCATCAAGTGGGGGGTCGAGTGGTAATGACACCTGCCTGAGGTCAGATAAGACCCGGGTTCGAATCCTACATGTGCCACATGAGTTTATATACCAATCTGACTTTTTTAGTTTAGTTTTCATCGACCACTTGCGCCCGGTGAAGGAAAACATCGTGGCTGACTGTTTAGTTTACTATTGTGTATACGGCTACTGCCACTAGATGGCGGTAGTCGTAAGTCATGTCAGATGCCTTTAGGCGACTTGAATAAAATTTGACACAGTGTTAGTAATAAAATACTCGATAAGAAGAATGAGGGTGCCATCTTTAAAATGAAGCTTGGAGATCAGCATACGGTATCCCTCTCGGTCAGCCACACATTGATTGGTGGAACTTTAGTATCGAACGCGAGTGTTCGAATTGTCTAGTGATTAACTGCACTGACATACAATTTTTGTCATGTATTTAATTCACGTATATCTCAATCTCTCGTAGGTGACAAGCTAATTATTAAAAATAAAAAACACGACTGACAAGTTTTTACTCAAAAACTACATACAAACATTATATACATTTTTTAAATCGCCTTTTAAAGCCCTTCAATTTGATACCCCACTTGATGAGATTGATCTAATTTTATTTTTTTGGTCTGCTATTTATCACATACCCGCCATTTTGTTTTTATGATAACGTGTTATAGCCTATGTCACTCGGAGGAATGCAAGGAATCTAAAAATACCTCTAACATCAAAATCTGTTACGCCGTTCAGGACTTATGGTGGAATAAAGAAACTTACATACATACATGGAGAGAAAGGAAGAGAGAGAGCATGTATGAAGAGAGTGATGAGTGTAGAGGAAGCAAGAGAGTAAAGTAAAGTAAAAAATGTATTTATTCTCCAAAACAGTACATGGTGAAGAAAGTTAGTAACTACAGAATGTATACTGTACATTTACCAAAACTGTAAGGAGACTGGAGCCTGTATTAGGCAAGCCTGTATCACAGTGCTCCAGGGCTCTCACACCTGGTTGTGTTACATACAATAAATCTAAAAGTAACTTAAAAGTAGCTTAAATTCGGGGTAACAAAACTTAAAATACGTAGCAGATTGTTTTTTTTTTTTTTTTTTTCTTTTTGTCATTCTGGGGGCGTTAGTAAATTTTCGGTATCACTATAATTAAGGGATTGCAAATATCTTGAGACAACTTGTTTACAAGAGTAAGATGTGAGGGGCAGGATTCGAAGTAGTGAATGGAGTTTATTATATAGATATGGACCGGTAAAGCAGAAAAAATGGTGGGAAAAATTGGTACTAAATAGGGATGAAACAACAATTAGGTGGTTACGTCTGGTTGAGTTAGGGTTGTACGGAGTAACGGCCCTCGGGTGGAAAGGCGCACCCGGGTCAAGTGTGCCTTTACCCTAGCGGGAATTTTGGTGCTAATCCCGCTGGCCGCTCCGACCCTCTCGCTGGAGAGGTGCTTCGGGAGTGAGCCGTGCTGGGGCCGCCGTGGTAGCGGCCGCCGCGCCGGGGCTGTGGAGCGTGAGAAGCACACGGTCCTGGCATATATGCGGCAGGGGTTGACTCCGTGTGGTTTTAGTGGGTTCAAGTCCCACATACCCGTCCGGCTTCCCGTGGCTGGATGGACGAGACGAAGGTCTTTCCACACGTTAAAAAAAAAAAAAAAAGGGTTGTACGGAGTAATGATGTGTTGTTGAAGGATAACGTTCAAGATGTAAAGTTGACGTACAGAAAGGACTTCACAGTATTGATACAGTTCTTGGGTAGGGAATTGAAACGGTTTAAAAGTGCACACTTTAAGAAGAACTCTTTGAGCTCGTTCGAGCTTTAATAAGGCAGTTTTACATGCACCTCCCCAAGAAGAGATACAATACGTTAACAGAGACTGGCCGAGGGCAAAGTAAACCATTTTAACAATGTTTGGGTCCGCTACATGTCTTAACTTCTTAAAAATGTACATCAACTTTCGGATTCTGCTGGCGGTGGTGTTTATTTGTGCTTTGAAGTTCAAATTTTTGTCAATGACAATTCCTAAATATTTTACTGTGTCTGATGGTGAGATATGTGGGCAGGTACAGGTGGTATCAGCGTGATTGATGGGATGGGAGTGTGCCGTGATAGATAGTTGAGATAAAATATTCACTTGCGACTGAATGTTATAAATAGAGAAGTTAAGTATTTTTGTTTTGTCTACATTTAGAGTAAGGAGATTTCGCTGGAGCCAGTCTGACACCGTATTCATACCAAATTGAGCAAGCTGATATGTCTCTTTCCAAGTTTTTGCTGCGAAAAGCAGAGCAGTGTCGTCAGCATAGGAGATTATCTTACATTCAGGTATGTCCAGTGAGAAAATGTCATTGATGTAGACTAGAAAGAGTGTGGGACCGAGAATGCTGCCCTGGGGTACTCCGTAATGGATTGGCAGGTCAGAACTTGATATTTTGTTTATAGTAACGCTTTGTGTACGGTCTGTGAAGTAGCTCTCAAAGAGGCTCAGCTGTGTACCTCTTACGCCAATAGATTCGAGCTTGTTTAGGAGGATAGGGATTGAAACGGTGTCAAACGCAAGATCTGTAAAGATCGTAGCAAGTGGAAATCGCTAGTCTCTGCCTACCCCAACGGGAAAAAGGCGTGATAATATGTATGTATGTATGTACATACATACATACTTACATGCATGAACCCTGAAAACATAACACTCCTTTTTTGATCAGTCGTGTAAAAAACCTTTTTTTTTTTTAGACCCGCAGCGAAATATTCCCGGCGACGACGGGCGGCGCCCCGCAGATGTGTTCGGACCTCAGTGTCCCACTGCTGGGCAGCCTGCCCCTCGACCCCATCCTGGCGCGCTGCTGCGATAACGGACAGGACTTCTTGACGGAATTACCCAACTCCCCCGCTGTTGTAGCGCTCAAAGCTATTGTTGAAAGTGAGTACTAGAGTTTATAGAGTAGATAAATTTATTTCAGACAGAGTCCATATAAAAAGTAACAATTTGACCTTATAAACTAGCTTTTGCCCGCGGCTTCGAATTTCCCACGGGAACAGTGCTTACCCGGGATAAAAGGTACCCTATGTCCTTCTCAGTACTTCTAACTATGTGTATGCTAAATTTCAGGAAGATTGGTTCAGTAGTTAAAGCGTGAAGAGGTAACAAACGCTCTTTCGCATTTATAATATTAGTTAGGATACTCTCTATTTGGTCGGATGGTTGACTGGTAGAGAAAGCCATATGGCGTTAAGTCCACCATTTGTACATTATTTTTGTAGTTATTATGCGCTATTCCCGGTATTTTTCTACCCGTATACCAAATTTCATAGAAATCTGTCCAGTAGATTTTGCGTGATTGAGTAACAAACATCCTCACAAACTCACATCCTAACTTTCGCAGTTATAATATTAAAGTAGGATTTGGTACTATGCAACACTAGCTGTTTTATTTATTTACTAGCCGCGCCCCGGGGCTTTGCTCCCTTGGGAATTTCGGAGTAAAAAGTACCCTATGCTATTCCCGGTATTTTTCTAACCGTATATCAAATTTCATCGAAATCCGTATTTTGCGTGAAACACCCTCACAAACTAACAGACTCACATCCATCGACAAAACATTCGTTATTTTTACACAACTAAACAAAAAAGTAGTGTTGTTTTCAGGGTTTATGTATGTAAGTTTCTTCTTCTAAGGACACAGGGTGTAAAATGTACCGTCAAAAGTGGTGTTGTTGCGGTTTTACGATTCTATGTTATAAAGGACTCACAATTTCGTTAGATAGTCGTAATAGAAGCTTTAGAGCATGAAATTGTGCATTAAATGAGAGTAAATACTTGTTTTTTGGACAACCCGTTCCCGTTCGTCGAAGTTGAACAAATTTTAAATTTTTATAACTAATTCAGTAATTTCAATTATTTTCAATCACGCAAAACCACTGAACGGATTTCGATAAAATTTGATATACGAGTAAAACCTTAAAAGTATATAGGCTTCTTTTTATTTAGAAATTGTCACGAGATTGAAGACGGGCGGCGCCACCTAGTATAAATGCCATGTCGGATGTATGTTTGTTACTCAATCACACGCTACACGGGTAGAGTTAAACCTAAGAATCCACAGTCTACTTTTTTTCTAAAATTCTCACGGGAGCGAAGCCTCGGGGCGCATCTAGTATATATTATCATAAATGATAAAGTTCCCATACAAACTTGCAATTTTTGTCACTCAATCAGTCTACTGGACAAATCTTAAGGAAATCTGGCACGCAAATAGAGCAAGTCTTGAAAATTCACATACACAATTTTTATCCCGATATTCCCAAGTGAGCCCCGGGGCTTAGCAAGTTTTCTATACCTATTAAAAATGCTATATTAGCTGCGCCCTACTTCCGAAGGAATTTCGGGTTAAAGAGTACCCTATGTGCTATATCCTGTATTTTTCTAGTAATGTAGGTATCAAATTTCATCAAAATCCGTCCAGTAGATTTTGCGTAGTTGAGTATCAAACATTCATCCTCGCACATGTCTAAACTTTCGCATTTAAAATATCTGTGGATTTTGTTCAATTTCGATGAGCACTAGTATGGGATCGGGTGGTCCAAAATATATGTATTTAGTCCCATAAGACGCAGAATTTAATAGAACCATGTTTTCGCATTTGTGGGTCTTTTTCGAGATATAATAGTAAAACCGCAACAATACCCCTTTTTTGTAGGTACATTTTCACCCCTTGTGCCCAATCACAACTTTTTGGAGGGGAGACACTAGGATATTCATATAGGGCTACTAACGAAGCCATTAAAACAATAAAAGCTCTTGTAAGCTTTAAGTTCGAATTGAATTCTTTAATTCTACCAGCCTATAAATGTCTTAACAGATTTTGATGCGAGAGGTATTTTTAGATTCCTTGCATTCCTCCGAGTGACATAGGCTATGTGAGTTATCAGTCGTGTTTTTTTTTATTTTTTAATGCCTAATAAGATTGTTTTATGAATGAGAATATATTTGTTCACAGAACTTGTAAATTCCATCAGTGGTTCTTCGAATTGAGACTCCAGTGGGACTCCTTTCACTGTGTGCCTAGTCTTATAGTTTAAACTGTATGTATTTTTTATTATTAAGAAAAAAGAAACATGTAAAAAAAAGGTTTGGCGTTATAGAATGCCCGGCAGATGTAAAACATCTGAGCATCGATGGCACGATGATTACACCATTTTCCGTCACGGTATGCAAGTTGATATTACTGCCAAGCCGCACAAATAGATGTATTTACATCAATAAAAAGGTCTTTTTACATAGTCCATATGAAAGTTTCGTTATGAAGTCGGACGATCGAATTTACGAGATTAGACAGATGGTATAATATTGATTGTTGTGATGGCTAATAAATTATGTTTTCAATAAAGTAATCAAATATTTATGATAAAATAAAAACTATTAAAAGTTGTTTTGTTTTTATTTCACTTTTACGATATTCTTGAAGGAGCAACTCCAAGCTGTTATTATAGGAATGAAAGAAAAAAAACGGTAAGGGCTCGTGCAGCGTGCCGGCGACTTGGCGCGACTTTGGTCGCACCGACGCGACCGACTTACTCTCGACTCGCGGCGACTTGATTGAACGTGTATAACTAAACGGCTGAGTGCAGCGTGCACGCGACTGGCGACCAGTGGTCGCGCGACTTGCAGCGACCAGTCGTCACAGTCGCTTGCGATTGCACAGCGCAGTACTTAATTGATATCTATTTTATAATAATAATGGATGCAGAAGGTTTAATAGATGCAGTTCGTAGTCGCCCGGCACTTTGGAACCAAAAACATAGAAAATCCCAAGATAGATATTTTTTTGCCAATGTAAATAATTGTATATACTACATGATATGCTTATTTACGAAGACAAATATTATGCCTTATGTTCAGTACTAATACAAATAGTTAACTATTGTAAATTGCTATCGATCGGTCGCAAGTAATCGCTGGTCGCTAGTCGCCCGCACGCTGCACTGTTTTTAGTAGCAGAAAGTCGCCGCGAGTCGGTGCGACCGTGGTGCGACCTAAGTCGCGCGAAGTCGCCGGCACGCTGCACGAGCCCTAACCTGGTAAATAACGGTATCCTGAGCGCGGGCAGACCGCTGGGACTCGCCAATGCTCATTCATTCACCCACACATAATGACCACCAATACAGATAATAACCAAACTTCCTTGATAATAACCTATTATATATTTATTTATATTTCTAGCTATATTTTATTGCACGTAAAATATTATATTTTGTTATCATAAGGCGGCGGAGAGCTTATTTTTGTAGTAATAGTTGCAAGTGCACTTTAGTTAACATCGCATATATTAATTGTAACTTTTACTTTAATTCCCTAAATCCAGATTTCTCTAGTTTGGGAATTATGGAATTCATGTACTTTATACATTTCCACCATTTCTATTCAGGTATAATTTTCCATTGTACTCATTTCGGCTGGTCCTTGGCGATGCCCTCTGTCGATGGTAGTTGGTTGAGCGATGGATCCGCCTGAATGCGAATGTAATTAGAATGGGTCAATGCTGGCTGGATAAGGATCTTATACACTGCTTGCGTCCTTAGGCAGCTGCTATCATCTTTTATTTTGTTTGTTTTTGTGAATGTTGGCCTTTGATAGGCGGTGGCAGCAGCTAGCGAGAGATAGTTGGAGAAATAAGGGGAGGCTTTTGCCCAGCAGTGGGACCTATTAGCTAAATAAAAAAAATTAACGTCCGAAAAAGCGTAAATAAAAAAAGTGGAAAAGTGTTTGTATAAATGCGAAAGTGAGTTTGTTACCTCTTCACGTTCTATCTACTGAACCAATCTTCCTGAAATTCCGCATACACATACGAGTACTGGGAAGGACATACGGTACCTATCATCCCCGGGTAAAAGCACTGTTTCCGTGGAAAATTCACGCGGGCGAAGCCGCGGGCAAAAGCTAGTTTATAAGGTCAAATTGTTACTCTTTAAATGGACTCTGTCTGAAATAAATGTATTTATTATTATCAATCAATACATATATATATATATATATATCTATACATATAATAAAACAGTACAAATATTTTGTCTGTACATTTAATATTTTTGACTGAAATGGATAGAGGGACACTTAAAAAGAGGAATAAAAAACAAAAAAAATTTTTTTTTAATTTCTTGTCTGTCTGTCTGTCTGTATGTATGATCACGCTAATCTCCGAAAGTACTGAACCGATTTGAATGAAACTTTTTTTGTTGTATAGCTATTAAGCCTGGGCAACATATAGGCTATAATTTATTTTGAAAACTGGAACACCTGTTGAAGAACCTTAACAGAACAGCTAAACTATAAGAAATATGGAAATGGTGCCTTAACAAAAGTCGTTCAACCTGATGAGCATTTTCTGCTCACGTATAAAAATTGAAGATCTGGAACATCTGATGAAAAACTCCAAGAGAGATTTTTCATCTAAGCGAAACTCACGCGGGCGAAGCCGCGGGCGACAGCTAGTATATAATAAAACTGTAACTGGTATGTGTCTGTACATAGCGATATCTAAGTCTTTTTAAGGCTGATAAAAGTCAAAACATTTTTTGTTACAATTTTAGTCTGTCTTTCTGTCTGCATTAAGAGGCATCATGCAAAAACTACTGGACCAAATTTGATGCGGTTTTCACTGTTGTATTATAGAAAGTCTAACTCAAAATCTGGCTTAGGTTTCATCTTGATACACAGCTTAAAACCCGGAGAAATTGACGATAATAAATTACGCGCGGCCGAAGTTCGCGGGCACAAGCTAGTTTGTAATAATGATATTTATACAAATATATATTTAACCAATTTCAGTAACACATATGTATTATTTAAAAAAAACAACCTTGTTCACAATTTTGTTTAATTTGTAGGTAATAATGATGTTTATACAAATTTACAAATATTTAAATAATTTCAATAAAATGGTATGAATGTTTCTCATCACCAATCTATATTTACAAAGTCCCCTCCCCCGCCGCGTCTGTCTGTCTGTTTTCCTTAAGTATATCTGTTTCTTACAATCTATAATATAGGATGAATATGGGTACCATTTTTCTTTCATACCACTCACAAAATACCTTTCAAAACGGGTACAGAAGAAATGAAATATTGTGTTTATTTGCATTTTGGATGATGGGAATGGTGTGAGTTTATTGTGAAAACATACCTTGACATGCAATAATGGCTGAACCCCGAGAATTCAAGGAAACTACGGATTTTGTTCACAATCAATACTTATTTACACTCCTGGGTGAACAGCCTATAAGTTTTTACGAACTGTGGTCACATTTTTTATTATTTAGCCAAAAGGACGCACTGCTGGGCAAAAGCCTACCTTATCTCTCCAACTACCTCTTCTATAAGTATCACATACACATGGTGAAACTGAAGTTTCGAAAGTTCTTTATAGGTAGATAGGTAATCAGCAATTCACTGTCGTGAGGCTATTAGCTGAGATGATTCCAGAAAGTGTTGTAATTTTATTGTGAAAATAGACCCTGACATGCACTTTAGCATGTCAAATATTAGAAATTATACATAAATATTGTAAATCTCTGAGCTATTAATTATTAGGATTTGGAAACGACCACTGCTGAAATGAAACTTGCCTACTAGTGTTGCTCTTGTGACGCGGCAGATGTCCCCACAAGTTTGTACATAATATACATTTCGAGACAATTATACACCACCACAAAATAACAAGTTCAATAAAATGAAATTGTATTATTTTTAACATTCAGTCAGTTATTTAAATTTAAATTGTATTAAAAATAGCACTTTTAAATCGTCATATACTAATAAACTGGATAAAATAGTTGACGTCAGGAAACAGCTAAGGTTAGCCTCCAAAGCGCAAGTGGATATATAACATAGTTTACTTATAGCTAAGTTTACTATACTGCCTCCAAAGAGCAAGTGAACAAAGAGCGGCGAAAGTGCAACGGGTGAAGACGCGGCGTAATTCTTGTGAACTAGTATTTGTTTACGATCACATAGAAATGACCACTGCTGAGAAGAAACGCCGAAATCTGCGAATTCGTACGTACCTTAAAAGTACTGCCATAGTTTATAAAGTATGTCTACTACGCTAAAAGAAACTACAAGTTATTCATGAAACATACGACAGAGAAGTTTAGCGTATGATGATGATGAATGATGTATGATGATTAAGAAGTTAGAAGAAGAAGCATGACTATGATGTGTGAAACGTCTTAAAGCAATTCAGTACACATAATGGCACATTGCATTCTTCACAACAATAAATCGTTCTAGAAGTTTTTCGGCCTTCACGAAGGCAAACCGCGCAGTGTTTTCGTGTTTTTTTGCCATGCTCACGATTGTCAATAAGAGTGGGCCAATGTCCTTGTTGCACGCACCGGTGAAGATGATGGTGCGTAGACCTGTTGGTGCTTGCAACTAGCCTACGACTTAGTGGACAGCGAGAAAGATGATTAGAAAGGATAGAGTCAACTAGTTCTAGGCGGAAAGCGAGATGATCAAGGTTCTTAGATTTTGAAGATTGAAGAAGAATACGTGAATTAAGAATGGAACAATTTAAAAGGCGTTTAAAAAGTTTCATATACCACTTATTGCCACGTTTCCGCTCTAGTAAATAGGGCTCCAGCATATTGTCTTTTAGGTCCACGCCCCCCATGAATTTATTGTAGTCCAGTACCATTTGCGGCTTGAATGGTACTGGACGGAACATCGGCTTTGAAGGAACTCTAGGCAAGCCAGTAGAGGAACTATGACATGTTGAAATCATAGTTATTCTTTTTTTGTCTTGCCATGCTAACACTGTCATGTCGCCCGAATGGCGTGCAATGATCTCCCCCCTTTGAAGCCGAGCCCTATTTATTAGAACGGGAACGTCGCTGCGGCTTGGTCGCAATGTACCCACACAATCTGTTTTATGGTTTTTCAAAAAACGGGCTAATTTAGGCGAGTTATACCAGTTATCCATGAATAACCTGTAGCCTTTATTTAGCAGTGGAGCTATAAGTTTTTTTACTACGGCAGTACTTTTAGGCTCGCCAGACGATGATTCAACGTCTTGCGACTCCTTGCCCGAATAGACTATAAAAGACCACAAATAACCCGTTGTACTCTCGCACAACTCAAATGTTTTTATACCAAACTTAGCTGATTTGTTCCTAATATATTGCCTAAAATCGAGCCTGCCTTTCCATAATAAGAGGCTCTCATCGATACTTATATCTTTGGACGGTATATAATTGTCCCGAAATTTAATATTTAGATGCTGAATGATGGGCCGCAACTTGTACAGTTTGTCGCCGTTAGGTCCTGTGCCTACAAAGTAGGTTGCTCTTGAGAGATTGTTGTATCTTGTTCGAGTAAAAATCTTCCGGAACACTTCTGTCTTCATCAAGGGGTCCGCAGAAAAACAACTTTTGATTGAGGGCATACGGATGATGCCTATCATCATCCAGAATGCAAATAGACACAAAATTTCGTCGACATTTGTGTCAACCCATTCTACCTTAAACGAAGGCGACTCAATCTTAGATGCGTACGCGTTCGTTTCTCTCACAATTCGGCTTAAGATCTCGTCGTCCCAATATGAGCGAAAAGCATCGTAAGCCGAATTGTGCGCCTCAACTGAACCAGTACGCTCTACTTCAAAAGTCTCCTCCTTACATTCAAAACTGTCCATGCATCTCCATTCAAAAGTATCGTCCGCTTCAAAATATTCTTCATCTTCACTGTCACTCTCACCTTCATTACTGTCTACTCTACCTTGCGCTCTCGCCCTTCTATTCCTAATTACATCCCTCACCATATTTACTAACTCCGGGGGAACATCCGCATCTGTCAAATGTATTTCCGTTAGTGGGTTGCCCACTAACCACCTGTTCCCATGTTCCCGTTCAGGCCGCCCCTGCCCCCCTCTCCCCCCCGCCCTCTGGTGCCCCGGATACCTCTTCCTCTACCTCTTCGTCCACTCCTTCCTCTTTCAATCAAACCACTTTCGCCCTCACTCAGTTCAATATACAAAGGATGGGCATCGGGCGTCAAAAAATCCTCCTCCAGCGTATTCCCCTCGTGGTCGAAAATTTGTATGATCACTCCCGTCGGCGCTCTGAAAAAATTATTACTATAATTAGCTTCAATATTAGCTATAATACAACAATTGCATACAAAATCACGTATTATAATCTTTATAACAAAGTTATCTCTGAAAATACAATACAACTGGTATATGAAATTTGGTATGGATATCAAGGTCAAACATAGGCTACTTTTTCATTCAAAATTCAACCCGCAATGCGGTGGTGCAAGTTTGTATAAAAAACACATAAGACATACTTTTTACCGCAACAGCTATTGCAGGATATAAAAAACCGCACAACTAGTATGTAGGATCTAAAAGAATTTAACCAATTTCTGGGTATTTAATCTGCGAGTAGGATTGAAAAATATTGCTCTTTTTTTTGTTGTAATTTAATGATTAGCCCTCTTTTAACCAACTCCCTGTAGCCTGTGGTGTGGCCCTAGAATAGCACCAACCCATCTCTTCCCGTGGGTGTCGTAAGAGGCGACTAAGGGATTTAAAACACCGGAGGATGGGCAGCAGCATCTTTCCGCGTACTATGACATCACACTGCGATCGCCAACCCGCCTGCCAAGCGTGGCGATTACGGCAAAACCCCCCATGGATAAAATCCTTGGGGGACGCCTATGGCCATGGATAAAATCCTTGGTTGGGTCTTTAGGCTGAGAGAAGAACCAACTCCCGCATTAGATTGTCAACAACAACAAATAGTTGTCAACAACTTATAGTTGGGGACAACGCAAGCTGAGGCATCCCTATGCCTAATTTTGTGCAACATGCAATTGTTAGTATGGCAATCCTATTCAGGTATACGAAATATTAGTTGTACACTCACGTCTTACCTAAACTCCGTTTTTTCTTACTTGTCCTATTATGTAAACAATCTTCACAGTACTTTTTGTTGAAAATAAATAAAATATAAATTCAAACCTAAACATTCTAAAGTAAAACATTAATTACTCATGAAAGTAATTTCCTAAAAAGTCTATTTTAATTTATATTGTTGTACAATCGTAAAAAGACATGGTAAGATTGTTTACATAATAGGACAAGTAGGAAAAACGGGGTTTACTACGAGTACTATACTACGCTACGAGTATCTTACGATTCAGGAGGAGTCCTAATGGGCGACCGCGACCGAGACAGAGACGGTGAACGTGATCTGAGGATAGGTGAATAGGGCGGAGCTTCGGGTGACCTACTTATGTTGTCATCACTGTCATCCTAAAATATATAATATTATTTATTACACGTTTATGATATTTTATTTCATCATCCTTAAACACAGGTGGTCGCAACTTCAAAGAAAAAAACTGATCTATGAAACGGAGTAGCGTTTTGATGGCTGACTATTTCTATCTCTTTCGTACCTGCAGTTCCTCGTATAAGTGCATCTCTATCGGTGCCTCCGTTTTGACATTTGTACGGACACTCGGCGCTCTGAAAAAAATATTACTATAATTAGTTTCAATATTAGTTTAAATTGAATAAAAAGAATTTAAAATATATCCAAATCTACTTTGTATAAAAAACACATACTTTTTACCGCAACAGCTAGTAGGATGTTAAAGCATTTTCTCTTTTTTTTGTTTTTATTTAATGTTTAGCCCTCTTTAGGCAATGTATGAAATTTTTAAAACGCTTGAATATTTTTCTGGTTGTAGGAATAACATTCCTGATTAACCTGTAAAAATCTTAGATTTTTCTGTTCTACTAATTAATTATAAAAAAATATTGTTTTTAATTAGCTCAACAATGGCGGAGCTACGGCTGTAAAGGATATTTCCTATGCCATGTAATATTAAAAAATGCAAGTGTCACTTGTTATGTCAGTTTGAATGACTGTGATTGTCACAATGACATAACTCTTAGAAATGACAGTCATTAAATGTCATTGATCAAATGTCAAATGACACTTGCATTTTTAAAATTTCATGGCATGTGAAAGATCCCTAACAGCCATAGCTCCGCCATTTTTGAGCGAATTATAAACAATATTTTTTTACAATTAATTGGTAGAACATAAAATTCTAAGATTTTTACAGGCTAATCAGGAATATTATTCCTACAACCAAAAAAATTTTCAAGCTTTTTAAAAAATTTCATACATAGCCTATTATATTAATTATATTAAGCGTGCAATTGTTAGTATGGCAATAAATGTTTTTTTATTTATTATATACATAATCCTATATAGGTATACGAAATATAAAATATTCATTCACGTCTTATAGGTAAGTAGTAGGCTATGAGTATCTTACGATTCAGGAGAAAGCCAGACATGCGACTGAGACTAGAATGACTATACTACGCTACGAGTATCTTACGATTTAAGAGGAGTCCTAATGGGCGACCGTGACCGAGACGGAGACGGTGAACGTGATCTGAGGATAGGTGAATAGGGCGGAGCTTCGGGTGACATACTTTTATTGTCATCATCATCATCCTAAAATATACAATATTTTTTATATGATATTTTATTTCATCATCCTAAAACATACAAAATCATCCCTAAGGTAAATAGAGCTTAGGATCATTTAATTTTCCAGAAAAGCCCTTGCAGGGCTCATTTGTGCACCTATGTTAAATGTATAAGACCTAATGGGTTTGTTCCCGATGAGTCATACCAAGATTAGTAACACTGAGACTCAAAGGGAAAAAAAGTATCGATGAGTCACAGTATTACTCATTGCAACTGATGTTTTTCCCAATGAGTCTCACTCTTACTCATCGGCACTCTGTATTCCCGTTGAGTAATACTGTTACTGAACGAAACTCTGTAATCCCGTTGAGTATCAGAAATTAAAGATAACATCATCATCATCTGGGATCGGCGCAAAATATCCTTTCTCTCCACAATTTTCTATCCTTAGCCATAGTTTCATCCACTCCCAATACCTTCATATCCTCCCCAACACAATGCACAATGCATGCAACACAATGCTCTTTTTAGGCCTTTCTCTCCCCCTATATCCACCTACTTTCATTGACACGGCTTTCCTTAGTAAATGTTCCTCTACCCTCCTTAAAGATAACAATTGAAAATATTAAAGTATTGTATATTGTAATAATACCTACATATGATTTTATGGATTACAGAATAGGAAAAAATCTATTAAATTTCTGAAAAACAAATTGAAATTGTTATTTTCAATAGATGTAATAATACTTACAGAATAGTCATAGACTAAATGTGCTCTAAAAAAATATATTCAATACCTATATTTACTTATAATTAAGAATAAAAAATCTGTTATATTTTGCTTTATTATGTTACTTAAGTAATAAATTTATTGAGAACTAGCTTTCGCCCGCGGCTTCGCCCGCGTGAATTTCCCACTGGAACTGTGCCTTTTCCTGGGATGAAAGGTACCCTATGTCCTTCTCCGTACTTCTAACTATGTGTATGCAAAATTTCAGGTAGATTGGTTCAGTAGATGAAGCGTGAAGAGGTAACAAACAAACAAACGAACTCACTTTCGCATTTATAATATTAGTTAGGATTAGGATAACATTTTTAATTTGTTTTTCCGAAATTTATTACATTGCTTCCTATTCTGTAATCCATAAAATCATAATATAATACTTTAATATTTTCAATTGTTATCTTTAATTTCTGATACTCAACGGGATTACAGAGTTTCGTTTAGTAACTGTGTTACTCAACGGGAATACAAAGTGCCGATGAGTAAGAGTGTGACTCATTGGGAAAAACACAAGTTGCAATGAGTAATACTGTGACTCATCGATACTTTTTTTCCTTTGGGTCTCAGTGTTACTAATCTTTGTATGACTCATTGGGAAAAAACGCTCAGAAAGCCAAGAGACCCAGCTATTAGAAAAAAAAAATTATTGCCTACTATAAAAATAACTTATTCTAATGACTTATAGTCTTTGTCAAGGAGACAATGACTTATTAAAATTATGTAACAAACAAAGAGGGCTTACAACGTCAAGTTTATTATTGTCCGACATCTCCTCTTTGCACAACATGTCTAGAAAGTCCGAGGGGGGATCCTTGTTGACGCGCCGAGTGAACGACATTTTTATTTTACTCCAGCAAGATAAACTGGAAAGAATATACGCCACGTGTAAGTAAACATACTGGATGGAATGAAATTCAGTGGCATCCCATTAAATAAATATAAACTATACCCATTAATCAAAAAATAAACCACAACACTCTTATCAAAAACAAATCATCAACATACTGCTAAATATTTGATAAATTCTTACCTGAGTGGCCACAACTGGCAATAGACACAAGTGGGGAAAAAAGGTGGTAGACCTTTTGCCCAGCAGTGCACAACAGGACAAGGCTAGAAAAAAAATTTTTAGATTAGTATAAATAAATGACAGGTTTGTGCAAATTGTCCAAACAGCTGGGTCTAAGGCCTTCAAAACCCGCTGTTCAAAAGGAACCAAAAAGATCTCGGACCTCACCAACAAACTCATGGAAGAAAGACGAAACTTGGTTCTGCAGTCCTCTGACGATGCTGCTCAGTATCGACGTCTAAACAGACAGATCTCCAAGTCCCTAACGCGCGATTTACGCCAATTCAATACTGACCGTATTGAAGAGGCGATTAAGCGAAATAAGGGCTCAAAAGTGTTTGCAAGGGATCTGTCTGTTGGTCAAAGCCAACTGACCAAGCTGAAGACTGAGGATGGCAGAATCATTTCGTCGAAGCCAGAGCTGTTGGAAGAGGTTGAGAAGTTCTACGGACAATTATACACCAGCGTACGCGCACCTGTCAGTAATCTGGCCAAAGATCCAAGAGCCAGATTGACCCGACACTACACCGAAGATATCCCGGACGTCAGCCTATACGAGATTAGAATGGCTCTCAAACAGTTAAAAAACAATAAGGCACCGGGTGATGACGGTATCACGGCTGAGCTTCTGAAAGCAGGTGGAACACCGGTATTAAAAGCTCTTCAGAAGCTATTCGATTCCGTCATACTCGAGGGACAAACGCCTACGGCATGGCACAGAAGTGTGGTGGTACTTTTCTTCAAAAAAGGCGACAAAACCTTATTGAAGAATTATAGGCCTATCTCACTTCTGAGCCATGTCTACAAACTGTTTTCGAGAGTCATTACGAATCGTCTCGCTCGCAGGTTCGACGACTTCCAGCCTCCCGAACAAGCCGGTTTCCGAAAAGGCTTTAGTACCGTAGGCCACTTACATACGCTGCGGCAGATTATACAGAAGACTGAGGAGTAGAATCAGCCCTTATGCTTGGCGTTTGTGGACTACGAGAAAGCCTTCGATTCGATCGAGACCTGGGCTGTGCTACAGTCTCTCCAACGGTGCCAAATTGACTATCGATATATCGAAGCGCTGAAGTGTTTGTACGAAAACGCCACCATGTCGGTCCGTCTCCAGGATCAAGGCTCGAAACCTATCCAGTTGAAGCGAGGGGTGAGACAGGGAGACGTTATATCTCCGAAACTGTTCACCGCCGCCCTGGAAGATGTCTTCAAGCTTCTGGACTGGAGCGGACTCGGTATCAATATCAACGGCGAGTACCTCACTCACCTTCGATTCGCTGACGATATCGTAGTCATGGCTGAGACCTTGGAAGACCTAGGCACAATGCCAAGGGCGGATCCACCGTTGTGGGCACGATGGGCATGCCCACAACCTTAATAGACTTGTAACGTCAAACTTTTATGGACTATTGATATCGATAGACTGATGATAATAAACGATATGCCTTATTAAAATTTAAAAAACACAATCAATCATGATACGTGCGTGATTCGGAACGCAGCAAAGAGCCATAGACGATACGCTGACATGTTATGGCTTATGTCACATTTTTGACAACTTATTGCCGTGCCGCCAAAACTTCCGAGCCGCGTAGCAAGGGGTGCGCTGGCGCTGGCCGACTTTACTTAGTACCTACTTTTGTTTGTGCTGTGAAACGTAAGCAACCTAGCATAACCTAAAAAAGATTACTTATAAAGAGTAAATTACTTTGATTATTTTTTGAACATAATATATATTGTTGTATCATGGTAAGTTATTTTAATGAAATTATTGCACACCCCGCGGGGTTGCAATAATTTCATTAAAATAACTTATTATCAGAATATTTTCCAGAGCAGTTTTGACAACAAAAAAGATATTTTTTCTGTCATTCTGTCACCTTAAAATGTTAATATCCATACATCTTTGTTAATGGGAAGGGTGTGGCTTTCCAATTTCACTGTGAATTAATTTTTTTCGACCGGTTATCCCTTAGAAAACAATTAATTAAATAAAAAAAAGGGCTAATCGAAAATCTTCACTTGCTTGTAACGCGATTTATGAACGAAGTTGAGGGTTTATCAACTTGATCGTGTATCCAAAAT
This sequence comes from Ephestia elutella, assembly GCA_018467065.1. NCBI lineage: Eukaryota > Metazoa > Arthropoda > Insecta > Lepidoptera > Pyralidae > Ephestia > Ephestia elutella. The sequence continues at coordinate 18,598,258 of CM031592.1, read as the reverse complement.
ATTCACAATCCATATTTCTCGGCTAAGTTCGAAGATGGATATCACTACTTCACTCGTTTCAATGTAATTATTTAATTTTTAGACAAAATTGACAACTTTTTTACATAGAATCATCTAAACGTCCATAAATATATATATTAGGCGTGGAATCTTGCACTGCTGCCCTCTATCAGTTCGAATGTAAATCATTGTAATATTTACCGACAGCCGTTAAAAACGTCAATTCAATAATAACATAACCCAAAAACTGTATTTTAAAATTATTATAAATTGTGATCTAACGATACTTGTTATGAAGTTTTATTAATCAATGAAATAATCGAAAAATGTGACAGTCAATTCCCTGAGATTGCTTATGTCAATTAAAGATTGACGCTTCATAATATCTACTCGGAATTTGTTTTAATTTGGTTAGGTTATTTTCTAATGTAATGATATAAAAGTTTGTTAGAGAAAAAGGTGATAACGCATTATCATATGATAAATCATTGTTATAATCTTTATTTGTGAGTGATTATACTAAGAAATAAAAATCGCTTGTCTTATAAATTTAAAGCAGTTTCAAGTGTAATGTTATTAAAAGAAAGTGTCATATATATGAATATGACATAAATTTTCTTACAAATACTGGCAACTCTTCCGGTCAGCGTAGCTACCGCAGAGAGATCTTTTTCTACTCTTCGTAGAATAAAATCTTGGTTGCGTGCCTCAATGGCACAGGAAAGATTATCCGGGCTAGCTCTCCTAAATATACACAAAGATGTGAACCTGGATATCGATGACATTATCAACGTTTTCGCAAAAAAGAAACGTAAGCTTGAATTTGTAATTTAAGTAACTACCTAAATAAAGTTATTTAATGTAAAATGTACCCAGCATTTAATTTAATTTGATATTCGTAGAAAATGTAAAAAATAATCAAAATCTCGCCTGGTGGATTTCACTTGCTGATCTTACTTACATTACTTCTGATACAACTATTTACCCAGTCTAGTGACCCGATATTGGCTTACAGGCTACTAGAAAAAAAAGAAAAAAAATATAAGATATTGATTGAAATAGGTTTGGATCGAAACTGACTATTTAATTTGAAGAAATCGGGTCCGACTTCCTCCTAAGTTTATATCCATTCCTAAGGCCAAAGTCCTGATGCTCAGAAAAAAGGAAATAATCTAATTCAAAAGTTCATAAACGACTTGCATGATTGTTAATGAGCATGTTCATGCTCCGACTCGTACTTAGCCGATTTTCTAGTAGCTGTGACCACAACCTTTTTGAGGGCTGGATCCGCGCTTGCACAATGCTCGATGGCCTCTGTAGAGCCTCTCAACAAGTGGGTCTAAAAATGAACATGGATAAGACGAAAATCATGTCTAATATCCGTGTCGCACCCACTCCTCTAAAGGTTGGAGACTCTACACTCGAAGTTGTTGACAATTACGTATACCTGGGACAAACAGTTCAGTTAGGTAAGTCCAACTTCGAGAAAGAGGTCAACCGTCGAATCCAACTCGGCTGGGCAGCGTTCGGGAAGCTTCGCGATATCTTTTCGTCCAAAATACCGCAGTGTCTCAAGACTAAGGTCTTTGACCAGTGTGTGTTGCCAGTGATGACATACGGAACAGAGACGTGGTCGCTTACTATGGGCCTCATAAGAAGGCTCAAGGTCACCCAAAGGGCGATGGAGCGCGCTATGCTCGGAGTTTCCCTGCGTGATCGAATCAGAAATGAGGAGATCCGTAGGAGAACTAAAGTAACCGATATAGCCCGCAGAATCGCCAAACTTAAGTGGCAGTGGGCGGGGCACATAGCTCGCAGAACAGATAGCCGTTGGGGCAGAAAAGTTCTCGAGTGGCGACCACGAACCGGAAAACGTAGTGTTGGCAGGCCTCCCACTCGGTGGACCGACGACCTGGTGAAGGTCGCGGGTTGCGCATGGATGCGGGCAGCGCAGGACCGGTCGTTGTGGAAATCCTTGGGGAGGCCTTTGTCCAGCAGTGGACGTCTTTCGGCTGAGAGAAGAGATAAATAAATCTTTATTTCATGTAAGTCAAAGGTTCCGGGTTCGATTCCCAGTCAAGTGTGCATGATTTGTTATTATATATTTATTTATTATAGAAATGCGAAACTGAGTTTGGATGATTGGACACAATTTCACAAAATCTACTAGGCAAATGGGTGAATTTGGTACACCTACTGGTGAAATTTACTGTGACACTGTTGATTGGTTCATTTTCACTAATTATCTAACAAGACAATTAGATTAGAAGACAGTTATATACCATGCAGTCATCAAGCAATAAAGCTTTCCAGAAACCCAGAATTACCATAATCGGCCATTAATTTGAGATCTGACATTTGGAACAACAAATCATTGACAAACTGTTACTTTGCTTGTTGAGAAACCCAAACTGCTACATTCTGAATAGATTTTTATAGAATAACTTGCTACATAATTTTTTCATTGATTTGAAAATCAAAGTACATGGTTCTTGGATCTAGGGCACAAGTGGCTAAAATTATCGACACAGATTTCACTATCCAAATACACGATAGAGTTGATGAGGCAAGAAACCTTGGAATAGTATTTGATAGCAGGCTTCGTTTTGAAAATCATGTCTTGGAAGTTGTGAGGGGTTGCTTTTTCGTCTGAAAGTACTATATAACATTCGCAACCTTCTCTCTGAACGGGTGCGTGTGAGGTTGTGTGAGTCATTGATTTTGTCACGCTTTAATTATGGGGCCGCTGTCTATGGACCCTGCCTTTTGGAAAGAACCCGGCGCATGCTGCAAAGGGTTCAGAATGCATGTTGTAGGTTTATTTTTAATATCCCACCCAGAAGTCACATAACTCCGTATTTAAACAACGCTTCTATGCTGAAAATGGACTCGCGTAGACAGCTGCATCTGGCGACCTTGCTATTTGGAGTAATAAAAAACAAAAAGCCGGAATATCTTTACGTAAAACTAAATTTTTACTCACGGCGTAATGTAAGACCTTGTCGACCACAATTGCTTGTACATCAACACAAAACTGTTGCTTTCAGAGGTAGCTTCCGATATCAGGCGACCAAGTGTTGGAACAACATTCCTCCACCATTCAAGTGTCTGCCAAAATTTTCTTTAAAAAAACAAATGTTCTCCCATTAGTTACAAATTCAAAAAGATTCCAACCCAACACGTCGTCGCCGATAATGGTCGCTGCCTCTGGATGAAGTACTTACCTGGTCCCAAAGTACCTAGTCCTTACTCTTTAATAACTTTCCAACTTACTTTTTGCCCTTTACTTACTACTTTTGTGCCTAATGTAACATAACCCATAACTCGTACTCATAAGGGATAACAGTTACCTACAGTAGCGGATTTAGGGGGGCTTTTTTGTACCTACTGTGGAAGGAGTATCCATGACAGTGCATATCAAATTAAGAAATAACAGAAACATGCCCCGGACTGTTTTTTGTGTTCCTACTGTGGAGAGAAAATTCCATAACAGTGCATATCAAATAAAAAAATAACAGATTTTTTTCTGCCCATCTGTTTATTATCCGTTTATTTCTTGATTTTTTGCAAATCTGATCCTTCTGCAGTGGCGTAGTGAGATGGAGCAAGTATAGCATCAAGACAGGACGGATGTCGATTTGTTGCACGGTCCGTCCTTGTCCAAAGAAAAATCATGGATCCGCCGTTGGTTACCTACACTTAGCACGATTTCTATTATATATGTCATGCACCTATCTAAAGGATCTGCACTGCACCTACCTACTGTGGCTATAGCTGAAATTCAACGGGCGCTCATTGAGCACCATTATCGTTGAGCTGTGACCATTTTGTATTGCTGCAGCACACTTACACACAGCACAGCATGTGTGTCACAAATTATCATTTTCTTGTACGTTTGTTGGAGTTCTATGTGTGTTATTGTGTGTGTACTGTAGTGTAATTACAAATAAAGATTTTATCTATCTATCTATTTGCTTTCAGAAACCCGGTGATAGCTGTTCTTTTATATTAGTATAGCTAACACCCCATTTTAATGATAAAGTCTAACTAAGGCAGATTTAGAATAAATGGCTTAATCGGTATCTGTTATCGGTATCTGTTATTGTCTATGATACGAGCAAGACAGCGAAACTGAAGTGGGGGTAATGAGTTCCCATTTGCCTCCGGTGGCAACTCTGAATTTTTTATTCCCATTTGCCTCCGGTGGCAACCTCGCGGGGGCGACTGGGAACATACGGTGAAGCTTAGCGCTAGTCAATTTATCATCGCCGATTATTCTCTTGGCCGGCTCTGCGTTACACCAAATCCAAAGTGGCCAGTTGTTACTTCGCCGAGCCGTCCCAAGGGTGACTGCAGTACTCCATGAAAGATCGGACTTGATCTATACATACATATAAAGAGTAAGGCCGTCCGTACACAGAGCTACTTAAAAAGAACTAGTTACAAACTCAAATTACTAACGAGTTACTTAAGCGTCACCACCCATACATTCTCCATACAGCTCCATGTGCGGACGGCCTAAGAAGCTGTCGGTGTGAAGTAGCGCTTAACCCTGTTGAGAATTCGCAGCTTTTTGACAGATGATTGGGCTTTGGATTTGATGGTTTGGATTTAGTAATTTTCTAATTAGTAAAACAATGTACTTACATCGTATACAATATAATTTGTACCAGCACTTTACAAAAATCAATGATGAGTCGTGATTATTTTCTCTATCTATATTGAGATGATGAGCACAAACGAAATTTATAGGTTATGATGGATGAGTGCAGAGAGAGATGAGTGAGAATGAGAATGACTTTTCACTCACTGTCAAAACAAAAAATCAATCCACACAGACTTTGTAACATCTAATAGAAATAATATAAGAATTTAAAAAATCTTTAAATTTTATGATTTAAACATAGATTCATTCATTAAGATTGTTTACATGAACTATAGTGTTGCAGCAATAGTGTTGACTATCGATAATATTGTCAGTAGTATTGTGACTAGAGTAGTGATGTGCCGCCGAGAAATTCTCGCTTTCCGAAAACTTTCATGGAAAATTTCCGAAACTTTCCGGAAAGTTTCGGAAACGTTTTCGCTCAAATTTTTAAATTATATCCACCTTTACTAAAATATGTTAAACACTTCACATAGCATCATAGTATAGTCCTTATCGCGAAACAATATACCTGGCAAGCAAAACACACTGATAAAGGATGCGTTAAGAACCACCTGTGGATCATTCAGGTAAGCGGCATTTCTTTGTAATTAGGTAAACAAAAGCCACCATTTGACTCCTGAATACTCCTGATTGGCTTTCCTGCTTTGTGACAGAGGAATGGGATCAGATGTACACTTTTTAAGGACAGTATTTAGTTTATTTCACACAGTCAGGTGCAAAAGTGTTATTATAAAAATGAAGCCAAAAAATAGAGCTTTTGAATATTTTGGTCAAAAAAATTATGAAAGTGGTCGTAGATTAGATACTGTTGTTTATTTTGTAACTGCGAATATAAAATAAAAAACGTTACACGATTGTGAAAATGTGAAAAATGTCTTGTTGAAGTGAAGACTAGTTTTTAAAAAGATGAAACACAAAAGGATGCTCTCGATGCTCTACCTGCCACTGCCAGCAGTCCTGGGACCACAGAACAGTTTAACGAGATATATTTGATGGGGTAAGCATATTATATTTTTTTTATAGATAAAGACATAGTCCAGGTGAAGTAGGGTGACCCGCTCTCTCCCAAACTATTTACCAGCGCCCTCGAGGAAGTCTTTAAAACGCTAGCTGTCCATTGGAAATCTAGGGGCATTATGTCATCGGCGAAAAAAGATTAACTAATCTTCGTTTTTCCGATGATATTGATCTTTTTGCATCCTCCGCATCTGAACTCGAGATAATGCTACAACTAAGAACAAGATAAGAACTCAGCACGGCAAGCGTACAAGTAGGTCTCAAAATGAATCAAACCAAAACTAAGCTCATGACTAAAGGCACGAAATGTAGGGTAGTGGTAGATGGGGAAATAATGCAATATGTTGACGAGTACGTATATCATGGGCAAGTAGTATCTTTCATCGACCGGCAAGACAAAGAAATCGAACGCAGGATCGAGAATGCTTGGAAAAGCTTCTGGTCGATGAAAGAACTACTCAAAAGCAATTTTCCAATATGCCTAAAGAAGAAACTCGTTGACGTATGCATCTTGCCCATCCTTACCTACGGTGCCCAAACATGGTCTCTTACCGAAGAGCAACGGTTCAAATTGAAGGTTTGTCAGAGAGCCATGGAGCGCAGCATAGTTGGTGTCAAACTTGTCGATCGAGTAAAAAACACTAAACTGCGGTCTATGACGAAAATCGTCGATGTGGCAAAAAGGGCAGCTAGGCTAAAGTGGGACTGGGCGGGTCACGTCTGTCGCATGCACCCGGAGAGATGGACTCAAATTTTAACAAACTGGGTTCCATCTGATGGAAAGAGAAAAAGAGGAAGGTCAAAGACGAGATGAGCGGACGACCTGAGAGCGTTCGACAAGGAATGGATAGAGAGGACCAAGAATAGAGATACGTGGAAGGTTTTTCCCCAGCAGTGGGACACAGATAGCTAGTAAAAAAAAGACATACACTACAAATGACCTAAGTGGTCATCATACCGGACTGTTACACCAGACGTCCCGGGTTCGATCCCCGGTCGAGTCAAATTGGAAAATGATCTTTTTCAGATTGACCTGGCTCTTGGCTGTTTATGTAGTCTCCCAACACAAGTCTCGAATTTTCTTATATTTTTTGAATATTTAAAGCATCTTATATTTATTCAACTTGTTACATAATACAGTTCACAAGGCATATGCAAAAGCGGTTTATGTGACTGGAATGCAGTTGAGTATATTTGAACATCCTCTATCTTTTCACAAAACCCAATTTTGTATTGAACTTAAAAATATATTAATAGTACCAACCATGAGTTCATTTATTTTTAACTCCTCCTTTGTCTATTTCTGAATTTGAAATTTGATATTACTCAGGTATTCAAAAGTTTTGGTCGTTTTCATTGTAAAAGTTAAATAAAATTAGCATACAAACATTCATATAATTCAAAAGAATCGTACATCATAATAATGTGTCTACTAGAATCAAAAACCGCAATGTCCATAGTAAATACTCTGGACATTGCGGTTCAAGTAATTATTTGTACAAAAAGTTCAAGTTTGCAAAATACCAACTTTCTGAGAATGATCTATAACATTTTAAAGAAATCTTAGATAAAAATTCTCAGGAATGAAATTTGCAAGAAATTTCTCGAAAATTTCTTGGAAATTTTCCCAGAAATTTCTTGGAAAATTACTTCGGGAATTTGGAAAATATGTATTTCCCGTCATCAGATTTTCGTGAAAATTTCAATGATTATTAATCTTCTTATTATAAAGACGACTGCATAAAGAAAATTCGAAATTTTTATACATTTCAAGTACTTTTCCAACAATTTCCATTCTAGGGAATATTTCCGAGAACGTTTCCTGACCGTTTCCAACAATTCTCGAAAATTTCGGAAACGGCACATCACTAGAGTTCATGGCAATTGAAAATAGCAGTGTGAAACGGAATACTTTCACTAAGCCACTGCAAAAGGAACAGATGGGCAAAAAAAATTAAGAAATAAACCAGATAAATCACTAAATTCTTAATTTGATATGCACTGTTATGGGATTTCCCTCCATAGTTGGTACTGAGAAAGAGCCTGGGGGGGGGCACGTTTCATGCACTGTCATGGAATCTTCCTCAACAATAGGTACACGAAAAAGCAGTCTGCGGGGGCACATGCCCCCCCCCCCCCTAAATCCGTTACTGCCGACGCGTTCCATTGCGGCAACGAAACTGCGAAAAACTCTCAGTAAATACAAGTCCAAAAAAAAAAACTGAAGGAATGGTGTCGCTTTTTTTATTCCCCTCTATGCAAAAAAAAATTAAAATGTCATGTAATATTTTTGTCGTATTGAGCAATACTATTGAATTTTTGCAAGCTATCGATAGTGCAAAACTATCGATAGTATTGATAACTATCAATAGTTTGTTGAAATTTAGGAGTCAATATTATCGATAGTATTGAAAAGCAATTCTATCGATAGTATCGATAGTTTTGGTTATCATCAATAGTATTGCAAACTATTGGCTATTGATACTATCGATAGTATGACTATTTTTCAAGGTCACAATACTATTGACAATACTATCGATAGTCAACACGCTGCAACACAATCTAGACAGTTTAATAATGATGTAGATAATGTTTTGCTAGCCGCCGTGTGTTCGCAACAAGGAAGTTATATCCCATGGAAGCGAAATAACGTTCAAGTTTGCGTGGCAATTCCCCCACTCTTTCGGCGCTTAAAATGGCTGCCGCTAGTGACGGGCACTGTCGATAAACTTTATTATCGTTGAAAACTTTCGGGCAACGATACTTATTGCATAAAATAAAATCGTTCATTGTCCCCAACTCCAAAAACACGTAACACTGTATATTGATGCTAGTTATTTATTTTTTAAGCAACAATAGGTTATCTTTATACATAAATTTAGTATTACAATTTTAATATCACACTAATATTGTAAAGAGAAAGCGTTTGTATTTTTTTTGTTGGGGGTAATTCGGAACTACTAAACCTACTACCTAAATAAGAGAGTAGTTCGTATTCGTAGTAGTTCTTATTCTTTATAGTTAAGTAAACTACTCGCCTTGTACATACTGGTATCTGTGGTTGGTACAAGTTTGGGGGTAATCTTCGGAACTACTTAATCTACTACCTAAATAAGCGAGTAGTTCGTATTTGTAGTAGTTCTTATTCTTTATATATATATTCTCTAATATCGGAATAAACAATATCCTATATGCTATTCCCTTTATATTGGTATTCCTATATTATTGGTATTTTTCTACCCGTGTACCAAATTTCAGTCCAAAAACCGTCCAGTAGATTTTGCGTGTTTGAGTAACAAACTCACAAACATAAACGTCGTAAATTTCGCATTTATAAATCTACAACCAAATGTTTATCGATATAAGAAAATACACATCACTATAACGAAAATGACTTGGGTGAAATAATGAAAAATACAACAAACTAAGCTACCATGATACAAAAAGTTTGTTTTATTATTTCAGAAGCATCAATTTACGTTGTGACAATCGTTAATTTCGAAGTAAAAACCGTGTAAAAACTAAAAATTGTTTGCTAACCTAAAAATGGTTACTTGAGGCTGATTTTGAGCACGACATTGCATTATTAAGCATCTAGGCATTTTGTAACGTAATTGCTCTATCACACTATATATCAGTATCTTTAATAAACTCAATTTATATAAGAAAAATAATTCAAACCACAAGAACACTTGACAGGTTATATCATTGGGTTATATACTACTTACAGTATTTACGTTTGCTGGCTCTAACAATGGCGAATTTTTTCCACGCGTCCTAGAAACGGTGACGTCATCGCGAAATGTTGCCAAAAATAAGAAAAGTTAAACATCCCACTATCCTTTTTTACTTATGGTGTGATACTGAGGTTAAAAAGAGACTAACCTATTTTTCTTGATTTGGCGTCGAAAAGCTTCATATTTGTATGAACAGTTTATATAAGTTGAATGGACCACTTCCATAGATATAACTTCCTAGGTTCGCAACTAGCAAAACGGCATGTTGAATTTGAGAATCGAGCTTGACTCTGGTGTAGCATAAGTTAAAACGTAGTGTTTATATGCTCTTTGGCATAAGTTGGGAGATCGTTTTCATACTAAAGCCGGTATTAGACTACACGATATTAAGACAGTCTTAATCTAAGTAGCTTGGTCTTATAAGAGTTAGACAGTCTTACTCTGAATTCAGACAGTTAGATCGGGCTCGACGAGGCTTACTGTCTTAGAGTCTGAATAAAGAGTAGTGTAATAAGAGTTAGACCATTCAGTCTGCGCTCGCGCCTGATGGGAGCGGACGTGCGCGGCATGTTTCTGGTTTAATTGATGATAAAAGAGGTTGAGATATCAATGAGCTGAACCTTAGATCTTGGTAAGAGTTGCCTATTGCTAAGAATCGCAGTGTTACTACCAATCTTTGCTTCGCAGTCACGCTTTCTCTAAGAATCGTGTTTTCTTTTTTAATAAATGGCGTCACTAATTTCAACAGAAATTCAAACTCAGCACCTCCTACTCTAAGGTAGTTTTTAAAATCCGATGGTTCCAAAAGGCTCAGAATGTGCATATTTCGTAAATGCAAATATTCTTTCACCCATGTTTTTCTCTTCTTTCGCTGCTTTAAATTAGTAGTCAAGCTGATTGCAGTTAGTGCTACGGCAATTTTTTGCGATTTCGAAAAAGCATGTGCCATTACAACCACCAACGTCGACGTCTTGCATGCGAATGAGCAAGCGCGCGTTTTTCAGACTGGTGTAATAGTGAGCGGTAAAATTAGACTCGAAGACAGTCTGAATATCGTGTACTGAATAACGTGTAATCTAATACCGGCTTTACCTACTCGTCGCGCGGAAAAAGGCGTTTAACATTTCAAGTGCGAGTCGCGAATGCCCCACATTGCATGCGAATGCACATCATTCTCTTCCTGTTCCGGTGTTGTCATATCCAACATTTGGTTTTGTTTGATGGAATCCGCCGTTATCGACATTCCTGAGTGCTCGATGGCCATTAACATAGGCGAAAAACGGTCTGGCAATCCCGCCAACAGCAACGATCCCGTCCATTGATCATTTATCTCGAATCCAGTCCCACTTAATTTCTGCGATGTATCGATAATTTGAGTAACGTATGACGTCATCGAACTGCAGTTTTCAAGCCGTATTGAAATTAAATTCCGTAGTAGACTGATTCGCCGCGAAAAGCCACTATCATCGAATAACTGTCTCAGTTTTTCCCATAATTCTTTCGATGTTTTGACCGTCTTTATATGGACATACAAGGAGGGGTCAATAGTCATTATTAACTTGGCTTTTGTCTTTTCGTCTTCTGCTGTTTCCACCGCTTTATCCGATACTGGAAAAACACAATGCTTCGTGCCTTCTAAGACTAAAAAGTTCTCTGCCGCGAAACACCATTCGCTATAATTTTCTCGGCCTCGCAACTTCGGCACATTAACCAAATAGTTATTTTAATAATCAGTTATTTTTGCACAAATACTGTACAATCCGACTAATAGCACTTAGTAACTGTCTTTAACACTTGTAAACGTCCAAAATTCTTGTTAAAAACTACTAAAATTCCGCGATTTGAGCGTAACGATGGCCCATAACCTATAATGAAACGACCGGGATGGTTGTACGAAATCAACTAACAGTTCAGTACTTATAGAACATAAAACATAACAATGACATGAGATGGCAGCACAAGTACATCCTGTTACCACAGATAATCTACAATTAGCTGATGAACCTCTATGCACAGAAAAAAGAAATGACTACGTCTTCTATGCGCTGCTCGCTCATGGACAAACATAGAGATCACAACCGTGACGTTGATTTTGGCGGCAAATGGATTGCCGCTAGGTGAATCGCTTCAATAAAACTTGTTCAGATGGACGTTCACGCTATATTTTTGTAATATATTCCTAATGTTTTTGGTTTTTCCAATAAGTTTTAATATTATCAGCTAAATTCAGAAGTGGGATTGATTTGGATTGATTCCAAGACCACTTTCTGAGCCATCATGACATTCATGACTGTTTAAGGTTTTTGTTGATTTTCAGTTTTTTTAAGTACTTACTTAAATATTTGCTAATAGCATCGAGTGTTAGATGTACTTAATTGCTCTCAGTTTTACTGCTAGAAATAGCTATAAGTATCTGAGTCTGAAAGTAGATCTCGCTAGCGTGAACGTTCTTCCGATCCTGGTTTGGTTCAATAACTTCCAAACTATAATTGCGCGCTTGATGCGCTCGAGAATAATCCAGGGGCGGTGTTGTCGCCGTCTACGCTACGCGGGATGTTGGCTGGAGCTTCTTCCTCGCTGACGACGCCGCCGATGCATGATGCTGTCGCCGCGTGTGCAGCGTGCCCTGTATTTGGGCTTCAGAGTACAGCGTTTTCGAGTGCGGAAAACGGAAAATGTTATAAGTGAGGTAACAGATAGCTGATTGCTGCGATCTTCGATCAAAGCCATATCAGGTGAGATCAAACCAAATCTTTATTTCATACTAAAAATCAGTGTGATGATTATGTACTTGGCGCGCATAGGCCGCTGACGAGACGACGAGTCTCTGCTGCAGAAATTTAGTGACGGTGAACTAGACGGAACACGTTATGCTAGATGTTATAAGAGAACAATCTCGACTCGTGAGAGTATCAGACTGAGACAAATTTATTTTATATTGGGACAGAGAAAGCCAGAGATCTGTTTCTCTGTGTTGTTTGCGTAGCTCATACATTGCTTATGTGTAGGGGCAAGTGGTGGCTATGCTACTATTAGTACGTACTAACGTGTGTCCATAGAACTACTATTTCTTCTATGGTTCTGTCTTAATTATAGAAAGTCTATTCATAACATAGAAATATGAATACGCGATACAATTTCGGTACAATAGAAGTGTAATACATGGTACATAGAAATGTGAGTATCTACGCATGTGTTATGTAGGGTAGCTATCCCTATACTCATAAGATGGTTTTGTATCAACCCTGAACTAACTCCGTGTCGCCACTGTGCATTTTTAAAACATCTTTTCTGCATAAATAAATAAATAAAAAATACTTATTATTTGAGAATAGTGTAAATTAGTGTTTTGTTTTCTTAATCCGTCAATCACGGTGTTTTAGGTAACAATTGTTTAACAATCGAGGCAATACCCTATACGTTAGTGGTTGACAGACTAATAAATTTGATAGTATTCGATCACCAAGCAAGACAGCTTTTGTCAATTTAAACTTTTATTTGAGAACGCAATATCGTTAATTGGTACCTCGTAGTCGGTTAATAGTAGATAACTGATAGAGGTATGTAAAAAGTATGTACCTCGTTTTATAATTGAAGATTTGGGAAGTGATATTCACTTTTTTTACATCAAAAATCAGAAACGCACCAATGTCGGGCCGCGCCAACCTGTGTGCGTTACTTACGAATTGTTTATCGTTATTAGTATTAGGTACCGGACGGAACGCCTTCGCGTACGGTACGGTACAGGATGGTCAAGTACGGTGATGGCCCCTATACGGGACGTATGGCAAACTTAACTCTAAATGTTGTTACGTAAAAATAATTACAGCGATTGGACCACAGATCCGGAGGAAAATCACTGACACTTTATTCGGCGCCCCCAAAGGCTTGTCACCTGTGTGCGCCGCACATAGGGGTGGCTTGGGCCTGCAGCAAACTGAGCAAAGTAATCAAAGAAAGTAATGGTCAGGAGGTTGAGCGGTATTGTCGTATTCGTACCATTGTTATGATATGAATGTGGTTCGCGTAGAAACAAATTATTACTTCGCGAATGTTGGTGTATTATTATTTGCAAAAAATACAGCTCACCTTGGGTAGGACCCAACATGAATTAACTCAATATTCACACATGATTCTTTAATTTGGCAGTGATGATGTGGAGCTTGTCATCCGAACTGAACAGTTCGCCACGTTGCGATGGAGAGAACTGGCCCTAATCGAGAGTTCCTGCGAGAACTTGCCCAGCAGCGTGCTAGTGAATTGCTGGACAAGAACCGAAAGAAACAGGATGTTCGAGTAAACGACATTGTAATGCGTACCCTGAGGGCTCTGCGCTAGAAAGTTGATAGCATCCTGAGGGCTCTGCTAATTGAGATTTGTTGCACATCCTGAGGGCTCTGTGCTGTGAATTGATATAATGTGTAACGCTGCATATTGCATCATTATTGTGGATAGCAACCTGAGGGCTCTGCCAGAGTCTGGTTCGAAACTAACCTGAAGGTTTTGATTCAGACAATTGTGTGTATCCTGAGGGCTCTACACTTAGTGGGAAAGTAGACCGATCGTTGCGGAGGGAGTAAACAGATATGGATCGATTGGGTGTTGTGTGCAAGCTGAGGGCTCTGCACTACACTTAGTAACCAGCTCTGATAGTGCCATGGACTTGCTATATACTGGTGCAGTATATATTAGGTCTATGACTATTGAGTTCTTTAAAAAAAATTGAAATAAAATCATCATGCCAATCAAAGATAACCCGAGGAGTTCTCTGTCAATTCATGATGAACTTATTTCCGTTTCTTACCCGAAGCATACTTAACCGCGTGACACTACCAGTATAGTACCACTACCAGTTTAGTAGTGCCCGCAAAGTAAATTGAGAACAGGTTGTGGTGCCTTGGGAACTGCTATTCCCTTCAGCACTACCAGTTGAGCCATGGGAACGTTTACATTCCCAATGGCACAACCATGCGATGTCAGTGGTGCCTTGGGGAACTACTATTTCCTTCGGCACTACTAGGTTGTTTCAGATTTCTAAACTGAAAGTTTTAACTGTGTCCTAATACTGACAATGTTATTTGTAGGCCATTATATGTATGCCGTAGAGGTTCAAGCTGAGCCATCACCTAATGCTGTTGATGCTGAAGCGGGCGAGGACGCACCGGTATCAGGAACGGCCGAATTAGCTGATGAACCTCTATGCACAGAAAAAAGAAATGACTACGTCTTCTATGCGCTGCTCGCTCATGGACAAACATAGAGATCACAACCGTGACGTTGATTTTGGCGGCAAATGGATTGCCGCTAGGTGAATCGCTTCAATAAAACTTGTTCAGATGGACGTTCACGCTATATTTTTGTAATATATTCCTAATGTTTTTGGTTTTTCCAATAAGTTTTAATATTATCAGCTAAATTTATACTTATTTAATTATATTGTTTATGATATTTTTCAACACAGGTACTTACTCTATCGAAACTTTTTTGGGACACTTCTTATTAGAAAATAAAAACAAACAATCTTGTTTACAATTATGTTTTATTTGTAACTGAGTACATATTTTATCAATACTTTTTTGTTTACAAGTTTGTTTTATTGGTAATAATTATGTTACACAAGAATATTTGACCAAATTCAATCTTATCACTAATACATACATAGAATCACGTCTTTATCTCTTACGGAGCAGACAGATCCTTATTACACATAAAAAAATCCCCCGCCACGACCGTGTTCGCAATAAACTAAGACTAGTACACGGATTTTCATGCGGTTTTTACCAACAGACCGGATATGTGTTTTGGTGTCTGATTTACGCGAGCGAATCTGCGAGCAAAGATTACAAAGAAACAAGACTTATCTTATAATAAAGTAACAAAAGCGCGGTTCAGCGAACATTTTGTTTTTATTTATTTATTTATTTAACCTTTATTCTACAAACATAATTTATGGCACAAATAGGTTATTTAGTGACTTTTTTGCTAAAAATGAGCGAAAAATCAAAGCGGAAATTCTTCCGATTCAATGTGTTTAACACCGCCAAACAGATGAAGTTAAATTAGTGGTTGAAAATTTGATACCGCGAAATTGAAAGGAAAAATATAAGCTTGCATATGAAAAATTTAAGCAGTGGAAAATCAGTAGGAAATCTAAATCTTTATCCGAAAATGTTTTTTTTGCGTATTTCAATGATCTTTTCAACAAAATGAAGTAATAAATGAAGAAATAATACAGCAGTCAAGCATCGCAAACAATTAAGTAGTAATATCAAACTGGGAAAGTCGGTGTTGAATTTTAGTAACTGTACTTTTCATAATAATTGTAATTTTAATTAAATTTCTAGTTATTTAATATATTTTTATTTAAATTACTTGCTGGTTTTATTTAGATTAGGTACTTGCATTTTTGAGTAAAGCACTATACAAGCCTTGGCCCACAATGACTGCTTCGCTGGTCACGCTATGATTGCCTCGAGCTAGCCTAGCTACGCTCTAGGCCTTCCAGCTTGGCCATCATTGCAGCCCTTGCTATCCTCGCTGTAAAGGCCTCAACCTACGGTCTCGGTCTTTATTTCAGCTCGTCCATCAAGTGCTGCACGATGACCGCGCTGTGTCGGCCTGGAGCTGCGCTCTCGGCCATCATCATCATCAAAAAAATCACAATTACTGGACCTTATGTAAATTGATTCTCGTCTATTTACTGCGCTAATTGTTTTTAGTATATTATTTTCGCCTGTATTACTTAAATTCGAAAGAAACGTCGTTGTATATAATACTAGTTGTTTGCAGAGAACGTAGACCTCGCGATTATTTTTTCACATAAATGCTAATATTTCAAACACGGCTGAACCGACTTTGACGCCCAATGAACTTAAAATTTTTATTAATACTTTCATCAAAATCGGATCAACGGTTCAAGTGTTATCGCGGAACATAGGGGAAAGGTGTACGAGATGATTACTTGAGGCGAGATGATCCTTTTAAATTACTGAGAAACTACTAACGCCATCTAATAGTTTTGTGTGTCAAACGCTGCTCTAATACCCCCCCGCGCGACAGTTAATTTGTAATGGCGTCGCGAGCGACGATTGCGTTGCAGTGAATTTCTCTTTATTTTGCGTGCCTATGATCTAAGGTAAGTGTAACTTTTAGCTTATGTTATTTATATTGTTGGTGACCGATTGTAGAGACTGTGCTATTGGTGTATTTGTATAACGTTGTATTTAGTGTTTTCAGAGGTCATGGTTCAGTAAGAAATATTTAGGTTATGTTATTGAATGTAGAATGAAAAAATAGGTTTGGGGCAAGATGATTACGGCACTATTGTACAAGATGATCCCCGGGGATCATCTTACACTGAATATTATGATCACTTTACAGATATTTTTTGTACTCTTCTATATTGATGGTAGATTGTTTTGTTTATTTATTATCAATTAACTTTGTTTGTTTTAGAATATGCCGCGTAATTATAAAAGGAAAACGAACCGTGGTGATTGGTCTGAACAATCTATGATACAAGCCTTAATTGCGGTAAAAGATGGCATGCCGTATAAAACTGCAAGCAAGCATTATCATGTCCCAATAATGTCTTTAAAACGCAGAGCCAAAGGCAAAAACAAAGGAGGCTGTGGGTGCAATGAAATATTTGGGCGGAAAAAACCCGTTTTTACCCCAGAACAGGAACTCGAGCTTGTAAATCATATACAAGAAATGGAGATGAGGATGTACGGGTTAACCCGTAGTGCCATTTTATCATTGGCTTATCAACTTGCGGTAAAAAATAATATAACTCACCCTTTTCAAAAGAAAAAAGCAGGGTATGATTGGCTCCGCGAATTCCGTCGGCGACATCCTGAAATATCTTTACGAGCCCCAGAATCTACTTCATCAGCGCGAGCTCGTGCATTCAACAAGGTCGTGGTTGACAAATTTTTTTCCACATTGAAAAAGGTGCAGGATGAGAAACACTTTCCTCCCAATCGGATTTACAATGTGGATGAAACAGGCATTTCAACTGTTCCTACAAAGAACACAAAAGTGTTCGCAAAGACTGGGAGAAAGCAGGTGGCAAGGGTAACATCACAAGGAAGAGGAGAAACTACGACAGCAGTCATTTGTATGCCTGCTTCAGGAGTATTCGTTCCTCCTATGTTTATATTTAAAAGAGTTCGTATGAAGCAAGAACTTATGGATGGTGCACCTCCAGGATCAGTTTCGGCTTGCAATCCATCAGGATGGATAAAATTAGATGTATTTAATCAATGGTTTGACCATTTCTTACAACATGTTAAACCAACTGCAGATGACCCAGTGCTGCTGATTTTGGATGGCCACCTGTCCCATACAAAATATTTAGAGGTTATTACAAAAGCACAAGAAAGCTTCGTTACCATTGTCTGCCTGCCTCCACACTGTACTCACAAATTGCAACCCCTCGATGTTAGTGTTATGTACCCATTGAGCATTTATCATAACCAGTCGCTAGAAAAATAGATGAATAATAATAACGGCCGGACCGTTAGTCAATTCCAGATAGCCAAGATTTTTGGGGAAGCATACTTAAAAGCAGCAGTCCCATTAAATGCAATAAATGGATTTGCTAAGACCGGTATAATTCCCTTAAATCCGGATGTTTTCACCGAGGTAGATTTTATAGCTGCTGAAACAACGAACGAAGATTTCAATGAAGAACCCGACACATTTCAGATTAATGATAATATTATTGAATTAAATACAGTTAACAGACAACCTACACCACCCTGTGTTGAGGCCTCGCCATCCCGGGATGATCAGAATACACCCTCATTACCATCGGACAATTTGAATGAAGAGCCGTTGCCATCTACAAGCTTTGCAATGAATCAAAGTGAATCCCCATCAATCCTTGAGTCTACTCCGCAAGGTTATTTTAATGTGACACCGGCAGATTTAATACCATTGCCAAAAATTGTAGGCAAAAGGTGCAATTTGAAGAAGAAAAGGATGGATACTTCAATACTGACAAGCACGCCGTACAAAAATTATTTAGAAGAAGAGGTAAACAAAAAAGCAGATAAAGAAAATAGGAAAAAAGAAAAAGAAAATAAAAAAAGAAACAAGGAACACAATGTTAAGAAAACAATATCTAAAAAGAAACAAAAAGGCAAAGGAGTAGGCAAAGGAGTATCCAATAGGAGGAAGAAAATCTCGGAATCATCATCATCTTCCGAAGATGACAACGACGCAGAGTGTTTATTCTGTACGGAACCATTCTCCAGAGATAATAAAGGGGAAGGCTGGATACAATGTTGTATGTGTCACAAATGGGGCCATGAGGCATGTGCGGGAGTGGACGATGACGACCCTGATCATTTCATTTGCGATTTTTGTGTAAGATCACCCGGCAAAAAACGTTTAGAATTTTAGGTATATTTTTGCATACCTATTAAATTAATAATGATAATTTTGGAAACCTTTGGAATCTGTTGATTTTGTAGAGTTCATAATATTTAGGTATTTTGAATGTTATTATACATTTATACTATAATTTACGTTGGATCTCGTTATTACCTAAGGATTTAAATAATTTAAGACTGATTTGATAGTAGGAAAAGCGTGATTTAGGTCTTGTTCTGTACGATTATTAACTAAATATGGAGTTGCGAGGGTTAAATGAAAATTGTTTTAGACTGATTTGTTATTATAGGTAATAGAGAATTTAAACTTTTGTTACATTTTAGTTTATATTTTGTTCAAAAATTACTTGGTAGGTATACCACTGATCTCAAAATGTAAGTTTTTAAAAAACTTTAAGACTGATTTATAAAAATAAATAATTACATTAAGTTATGTTAGAGAAAAGCGCTACTGTTTACGATTATTTGCTGTAAAACTTAGCAAACTCTATTGATTGCACACTTTGTTACTCAATAAAGACGTTGAAAATTCTTAAAAGTATTTTTTTTATCCTTGAATTAAAAAAAACTCCCGTTTTTTTCTGAAATGGGGCATGATGATCCGCGGGATCATCTTGTCCTTACATACGTGATCATCTTGGATACCGGGTGTATAAGATGATCATTTACTAGTGTTTTAAAAAAATAAAAATATAGTATAGAAATATAAAATAACAACACAATTTTCTTAAGGGCGTAGATAGACCGATAAAATAGCTATAATTATATGCTTTCACATTTGCGTTAAGTTAAATATTTTTGTTCTGACAAGTATTCTCCCTTAGGGGAATCATCTTGTACACCTTTCCCCTACATACAAAAAATGTTTTGTCGCCCCAACTCGAATACTCACTTGCTCGGTCAATTAACGAAGTGGTCTGAAATGTATTGTTCCTTAATCTGTGATCTATTGTATATTTTCTATACAGGAATAAACAAAACTACTCTGTAGTACTAGTACTTTATAGTATTAAACGGGCTCAATATCTAGTTCTACGTTTTGTAAATCGTCTGACCAATCTCTCGGTTACAACCGGGAATATCCTTAAATGAGGAATATCCTAGTCTCGAATGCTCCAGAACACGGGTCCGCATTAAAGGTGTTAAGTTAGGTCATTATCGATAATATCAAAGTGTAGTGTGAACAACACTATTTTTTACTCGCACCACAGAATTAATATAAGTACTCACACATAGACGTTCACGTACACATGTGCAATATTTTTTTGCACATATCTCAAAGTCATCATCATCTTGTACTATCCTACATCTATGGCCATGAGAGAGGGGCGTTCTTATATATTTATTTTTTAACAAAATAATAATAAGTACTAAAAATATGTACATGTAAAAATATAAAAGATAGGATAGGTAAGGTACCTATGTTATGTTTGTGATCGAGTCTTAACTATAGACGGTTAGTACGAAATGAATATAAACCAAGATTAAAATGTAGCTAGGGTACCAGAAAATTACGAAATATTGTGTTTATTTGCATTTTGGATGATGCTGAAAATTCTGCCAAATTTTAAACGTTATGTCGTATTATAAAAGTTTTAAACATGCATAAACAGATGATTACAAGCGGCCGCTGCTGAGAATAAATGCTAAAAGAAACTACAAGGTTTTACGGTCGCTGCTTAGAATAAATGCTAAAAGAAACTACAAGGTATTTGGGAACGATTGGTAACGATCGCTGCTGAGAATAAATGCTAAAAGAAACTACTTACAAGGTATTTGTGGACGATTGGTAACGGTCGCTGCTGAGAATAAATGCTAAAAGAAACTACAAGGTATTTGTGGTCAATTGGTAACGGTCGCTGCTTAAAATAAATGCTAAAAGAAACTACAAGGTATTTGTGGACGATTGGTAACGGTCGCTGCTGAGAATAAATGCTAAAAGAAACTACAATTTGTTCATGGAAACATGGAACATTAGCGTATGATAAGAAAGAAGTTTAGCGTATGATGGTAGTAGGAAGTTATAAAAAAGAAAAAAGACTAAGAGAGATGAAAAGATTTAAAGCAATTCGGCACGCACAGGGGCACCTTGCATTCTTCACAACAAAATGTTGTTCTGGACGTTTTTCGGCCTTGACGAAGGCAAACCGTGCATAACTTTCTTAACTTGGAACCATGCTCACGGTTATCTATATAAGTGGGCCAATGTCCGTGCTGAATGCAGCGACTACGCTGAAGATGCGTAGACCTACTGCTGCTTACAGTTGCCCTACGATTCTGAGGACAGCGCGAAAGATGATGAGAAAGAATAGAATCTACAAGATCGAGTCGGAAAGCAAGATGGTCAAAGTTTTGAGATTTGGAAGATTGAAGAAGAGTACGAGCGTTGAGAATAGAACAGTTAAGAAGGCGCTTAAAAAGTTTTAAGTACCATTTGTTGCAACGTTTCCGCTCTATTAAATAAGGCTCCAGCATTTGGTCCTTTAAATCGACACCACCCATGAACTTGTTGTAGTCCAGTACCACTTGCGGCTTAAATGGTACTGGACGGAACATCGGCTTTGAAGGAACTCTAGGCAATCCTGTAGAACCACTATGACATGTGGAAATCATAGTTATTCTTTTTTTGTCTTGCCATGCTAACACTGTCATGTCGCCCGAATGGCGTGCAATAATTTCCCCCCTTTGAAGCCGAGCGCTATTTATTAGAACGGGAACGTCGCTGCGGCTTGGTCGCAATGTACCCACACAATCTGTTTTATGGTTTTTCAAAAAACGGGCTAATTTAGGCGAGTTATACCAGTTATCCATGAATAACCTGTAGCCTTTATTTAGCAGTGGGGCTATAAGTTTTTTTACTACGGCAGTGCTTTTAAGCACGCCAGACGATGATTCAACGTCTTGCGACTCCTTGCCCGAATAGACTATAAAAGACCACAAATAACCCGTTGTACTCTCGCACAACTCAAATGTTTTTATACCAAACTTAGCTGATTTGTTCCTAATATATTGCTTAAAATCGAGCCTGCCTTTCCATAAAGTTAGGCTCTCATCTATACTTATATCTTTGGACGGTATATAATTGTCCCGAAATTTAATATTTAGATGCTGAATGATGGGCCGCAACTTGTACAGTTTGTCGCCGTTAGGTCCTGTGCCTACAAAGTAGATTGCTCTTGAGAGATTGTTGTATCTTGTTCGAGTAAAAATCTTCCTGAACACCTCTGTCTTCATCAAGGGGTCCGCAGAAAAACAACTCTTGATTGAGGGCATACGGATGATGCCTATCATCATCCAGAATGCAAATAGACACAAAATTTCGTCGACATTTGTGTCAACCCATTCTAGCTTAAACGAAGGCGACTCAATCTTAGATGCGTACGCGTTCGTTTCTCTCACAATTCGGCTCAAGATCTCGTCGTCCCAATATGAGCGAAAAGCATCGTAAGCCGAATTGTGCGCCTCAACTGAACCAGTACGCTCTACTTCAAAAGTCTCCTCCTTACATTCAAAACTGTCCATGCATCTCCATTCAAAAGTATCGTCCGCTTCAAAATATTCTTCATCTTCACTGTCACTGTCACCTTCATTACTGTCTACTCTACCTTGCGCTCTCGCCCTTCTATTCCTAATTACATCCCTCACCATATGTACTAACTCCGGAGGAACATCCGCATCTGTCAAATGTATTTCCGTTAGTGGGTTGCCCACTAACCACCTGTTCCCATGTTCAGGCCGCCCCTGCCACCCTCTCCCCCCCCGCCCTCTGGTGCCCCGGATACCTCTTCTTCTACCTCTTCGTCCGCTCCTTCCTCTTTCAATCAAACCACTTTCGCCCTCACTCAGTTCAATATACAAAGGATGGGCATCGGGCGTCAAAAAATCCTCCTCCAGCGTATTCCCCTCGTGGTCGAAAATTTGTATGATCACTCCCGTCGGCGCTCTGAAAAAATTATAACTATAATTAGCTTCAATATTAGCTATAATACAACAATTGCATACAAAATCACGTATTATAATCTTTATAACAAAGTTATCTCTGAAAATACAATACAACTGGTATATGAAATTTGGTATGGATATCAAGGTCAAACATAGGCTATTTTTTCATTCAAAAATCATTCCGAAATGGGCGGTGCAAGTTTGTATAAAAAACACATAAGACACATTTTTTACCGCAACAGCTATTGTAGGATATTAAAAACCGCAACAACTAGTATTTAGGATCTAAAAGAATTTAACCAATTTTTGGGTATTTCATCTGAGAGCAGGATTGAAAAATATTTCTCTTTTTTTGTTGTAATTTAATGATTAGCCCTCTTTTATCCAACCCTAAAATACCTAACCCGCATTAGATCTCTGGGAGGAGGGTGCCTGAAAATCAGTTGTCTCCAACTTATAGTTGGGGGCAACGCAAGCTGAGATATTCCTACGCCTAATTTTGTGCAATTTAGATAAAAGACATAATATTAAGCATGTAATTGTTAGTGTGGCAATCATATACGAAATATAAGTTATTCACTAAACTCCGTTTTTTTCTTACTTGTCCTATTATACAAACAATCTTCACAGTACTTTTTGTTGAATTTTGTTGAAAATAAATCAAATATTAGTTCAAGCCTAAACATTCTAAAGTAAAAAATTAATTAATAAATCAATCATTTATCTATTTCGTCAGACATAGGTAGTACAAGGTGTATGGCATATAAGAATAAGTACTCTATGCTGCGCCATTTGGCATATAAAATTAACATAAAAAATAAAATTAAAATTGAATTCATGCAAAGTCAAATATTACAAAATTAATAAATAAGTTAAAAAAAAATAATAACCACGAAAGTAATTTCTTAGAAAGTCTATTTTAATTGATATTGTTGTAAAATCGTAAAAAGACATTTGTTTACATAATAGGACAAGTAGGAAAAACTGAGTTTACTACGAGTACTGAGTAAACTGAGTTTACTACGCTACGAGTATCTTACGATTCAGGAGGAGTCCTAATGGGCGACCGCGACCGAGACAGAGACGGTGAACGTGATCTGAGGATAGGTGAATAGGGCGGAGCTTCGGGTGACATACTTATGTTGTCATCACTGTCATCCTAAAATATATAATATTATTTATTACACGTTTTATATGATATTTTATTTCATCATCCTTAAACACAGGTGGTCGCAACTTCAAAGAAAAAAACTGATCTATGAAACGGAGTAGCGTTTTGATGGCTGACTATTTCTATCTCTTTCGTACCTGCAGTTCCTCGTATAAGTGCATCTCTATCGGTGCCTCCGTTTTGACATTTGTACGGACACTCGGCGCTCTGAAAAAAATATTACTATAATTAGTTTCAATATTAGTTTAAATTGAATAAAAAGAATTTAAAATATATCCAAATCTACTTTGTATAAAAAACACATACTTTTTACCGCAACAGCTAGTAGGATGTTAAAGCATTTTCTCTTTTTTTTGTTTTGATTTAATGTTTAGCCCTCTTTTTAAGAATATTATATTATTATAAGACAATAGGCAATGTATGAAATTTTTTAAAACGCTTGAATATTTTTCTGGTTGTAGGAATAACATTCCTGATTAACCTGTAAAAATCTTAGATTTTTCTGTTCTACTAATTAATTATAAAAAAATATTGTTTTTAATTAGCTCAACAATGGCGGAGCTACGGCTGTAAAGGATATTTCCTATGCCATGTAATATTAAAAAATGCAAGTGTCACTTGTTATGTCAGTTTGAATGACTGTGATTGTCACAATGACATAACTCTTAGAAATGACAGTCATTAAATGTCATTGATCAAATGTCAAATGACACTTGCATTTTTTAAAATTTCATGGCATGTGAAAGATCCCTAACAGCCATAGCTCCGCCATTTTTGAGCGAATAAACAATATTTTTTTACAATTAATTGGTAGAACATAAAATTCTAAGATTTTTACAGGCTAATCAGGAATATTATTCCTACAACCAAAAAAATTTTCAAGCTTTTTAAAAAATTTCATACATAGCCTATTATATTAATTATATTAAGCGTGCAATTGTTAGTATGGCAATAAATGTTTTTTTATTTATTATATACATAATCCTATATAGGTATACGAAATATAAAATATTCATTCACGTCTTATAGGTAAGTAGTAGGCTACGAGTATCTTACGATTCAGGAGAAAGCCAGACATGCGACTGAGACTAGAATGACTATACTACGCTACGAGTATCTTACGATTTAAGAGGAGTCCTAATGGGCGACCGTGACCGAGACGGAGACGGTGAACGTGATCTGAGGATAGGTGAATAGGGCGGAGCTTCGGGTGACATACTTTTATTGTCATCATCATCATCCTAAAATATACAATATTTTTTATATGATATTTTATTTCATCATCCTAAAACATACAAAATCATCCCTAAGGTAAATAGAGCTTAGGATCATTTAATTTTCCAGAAAAGCCCTTGCAGGGCTCATTTGTGCACCTATGTTAAATGTATAAGACCTAATGGGTTTGTTCCCGATGAGTCATACCAAGATTAGTAACACTGAGACTTAAAGGGAAAAAAGTATCGATGAGTCACAGTATTACTCATTGCAACTGATGATCTTCCCAATGAGTCACACTCTTACTCATCGGCACTCTGTATTCCCGTTGAGTAATACTGTTACTGAACGAAACTCTGTAATCCCGTTGAGTATCAGAAATTAAAGATAACATCATCATCATCTGGGATCGGCGCAAAATATCCTTTCTCTCCACAATTTTCTATCCTTAGCCATAGTTTCATCCACTCCCAATACCTTCATATCCTCCCCAACACAATGCACAATGCATGCAACACAATGCTCTTTTTAGGCCTTTCTCTCCCCCTATATCCACCTACTTTCATTGACACAGCTTTCCTTAGTAAATGTTTCTCTACCCTCCTTAAAGATAACAATTGAAAATATTAAAGTATTGTATATTGTAATAATACCTACATATGATTTTATGGATTACAGAATAGGAAAAAATCTATTAAATTTCTGAAAAACAAATTGAAATTGTTATTTTCAATAGATGTAATAATACTTACAGAATAATCATAGATTAAATGTACTCTAAAAAAAAATTCAGTACCTATATTTCCTTATAATTAAGAATAAAAAATCTGTTTGATTTTGCTTTATTGTTACTTAAGTAATAAATTTATTGAGAACTAGCTTTCGCCCGCGTGAATTTCCCACTGGAACTGTGCCTTTTCCCGGAATGAAAGGTACACTATGTCCTTCTCCGTACTTCTATGTGTATGCAAAATTTCAAGTAGATTGGTTCAGTAGATGAAGCGTGAAGAGGTAACAAACAAACGAACTCACTTTCGCATTTATCATATTAGTTAGGATTAGGATAACATTTTCAATTTTTATCCGAAATTAATTACATTGCTTCCTATTCTGTAATCCATAAAATCATAATATAATACTTTAATATTTTCAATTGTTATCTTTAATTTCTGATACTCAACGGGATTACAGAGTTTCGTTTAGTAACAGTGTTACTCAACGGGAATACAAAGTGTCGATGAGTAAGAGTGTGACTCATTGGGAAAAACACAAGTTGCAATGAGTAATACTGTGACTCATCGATACTTTTTTCCCTTTGAGTCTCAGTGTTACAAATCTTGGTATGACTCATCGGGAACAAACGCTCAGAAAGCCAAGAGACCCAGCTATTAGAAAAAATAATTATTGCCTACTATAAAAATAACTTATTCTAATGACTTATAGTCTTTGTCAAGGAGACAATGACTTATTAAAATTATGTAACAAACAAAGAGGGCTTACAACGTCAAGTTTATTATTGTCTGACATCTCCTCTTTGCACAACATGTCTAGAAAGTCCGAGGGGGGATCCTTGTTGACGCGCCGAGTGAACGACATTTTTATTTTACTCCAGCAAGATAAACTGGAAAGAATATACGCCACGTGTAAGTAAACATACTGGATGGAATGAAATTCAGTGGCATCCCATTAAATAAATATAAACTATACCCATTAATCAAAAAATAAACCACAACACTCTTATCAAAAACAAATCATCAACATACTGCTAAATATTTGATAAATTCTTACCTGAGTGGCCACAACTGGCAATAGACACAAGTGGGGAAAAAAGGTGGTAGACCTTTTGCCCAGCAGTGCACAACAGGACAAGGCTAGAAAAAAAAATTTTAGATTAGTATAAATAAATCTTTATTTCATGTAAGTCAAAGGTTCCGGGTTCGATTCCCAGTCAAGTGTGCATGATTTGTTATTATATATTTATTTATTATAGAAATGCGAAACTGAGTTTGGATGATTGGACACAATTTCACAAAATCTACTAGGCAAATGGGTGAATTTGGTACACCTACTGGTGAAATTTACTGTGACACTGTTGATTGGTTCATTTTCACTAATTATCTAACAAGACAATTAGATTAGAAGACAGTTATATACCATGCAGTCATCAAGCAATAAAGCTTTCCAGAAACCCAGAATTACCATAATCGGCCATTAATTTGAGATCTGACATTTGGAACAACAAATCATTGACAAACTGTTACTTTGCTTGTTGAGAAACCCAAACTGCTACATTCTGAATAGATTTTTATAGAATAACTTGCTACATAATTTTTTCATTGATTTGAAAATCAAAGTACATGGTTCTTGGATCTAGGGCACAAGTGGCTAAAATTATCGACACAGATTTCACTATCCAAATACACGATAGAGTTGATGAGGCAAGAAACCTTGGAATAGTATTTGATAGCAGGCTTCGTTTTGAAAATCATGTCTTGGAAGTTGTGAGGGGTTGCTTTTTTCGTCTGAAAGTACTATATAACATTCGCAACCTTCTCTCTGAACGGGTGCGTGTGAGGTTGTGTGAGTCATTGATTTTGTCACGCTTTAATTATGGGGCCGCTGTCTATGGACCCTGCCTTTTGGAAAGAACCCGGCGCATGCTGCAAAGGGTTCAGAATGCATGTTGTAGGTTTATTTTTAATATCCCACCCAGAAGTCACATAACTCCGTATTTAAACAACGCTTCTATGCTGAAAATGGACTCGCGTAGACAGCTGCATCTGGCGACCTTGCTATTTGGAGTAATAAAAAACAAAAAGCCGGAATATCTTTACGTAAAACTAAATTTTTACTCACGGCGTAATGTAAGACCTTGTCGACCACAATTGCTTGTACATCAACACAAAACTGTTGCTTTCAGAGGTAGCTTCCGATATCAGGCGACCAAGTGTTGGAACAACATTCCTCCACCATTCAAGTGTCTGCCAAAATTTTCTTTAAAAAACAAATGTTCTCCCATTAGTTACAAATTCAAAAAGATTCCAACCCAACACGTCGTCGCCGATAATGGTCGCTGCCTCTGGATGAAGTACTTACCTGGTCCCAAAGTACCTAGTCCTTACTCTTTAATAACTTTCCAACTTACTTTTTGCCCTTTACTTACTACTTTTGTGCCTAATGTAACATAACCCATAACTCGTACTCATAAGGGATAACAGTTACCTACAGTAGCGGATTTAGGGGGGGGGGGGGCTTTTTTGTACCTACTGTGGAAGGAGTATCCATGACAGTGCATATCAAATTAAGAAATAACAGAAACATGCCCCAGACTGTTTTTTGTGTTCCTACTGTGGAGAGAAAATTCCATAACAGTGCATATCAAATAAAAAAATAACAGATTTTTTTCTGCCCATCTGTTTATTATCCGTTTATTTCTTAATTTTTTGCAAATCTGGTCCTTCTGCAGTGGCGTAGTGAGATGGAGCAAGTATAGCATCAAGACAGGACGGATGTCGATTTGTTGCACGGTCTGTCCTTGTGCCCCCCCAAAGAAAAATCATGGATCCGCCGTTGGTTACCTACACTTAGCATGATTTCTATTATATATGTCATGCACCTATCTAAAGGATCTGCACTGCACCTACCTACTGTGGCTATAGCTGAAAATCAACGGGCGCTCATTGAGCACCATTATCGTTGAGCTGTGACCATTTTGTATTGCTGCAGCACACTTACACACAGCACAGCATGTGTGTCACAAATTATCATTTTCTTGTACATTTGTTGGAGTTCTATGTGTGTTATTGTGTGTGTACTGTAGTGTAATTACAAATAAAGATTTTATCTATCTATCTATTTGCTTTCAGAAACCCGGTGATAGCTGTTCTTTTTTATTCTAACACCCCATTTTAATGATAAAGTCTAACTAAGGCAGATTTAGAATAAATGGCTTAATCGGTATCTGTTATCGGTATCTGTTATTGTCTATGATACGAGCAAGACAGCGAAACTGAAGTGGGGGTAATGAGTTCCCATTTGCCTCCGGTGGCAACTCTGAATTTTTTATTCCCATTTGCCTCCGGTGGCAACCTCGCGGGGGCGACTGGGAACATACGGTGAAGCTTAGCGCTAGTCAATTTATCATAGCCGATTATTCTCTTGGCCGGCTCTGCGTTACACCAAATCCAAAGTGGCCAGTTGTTACTTCGCCGAGCCGTCCCAAGGGTGACTGCAGTACTCCATGAAAGATCGGACTTGATCTATACATACATATAAAGAGTAAGGCCGTCCGTACACAGAGCTACTTAAAAAGAACTAGTTACAAACTCAAATTACTAACGAGTTACTTAAGCGTCACCGCCCATACATTCTCCATACAGCTCCATGTGCGGACGGCCTAAGAAGCTGTCGGTGTGAAGTAGCGCTTAACCCTATTGAGAATGCGCAGCTTTTTGACAGATGATTGGGCTTTGGATTTAGTAATTTTCTAATTAGTAAAACAATGTACTTACATCGTATACAATATAATTTGTACCAGCACTTTACAAAAATCAATGATGAGTCGTGATTATTTTCTCTATCTATATTGAGATGATGAGCACAAACGAAATTTATAGGTTATGATGGATGAGTGCAGAGAGAGATGAGTGAGAATGAGAATGACTTTTCACTCACTGTCAAAACAAAAAATCAATCCACACAGACTTTGTAACATCTAATAGAAATAATATAAGAATTTAAAAAATCTTTAAATTTTATGATTTAAACATAGATTCATTCAATAAGATTGTTTACATGAACTATAGGGTTGCAGCAATAGTGTTGACTATCGATAATATTGTCAGTAGTATTGTGACTAGAGTAGTGATGTGCCGCCGAGAAATTCTCGCTTTCCGAAAACTTTCATGGAAAATTTCCGAAACTTTCCGGAAAGTTTCGGAAACGTTTTCGCTCAAATTTTTAAATTATATCCACCTTTACTAAAATATGTTAAACACTTCACATAGCATCATAGTATAGTCCTTATCGCGAAACAATATACCTGGCAAGCAAAACACACTGATAAAGGATGCGTTAAGAACCACCTGTGGATCATTCAGGTAAGCGGCATTTCTTTGTAATTAGGTAAACAAAAGCCACCATTTGACTCCTGAATACTCCTGATTGGCTTTCCTGCTTTGTGACAGAGGAATGGGATCAGATGTACACTTTTTAAGGACAGTATTTAGTTTATTTCACACAGTCAGGTGCAAAAGTGTTATTATAAAAATGAAGCCAAAAAATAGAGCTTTTGAATATTTTGGTCAAAAAAATTATGAAAGTGGTCGTAGATTAGATACTGTTGTTTATTTTGTAACTGCGAATATAAAATAAAAAACGTTACACGATTGTTGAAAATGTGAAAAATGTCTTGTTGAAGTGAAGACTAGTTTTTAAAAAAGATGAAACACAAAAGGATGCTCTCGATGCTCTACCTGCCACTGCCAGCAGTCCTGGGACCACAGAACAGTTTAACGAGATATATTTGATGGGGTAAGCATATTATATTTTTTTTATAGATAAAGACATAGTCCAGGTGAAGTAGGGTGACCCGCTCTCTCCCAAACTATTTACCAGCGCCCTCGAGCAAGTCTTTAAAACGCTAGCTGTCCATTGGAAATCTAGGGGCATTATGTCATCGGCGAAAAAAGATTAACTAATCTTCGTTTTTCCGATGATATTGATCTTTTTGCATCCTCCGCATCTGAACTCGAGATAATGCTACAACTAAGAACAAGATAAGAACTCAGCACGGCAAGCGTACAAGTAGGTCTCAAAATGAATCAAACCAAAACTAAGCTCATGACTAAAGGCACGAAATGTAGGGTAGTGGTAGATGGGGAAATAATGCAATATGTTGACGAGTACGTATATCATGGGCAAGTAGTATCTTTCATCGACCGGCAAGACAAAGAAATCGAACGCAGGATCGAGAATGCTTGGAAAAGCTTCTGGTCGATGAAAGAACTACTCAAAAGCAATTTTCCAATATGCCTAAAGAAGAAACTCGTTGACGTATGCATCTTGCCCATCCTTACCTACGGTGCCCAAACATGGTCTCTTACCGAAGAGCAACGGTTCAAATTGAAGGTTTGTCAGAGAGCCATGGAGCGCAGCATAGTTGGTGTCAAACTTGTCGATCGAGTAAAAAACACTAAACTGCGGTCTATGACGAAAATCGTCGATGTGGCAAAAAGGGCAGCTAGGCTAAAGTGGGACTGGGCGGGTCACGTCTGTCGCATGCACCCGGAGAGATGGACTCAAATTTTAACAAACTGGGTTCCATCTGATGGAAAGAGAAAAAGAGGAAGGTCAAAGACGAGATGAGCGGACGACCTGAGAGCGTTCGACAAGGAATGGATAGAGAGGACCAAGAATAGAGATACGTGGAAGGTTTTTCCCCAGCAGTGGGACACAGATAGCTAGTAAAAAAAAAGACATACACTACAAATGACCTAAGTGGTCATCATACCGGACTGTTACACCAGACGTCCCGGGTTCGATCCCCGGTCGAGTCAAATTGGAAAATGATCTTTTTCAGATTGACCTGGCTCTTGGCTGTTTATGTAGTCTCCCAACACAAGTCTCGAATTTTCTTATATTTTTTGAATATTTAAAGCATTTTATATTTATTCAACTTGTTACATAATACAGTTCACAAGGCATATGCAAAAGCGGTTTATGTGACTGGAATGCAGTTGAGTATATTTGAACATCCTCTATCTTTTCACAAAACCCAATTTTGTATTGAACTTAAAAATATATTAATAGTACCAACCATGAGTTAATTTATTTTTAACTCCTCCTTTGTCTATTTCTGAATTTGAAATTTGATATTACTCAGGTATTCAAAAGTTTTGGTCGTTTTCATTGTAAAAGTTAAATAAAATTAGCATACAAACATTCATATAATTCAAAAGAATCGTACATCATAATAATGTGTCTACTAGAATCAAAAACCGCAATGTCCATAGTAAATACTCTGGACATTGCGGTTCAAGTAATTATTTGTACAAAAAGTTCAAGTTTGCAAAATACCAACTTTCTGAGAATGATCTATAACATTTGAAAGAAATCTTAGATAAAAATTCTCAGGAATGAAATTTGCAAGAAATTTCTCGAAAATTTCTTGGAAATTTTCCCAGAAATTTCTTGGAAAATTACTCGGGAATTTGGAAAATATGTATTTCCCGTCATCAGATTTTCGTGAAAATTTCAATGATTATTAATCTTCTTATTATAAAGACGACTGCATAAAGAAAATTCGAAATTTTTATACATTTCAAGTACTTTTCCAACAATTTCCATTCTAGGGAATATTTCCGAGAACGTTTCCTGACCGTTTCCAACAATTCTCGAAAATTTCGGAAACGGCACATCACTAGAGTTCATGGCAATTGAAAATAGCAGTGTGAAACGGAATACGGCACATGCCCCCCCTAAATCCGTTACTGCCGACGCGTTCCATTGCGGCAACGAAACTGCGAAAAACTCTCAGTAAATACAAGTCCAAAAAAAAAAACTGAAGGAATGGTGTCGCTTTTTTTATTCCCCTCTATGCAAAAAAAAATTAAAATGTCATGTAATATTTTTGTCGTATTGAGCAATACTATTGAATTTTTGCAAGCTATCGATAGTGCAAAACTATCGATAGTATTGATAACCATCAAGTTTGTTGAAATTTAAGAGTCAATATTATCGATAGTATTGAAAAGCAATTCTATCGATAGTATCGATAGTTTTGGTTATCATCAATAGTATTGCAAACTATTGGCTATTGATACTATCGATAGTATGACTATTTTTCAAGGTCACAATACTATTGACAATACTATCGATAGTCAACACGCTGCAACACAATCTAGACAGTTTAATAATGATGTAGATAATGTTTTGCTAGCCGCCGTGTGTTCGCAACAAGGAAGTTATATCCCATGGAAGCGAAATAACGTTCAAGTTTGCGTGGCAATTCCCCCACTCTTTCGGCGCTTAAAATGGCTGCCGCTAGTGACGGGCACTGTCGATAAACTTTATTATCGTTGAAAACTTTCGGGCAACGATACTTATTGCATAAAATAAAATCGTTCATTGTCCCCAACTCCAAAAACACGTAACACTGTATATTGATGCTAGTTATTTATTTTTTAAGCAACAATAGGTTATCTTTATACATAAATTTAGTATTACAATTTTAATATCACACTAATATTGTAAAGAGAAAGTGTTTGTATTTTTTTTTTGTTGGGGGTAATTCGGAACTACTAAACCTACTACCTAAATAAGAGAGTAGTTCGTATTCGTAGTAGTTCTTATTCTTTATAGTTAAGTAAACTACTCGCCTTGTACATACTGGTATCTGTGGTTGGTACAAGTTTGGGGGTAATCTTCGGAACTACTTAATCTACTACCTAAATAAGCGAGTAGTTCGTATTTGTAGTAGTTCTTATTCTTTATATATATATTCTCTAATATCGGAATAAACAATATCCTATATGCTATTCCCTTTATATTGGTATTCCTATATTATTGGTATTTTTCTACCCGTGTACCAAATTTCAGTCCAAAACCGTCCAGTAGATTTTGCGTGTTTGAGTAACAAACTCACAAACATAAACGTCGTAAATTTCGCATTTATAAATCTACAACCAAATGTTTATCGATATAAGAAAATACACATCACTATAACGAAAATGACTTGGGTGAAATAATGAAAAATACAACAAACTAAGCTACCATGATACAAAAAGTTTGTTTTATTATTTCAGAAGCATCAATTTACGTTGTGACAATCGTTAATTTCGAAGTAAAAACCGTGTAAAAACTAAAAATTGTTTGCTAACCTAAAAATGGTTACTTGAGGCTGATTTTGAGCACGACATTGCATTATTAAGCATCTAGGCATTTTGTAACGTAATTGCTCTATCACACTATATATCAGTATCTTTAATAAACTCAATTTATATAAGAAAAATAATTCAAATCACAAGAACACTTGACAGGTTATATACTACAGTATTTAAGTTTGCTGGCTCTAACAATGGCGATTTTTTTCCACGCGTCCTAGAAACGGTGACGTCATCGCGAAATGTTGCCAAAAATAAGAAAAGTTAAACATCCCACTATCCTTTTTTACTTATGGTGTGATACTGAGGTTAAAAAGAGACTAACCTATTTTTCTTGATTTGGCGTCGAAAAGCTTCATATTTGTATGAACAGTTTATATAAGTTGAATGGACCACTTCCATAGATATAACTTCCTAGGTTCGCAACTAGCAAAACGGCATGTTGAATTTGAGAATCGAGCTTGACTCTGGTGTAGCATAAGTTAAAACGTAGTGATTATATGCTTTTTGGCATAAGTTGGGAGATCGTTTTCATACTAAAGCCGGTATTAGACTACACGATATTAAGACAGTCTTAATCTAAGTAGCTTGGTCTAATAAGAGTTAGACAGTAGAGGTGAGGCATAAATATTAGATTAGGTGCGTGGATTAGGTATTTTTCGATACCAGTGCGTACCTAATATTTGGCACCCCGGATTAGGTATTTTTCGATGCAAGCAATATTCATCCTTAAATCATACGACGTAAAGTTCAAAATCGACTGAGAAGATTTTTGAATATTCTCGTCGGCTCTTGTATTGGGTATGTACCTATCCAATACTTTCATCCATCAAAGAACACTGACCCTTAAACTAATTATTATAAGATAAAAAATCGGTTGCGAAAAATATTTGCTACTAGAATTAAACGTATGGATTAGGTACACTTTTATCAAATATTTTCATCTAAACAACAATGACCTTTACGCACTTTAAGAATAAGATCAAAAATCAGTTGCAAATAAAGTATTAACAATTACTCTGATTAGGTGTATTAGATTCGCTAGTGCAGCAGTGTTAATGACCTATCGAATATAGGATAAATCATTTAAATAACTGTAAATACGGGTTGATCAAAATTATTAAATACGCCTCTTGCATACACCTACATCCACTATGCATGTAGATAATACAAGATGACAGTCCTAAGCCTGTATGAGTGAGTCAGATTTTTTTTATTTCATTTACGTATCAAATGATAAGCGGCAGTTTCTTTTTGTGTAGCATCCAAATGCTGAAAGAAAATGCCACTTATTTGTCCGGCTGTACGCATGTTATTTCATTATTTACGCATAATTGTCATTTTTTATACCTATAAATCAAAATTACCCTTCATACTTATGAGTGTATCTCTGAACTACCTAGTTCAGAGATACACTCATAAGTATGAAGGGTAATTTTGATCACACTTCGTTACATTTTAAATTCGTAAAAACTGTCAAATAACATATAAGGTAATACTCAGAGGCAGTACAAAAAAAAGAAAACATAAAACAAATACAAAGGCAGGCTTATCCCATTGAGGTATGTTTGATTCTCGAAACAATAATAAACATTGCACCTAAAAGTAGGTAACTGATAAATATTAGCAAGGAGTACCTATTAGGAGCTTCGATCCAGAAATGTTATCTAATACACAGATTAAGGAACAATACTTTGAAGATCTAATACTATCGTGTTAGAAACAATTTTGAACTTTACGATGTATGACATAAGGTTGGGAATTGGCTGCGAATGGCAGGGATTAGGAAGAGGTATTCGGATTAGGTATTTGGATTAGGTATTTTTTGGTATTAGTATTAGATAGAACAGGTACGGGTTTTACCTAATCCAACCCACCTCTATTAGACAGTCTTACTCTGAATTCAGACAGTTAGATCGGGCTCGACGAGGCTTACTGTCTTAGAGTCTGAATAAAGAGTAGTGTAATAAGAGTTAGACCATTCAGTCTGCGCTCGCGCCTGATGGGAGCGGACGTGCGCGGCATGTTTCTGGTTTAATTGATGATAAAAGAGGTTGAGATATCAATGAGCTGAACCTTAGATCTTGGTAAGAGTTGCCTATTGCTAAGAATCGCAGTGTTACTACCAATCTTTGCTTCGCAGTCACGCTTTCTCTAAGAATCGTGTTTTCTTTTTTAATAAATGGCGTCACTAATTTCAACAGAAATTCAAACTCAGGACCTCCTACTCTAAGGTAGTTTTTAAAATCCGATGGTTCCAAAAGGCTCAGAATGTGCATATTTCGTAAATGCAAATATTCTTTCACCCATGTTTTTCTCTTCTTTCGCTGCTTTAAATTAGTAGTCAAGCTGATTGCAGTTAGTGCTACGGCAATTTTTTGCGATTTCGAAAAAGCATGTGCCATTACAACCACCAACGTCGACGTCTTGCATGCGAATGAGCAAGCGCGCGTTTTTCAGACTGGTGTAATAGTGAGCGGTAAAATTAGACTCGAAGACAGTCTGAATATCGTGTACTGAATAACGTGTAATCTAATACCGGCTTTACCTACTCGTCGCGCGGAAAAAGGCGTTTAACATTTCAAGTGCGAGTCGCGAATGCCCCACATTGCATGCGAATGCACATCATTCTCTTCCTGTTCCGGTGTTGTCATATCCAACATTTGGTTTTGTTTGATGGAATCCGCCGTTATCGACATTCCTGAGTGCTCGATGGCCATTAACATAGGCGAAAAACGGTCTGGCAATCCCGCCAACAGCAACGATCCCGTCCATTGATCATTTATCTCGAATCCAGTCCCACTTAATTTCTGCGATGTATCGATAATTTGAGTAACGTATGACGTCATCGAACTGCAGTTTTCAAGCCGTATTGAAATTAAATTCCGTAGTAGACTGATTCGCCGCGAAAAGCCACTATTAGTCCGGTCATTCTATGTAATCAATGTATGGGGAAGAAAAACTAATTCATAAAGTTTTGAAACTTGTGTGACATATACCTTCGGTTGTGGTGTTCAACGCTCACTACCCTCCCCTGCCCTCCCCCTGACGCTACCCCCCCCTTTACTCTGAAATGTGTCCCCTTTACCGGTTTTTTCACTTTTTCTCGAAAACTATGATAGAAACGAAAAAGGTGTCAAAGGCAAAGATGATCCTTATTAAATTCTTAATAAAATATGTCCTATGTCTTATTTTGATAGACTTGATGGTTTACGAGCTAAAAGTTGTGTTTGGGGCACATGTTGTGAAAATGTACCTAAAAAGAGGGGTATTGTTGCAGTTTTACTATTATATCTCGAAAAAATCCCAGAATTTCGAAAACATAGTACTATTAAAAGTTTTAGAACATTAAATTCTGCGTTTAATGGGACTAAATACATATATTTTGGACCACTCTGTCCTATATACTAGTGCTCATCGAAATTGCACAAATCCCACAGATATTTTAAATGCGAAAGTTTTGATGTATGTTTGATCCTCAACTACGCAAAATCTACTAGACGGATTTCAATGAAATTTCATATACTGCTAGAAAAATACTGGGTATAGTGCATAGGGTACTCATTATCCCAAAATTCCTACGGGAGTAGGGCCCCGAGGCGCAGCTAATATAGCATTTTTCATAGGTATGTAAAACTTGCTACGCCTCGGGGCTCCGCTCAGTTGGGAATTTTGGGATAAAAATTATCTTATGTGATTTTTCAAGTCTTTCTCTATTTGTGTACTAAACTTCGTCGAGATCCGTCCAGTAGACTTCGTGTGATTGAGTGACAAAAATTTCAAGTTTGTATGGGAACTTCATCATTTATGATAATATACTAGATGCGCCCCGAGGCTTCGCTCCTGTGAGAATTTCAGAAAAAAAGTAGATTATATGCATTTTTAGGTTTAACTCTACTTGTGTACAATTTTTTGTTGAAATATGCCCGGTAGATTTTTGTGTAATTGAATAACAAACATACATCCGAGACATCCAAACGTAAAAATATGTATGTTTGTTACTCAATTACACAAAATCTACCAAGCATATTTCGACGAAAATTAGTAGACGAGTAGAGTTAAACCTAAAAATGCACATAATCTACTTTTTTTCTGAAATTCTCACAGGAGCGAAGCCTCGGAGCGCATCTAGTATATATTATCATAAATGATAAAATTTCCATACAAACTTGACATTTTTGTCACTCGATCACATGAAGTATACTGGACGGATCTCGATGAAGTTTAGTACACAAATAGAGAAAGACTTAAAAAATCACATAAGATAATTTTATCCCGAAATTCCCAACTGAGCGGAACCCCGAGGCGTAGCAAGTTTTCCATACCTATGAAAAATGCTATATTAGCTGCGCCTCGGGGCCCTACTCCCGTAGGAATTTCGGGATAAAAAGTACCCTATGTGCTATTCCCGGTATTTTTCTATCCGTGTACCAAATTCATCGAAATCCGTCCAGTAGATTTTGCGTAGTTGAGTATCAAACATACATCTAAATTTTCACATTTACAATATCTGTGGGATTTGTGCAATTTCGTTGAGCACTAGTATTGGACCGAGTGGTCCAAAATATATGTATTTAGTCCCATTAAACGCAGAATTTAATGCTCTAAAACTTTTAATAGCACTATATTTCCGAAATTCTGGGTCTTTTTCGAGATATAATAGTAAAACTGCAACAATACCCCTCTTTTTAGGTACATTTTCACAACATGTGCCCCAAACACAACTTTTAGCTGGTAAACCGTCAAGTCTATCAAAATAAGACATAGGACATATTTTATTAAGAATTTAATAAGGATCATCTTTGCCTTTGACACCTTTTTCGTATCTATAATAGTTTTCGAGAAAAAGTGAAAAAACCGGTAAAGGGGACACATTTCAGAGTAACGGGGGGAGTAGCGTCAGGGGGAGGGCAGGGGAGGGTAGTGAGCGTTGAACACCACAACCGAAGGTATATGTCACACAAGTTTCAAAACTTTATGAATTAGTTTTTCTGAAAACATAGAATGACCGGACTATATCATCGAATAACTGTCTCAGTTTTTCCCATAATTCTTTCGATGTTTTGACCGTTTTTATATGGACATACAAGGAGGGGTCAATAGTCATTATTAACTTGGCTTTTGTCTTTTCGTCATCTGCTGTTTCCACCGCTTTATCCGATACTGGAAAAACACAATGCTTCGTGCCTTCTAAGACTAAAAAGTTCTCTGCCGCGAAACACCATTCGCTATAATTTTCTCGGCCTCGCAACTTCGGCACATTAAGGACGCATTTACAAAAAGACGCGCTTCAATTTTAGGTATTTGATTGTACTACTACATGCGCAGGGCACACAGTCACAGCGACGCACGCTAAGCGGGAATCTTTTGAACAAACACATTTTGATACTTTTAATATTATTTTTTGTAGAATATTTATTTTATATTAGTATTTTTTTTATCTATACATATAATAAAACAGTAAAAATATTTTGTCTGTACATTTAGTATTTTTGACTGAAATGGATAGAGGGACACTTAAAAAGAATAATAGAAAGCAAAAAAAATATTTGGAATTTCTTGTCTGTCTGTATGTATGTATGTACGCGTTTCACGCAAAAACTACTGGACGGATTTAAATGAAACTTTCAATCAATAAATGTTTTACTTTAGAATGTTTAGGTTTGAACTAATATTTGATTTATTTTTAACAAAATTCAACAAAAAGTACAGTGAAGATTGTTTACATGATAGGACTGGTAAGAATAAATAGAGTTTAGTGAAAAACTCTATCTCGAAGCTCTGAGAGCTTCTGAGTAATAAAATATTATTGAGGTATTTATAAAGACTGTTATATGATGATATCTATAACAGTTATCGCAATAAAGATATGTTGAGGCAGAATGTCCAATTCGCAAAATGTCCAATTTGCTAAATGTATATTTTGCAAATTTGACATTCTGCGAACTGGACATTTTGCGTTTTGGACATTTTGCGATTAGAACATTTTGCGAATGGGGCATTCTGTGTATTGGACATTCTGCGAACTGAATATTTTGCAAATTAAACGTTTTGCGACCGCTGGACCTTTTGCGAATTGGATGAATCATATAGGTAGGCTGTGTGGATTTCGTAAAAGGTCCAATTCGCAAAAGGTACAATTTGTAAAATGTATTGGACATTTTGCGAATTGGACATTTTGCGAATTGGGCATTCTGTGAATTTGACATTCTGTCTATGGATTTCGCAAATGGTCCAATTCGCAAAATGTCCAAATCGCAAAATGTCCAATACGAACGAATACGAATACGTTACGAATTGGACCTTTTACGAAATCCATACTTATATCACAGCCTACCTATATGATTCATCCAATTCGCAAAAGGTCCAGCGGTCGCAAAACGTTTAATTTGCAAAATGTTCAGTTCGCAGAATGTCCAATACACAGAATGCCCCATTCGCAAAATGTTCATTTCGCAAAATGTCTAATTCGCAAAATGTCCAAAACGCAAATGTCCAGTTCGCAGAATGTCAAATTTGCAAAATATACATTTAGCAAATTGGACATTTTGCGAATTGGACATTCTGCCTCAACATATCTTTATTGCGATAACTGTTATAGATATCATCATATAACAGTCTTTATAATATAATAAAATGTCTAATAAATTTTGCAAAATGTTCAGTTCGCAGAATGTCCAACACGCAAAAT
This sequence comes from Ephestia elutella, assembly GCA_018467065.1. NCBI lineage: Eukaryota > Metazoa > Arthropoda > Insecta > Lepidoptera > Pyralidae > Ephestia > Ephestia elutella. The sequence continues at coordinate 18,557,536 of CM031592.1, read as the reverse complement.
GTCCAGGTCGCAGAATGTCCAATTCGCAAAATGTCTAATAAATTTTGCAAATTGGACATTTTGCGAATTGGACATTTTGCGAATTGGACATTTTGCGAATAGGACATTTTGCGAATTGGACATTTTGTGAATTGGACCTTCTGCGAAATCCATACTTATATCACAGCCTACCTAAGTATATGATTCATACAGTCGGTCGTCGAAAGCCCCTATTTGCTTAGAAAATCGCAGACATGCAAGATACATACTGACTGGATATCGAAGCGCATTTATTATAAAAATGCTTAAAAAAATACATAAAAAAAACATACTTCGAAACATATAACCTCCTCCTTTTTTGGGAAGTCGGTTAAAAATAATAAAAACTACGCATGTAATCAGATTACTGACTACTGTAATCAAAACTAACGATTACAAATGTAATCATGATTGAAAGTAATCTAGATTAAAAGTAATCATGATTGATGTAGTCATGATTACTTTCAATCAGATTATTAATCCGATTACAAAAGTAGTTGATTACGCCCAACTCTGCCTATGGCAACTTTCCGTCTCCATCATCAGGACGCTGGACTTCATGTAGGACCAGAGTACTAAAGAACACAAACTAAACAAGCCCAAACTCGACCAGGTTACATGGTTTAATTACAGAGTTCCTATGGCAACCTTCCGTCTCCATCATCAGGACGCTGGACTTCATGTAGGACCAGAGTACTAAAGAACACAAACCAAACAAGCCCAAACTCGACCAGGTTACATGGTTTAGTTACAGAGTTCCTATGGCAACCTTCCGTCTCCATCATCAGGACGCTGGACTTCATGTAGGACCAGAGTACTAAAGAACACAAACCAAACAAGCCCAAACTCGACCAGGTTACATGGTTTAATTACAGAGTTCCTATGGCAACCTTCCGTCTCCATCATCAGGACGCTGGACTTCATGTAGGACCAGAGTACTAAAGAACACAAACCAAACAAGCCCAAACTCGACCAGGTTTCATGGTTTAATTACAGAGTTCCTATGGCAACCTTCTGTCTCCATCATCAGGACGCTGGACTTCATGTATGGCTAGAGTACTAAGGAAGACAAAACACACGCTGGAATATTAACGAAGAAAATAAAAAGGTACTTTCTTTTCCGCACAAGTATCAAAACCAGTTGATCTAACTGAGTTTTCGTATATGCACAGCGATGTATTTGTCCGTGGGATTTTGCTGCGTAGCGACAGGGAGCGACACGGACGTCCTTTCACAGAGGCTCACATGAGCCGACTGAAGCTTCGTTCGAAATGTTCGTCACTTTATACTATGGAAAAACGAAACAGTTAAACTGATAATTTTTATTTTATATAAATTTTGTTAAAACTTGATGGTTTTTCTTTGAAATAAATAATATTGATTATATATATTATATGTTTCTATTTTTCTTTTAAAGAAATTTACAAATTACTCAGTTTTTTATACCGAAACCTTACCCTGTTTTCGTTGTTTTCGCGGAAAGAGGCTAGGAAAAACTAATTTTATAGTATTTAATACTACTTTTTACACAAAATAAAATAGAAACTAATATAGTCAAAGGTTTACAGTACCCATCAGTACCCGTAACACTTTATAAAATTCAATGACTTTATCGGAAATCGAACCGGCAAATGGCAAATTTCATTGATTTTTGTAAACGCGTCCTTAACCAAATAGTTATTTTAATAATCAGTTATTTTTGCACAAATACTGTACAATCCGACTAATCGCACTTAGTAACTGTCTTTAACACTTGTAAACGTCCAAAATTCTTGTTAAAAACTACTAAAATTCCGCGATTTGAGCGTAACGATGGCCCATAACCTATAATGAAACGACCGGGATGGTTGTACGAAATCAACTAACAGTTCAGTACTTATAGAACATAAAACATAACAATGACATGAGATGGCAGCACAAGTACATCCTGTTACCACAGATAATCTATACTTATTTATTTATATTGTTTATGATATTTTTCAACACAGGTACTTACTCTATCGAAACTTTTTTGGGACACTTCTTATTAGAAAATAAAAACAAACAATCTTGTTTACAATTATGTTTTATTTGTAACTGAGTACATATTTTATCAATATTTTTTTGTTTACAAGTTTGTTTTATTGGTACTTAATAATTATGTTACACAAGAATATTTGACCAAATTCAATCTTATCACTAATACATACATAGAATCACGTCTTTATCTCTTACGGAGCAGACAGATCCTTATTACACATAAAAAAATCCCCCGCCACGACCGTGTTCGCAATAAACTAAGACTAGTACACGGATTTTCATGCGGTTTTTACCAACAGACCGGACGTGTCATGTGTTTTGGTGTCTTGATTTACGCGAGCGAATCTGCGAGCAAAGATTACAAAGAAACAAGACTTCGAACATTTTGTTTTTATTTATTTATTTATTTAGCCTTTATTCTACAAACATAATGTATGGCACAAATAGGTTATATAGTGACTTTTTTTGCTAAAAATTAGCGAAAAATCAAAGTGGAAATTCTTCCGATTCAATGTGTTTAACACCGCCAAACAGATGAATTTAAATTAGTGGTTGAAAATTTGATACCGCGAAATTGAAAGGAAAAATATAAGCTTGCATATGAAAAATTTAAGCAGTGGAAAATCAGTAGGAAATCTAAAACTTTATCCGAAAATGTTTTTTTTTGCGTATTTCAATGATCTTTCCAACAAAATGAAGTAATAAATGAAGAAATAATACAGCAGTCAAGCATCGCAAACCATTAGTAATATCAAACTGAGAAAGTCGGTGTTGAATTTTAGTAACTGTACTTTTCATAATTGTAATTTTAATTAAATTTCTAGTTAATTAATATATTTTTATTTAAATTACTTGCTGGTTTTATTTAGATTAGGTACTTGCATTTTTGAGTAAAGCACTATACAAGCCTTGGCCCACAATGACTGCTTCGCTGGTCACGCTATGATTGCCTCGAGCTAGCCTAGCTACGCTCTAGGCCTTCCAGCTTGGCCATCATTGCAGCCCTTGCTATCCTCGCTGTAAAGGCCTCAACCTACGGTCTCGGTCTTTATTTCAGCTCGTCCATCAAGTGCTGCACGATGACCGCGCTGTGTCGGCCTGGAGCTGCGCTCTCGGCCATCATCATCATCAAAAAAATCACAATTACTGGACCTTATGTAAATTGATTCTCGTCTATTTACTGCGCTAATTGTTTTTGGTATATTATTTTCGCCTGTATTACTTAAATTCGAAAGAAACGTCGTTGTATATAATACTAGTTGTTTGCAGCGAACGTAGACCTCGCGATTATTTTGTCACATAAATGCTAATATTTCAAAAACGGCTGAACCGACTTTGACGCCCAATGAACTTAAAATTTTTATTAATACTTTCATCAAAATCGGATCAACGGTTCAAGTGTTATCGCGGAACATACATACAAAAAATGTTTTGTCGCACCAACTCGAATACTCACTTGCTCGGTCAATTAACGAAGTGGTCTGAAATGTCTTCTTCTTCTTCTTCCTCTCTTCTTATTGTTCCTTAATCTGTGATCTATTGTATAGAAAATACAGGAATAAACAAAACTACTCTGTAGTACTTTATAGTATTAAACGGGCTCAATATCTAGTTCTACGTTTTGTAAATCGTCTGACCAATCTCTCGGTTACAACCGGGAATATCCTTAAATGAGGAATATCCTAGTCTCGAATGCCCCAGAACACGGGTCCGCATTAAAGGTGTTAAGTTAGGTCATTATCGATAATATCAAAGTGTAGTGTAGACAACACTATTTTTTACTCACACCACAGAATTAATATAAGTACTCACACATAGACGTTCACGTACACATGCATGTGCAATATTTTTTTGCACATATCTCAAAGCCGCCTAGGTGCATCTTGTACTATCCTACATCTATGGCCATGAGAGAGGGGCGTTCTTATATATTTATTTTTTAACAATATAATAATAAGTACTAAAAATATGTTTGTAATAAAATCTATGTTGTTTTGTCCGTTCGCCGCCGTAATATTCTAGCGCGTGCGGTAGTTTCATATTAGTAGCGTCGTCGCCCGCTCGGCCGGCGTCGGCAGTCGCGAGCGACCATTTTGAATTCAGTATTGTTTGGTTTGGACATCGCGCGGGGAGGCCGCGCCGCATGAAATTGCTCGCGTGAATGGCATGGCGGACGGCCGCCATTTGTCCTGACATATCGGTTTGATTTTAATACGCGGAGAGGTCTCGCGTCTTTTGCTTGTTAACTAGTTTGAGTTATATTTGTGAATTTCCTGTTTGTTAAATAACTATTGAACATTTGTGTTTGTGAAACCTTTTACTTTGACTGTTTCTTGTGAGATGCGAAACGTGGCTGCCTGGGGACGCCGAAATCTGTTGCCGAGTGGAACTGCTAGACGGATCTATTTATTTGTTCTGGGGAATTGAGATCTCGGGGTAGGTTTGGTGTTTAGGGACCGCATCCCCTTCCCGAAGACACTCAAGATTGGATCCGAAGAGCAGAAGATTAAGTTTGGTAAGTGACCCTTGGGTTTGTGGGTGGTTGTAGCTATTAGGTTAGGTTTAATATACAGGGTTCTGTAGTTCCCGTTGTAAACTACAGTGGTAGCAGACTGCGTATAGGTTAGGTTAGGTTAGTCGGACAGACGTAGTGTCGGGTCGAGGTTTTTTACCGGTACTTTTTTTACCCGGTATATTTTTCGGTACCGAACCCTCCCGCCATTTCGTTTGCCCGGATTCTCTGCGCACATTTTCTGGCAGCAGAGCGTAGTTGTTCTGCACATTTTCTGGTAGCAGAGCGTAGTTTATCTACCCTCTATTTGTTCGTTTGTAAAAAATAATTAATTGTTTGTAAAAATTATTAGATTTTTCTTAGTTTGTTTGTATAAGAATATTTGTAACCTTTTTTGTATTTGTTTGCGGTTTGTACCGTGCGTTCCGGGTTTGTGCCATTCTCATACCTACCGCGGTTCTTCGTGTAGTTGTTTGATTTTGTTGTTTTTTATTTACCTTTTGTTATTTTTTGTTTGTGACTTGACGCGATGGCAAAGGTCTCCAATGCTAGGGCGACACTCGCCAACGAATTGAGATGGTTTGTGACGGCCGGAGGACTCCTGTCCCGGAAGGACAGGGAGGGCGCCATACTGCTAAGAGCGGATCACCTCCACTCACGATTGATTAGCGCGGAAGCGGCCATGGTGGTGCTTACCGAAGCCGAACTTGCCCCGGAGGTCTACGCAGGTCACATGGCGGACATGGACCAGATCCTGAGTCTGCACGATGATATCGCGGAGGCGGCGACCGCAATAAGGGCGAGACAGGCTGGCGGACCAGCCCCTCGCACACCTGTTAGACAGGAAGGACCAGCGGTTACTGGTCGGCTCCCCACCCTTCAGCTGTCCCACTTCGGGGGTAGGATGGAGGAGTGGGTAGCATATAAAAATATGTTTGAGTCCCTGGTCGTAGCACGACAGGATTTGTCGAAGGCCCAGAAGATGGCCTACCTCCTCTCCACTCTGGAGGATGAAGCGCGGTCGCTCATCCAGCACCTCCGGGTGGAGGACGACCAGTACGATACGGCTTGGGAGTTATTGAACTCCCGCTACCAAAACTTACGTTTGTTAGCGGATGCGCACGCCGCACAGTTGATGGCCCTGCCCAAGGTGGCCAACAGGGCACAGTTGCGCCTGCAGTTGCTCACGCCCGTTACAGTGGCCTGTAACGCGCTCCGCACACTGGGGCTGCCGGTGGACCAATGGTCCTTTTTGCTGGTGCACATTGTATTGGGCAAATTGCCCAATGACATCCGCTCGCGGTTTGAGCGCGAGAATGCGGAGCGGGACAGCACCACCCTACCAACATTCACTGACTTGGTGAAGTTTTTGGAGTTTGAGGCACGGGCTGCTGAGAATACCATGACGGACTCAGCGCCATCCAGAGCGCCTGAACGTAGGCCCTTGGAACCCTCATGGCGAGGGAAGCCCCAACAGGGGCGGCAACCGCCACCGCGTGGAGCTGGTGTGCGGGTTGCGCACACGGCAGCAGTCGCGAGGGACGCGGACTGCCTGCAATGTGGTCGGATGGGCCACAGCCTGCTGCAATGCAGGGACTGGCAGAGACTGCCAGTACAAGATAGGCGCCGCATGGCAAAGCGGCATGAACTTTGCTTTTACTGTTTGGGCGGTCACTATGCACGTGACTGTCCCAGGGCCATACCATGCAGTGCATGCCGTGGGCTGCACCACGCGATGCTCTGCATGAACCGGAACGGGGATGGCACCCGGATGTTGAGGCAGGGGTCCCCTATGGGCGGGGGCGCTCCTGCGCGAAGCCCTCCACCTTTGGAAGAAGGACGCGGCTTCGCTCGTCGCACCCCCCCTCGGGAGGGGGTCGCGTACCTGCGCGGGTCTTGGCGGACCGGGACCACGCGCCTCAAGGTCATGGCCAGTATGTGGCTGGCCAGGCCCCGGATAGGGCCCCCATGGGCGGGGGCCCTAGATCGGACGTGAGAGTGGGGACACCCCCCTCCACGCGGGTTACCAATGCCCAACACATGCAGCCGCAGCGGTTTTCTCCGCCGCTGCACGAGTACCCACGGCTGGGGTACCACCCGCCGTACCATATGTATGGCCGGGCCGCGGGTTATGCCCCCCCTCAGATGGGGATGTGCACTCGCCCGCCATATTATCCGGGTCAGTGGCGCGCCCCTGGTTTGGAGAGAGTGGGGAGCCCGTAACTAGCTTGCTCCCTTGCTGGGACAGAGCCGCGGACGGTTCTGCTCCCTACCGCGGTGGTCCGCGTATGGGGTCGTAGGGGGAAGCCATGAATTTGAGAGCTCTGTTGGACTCAGGGGCTCAAAGCAGTTTGGTTACCACTCGAGTGGCACACCAGTTAGGTTTAGTCGTGGAAGACTCGCCTGTGCCACTTCTTGGAGTTGGTGGCATACAAGTGAAGTGTCTGACGGGCCAGACACTTGTCACCTTTTCTTCGCTGAAGTCCTCCACAATGAGGATCACGACTTCGGCTATGGTAATGGATACCATTGCGGGTTGGCACCCCTCGACAGACATACCGCCGGGTGTGTTGTCTTTGGTTTCGGGTCTGGATTTGGCCGACCCCTTTGTCTTTCATCCCGGCCCAGTGGACTTGCTCCTGGGCTCGGACGTATTGGGTTGGATTCTGTTGGGTACCCAGAAAGCTCTGGGTTCGTCTTCACTGATGGCAGTGTCTACTATCTTTGGTTTCGCCCTGATGGGCCCTGTGTTTGATAATAGCACCGTGGAGGAGCCACCGGTCGTCGCATCTGCGTCCTTGGCCAAGACCATGCAAAGGTTTTGGGAGGTGGAGGAGCCACCTATGAGTTCCAGGATGGATCCGGAACACGCTGAGTGCGAAGCCCTTTTTCGATCGACCACGGAGAGGTTGCCCTCCGGTCGGTTTGTAACTAGGTTACCTTTTGTTGCCTCTCGTCCTAGCCTAGGGCAAAGTAGGGCGCATGCGGAGAAACGACTGCTGTCCATGGAGCGACGTATGCAGCGTGACCACGTACTTCGCGATAAATATATTGAATTTATGCGCGAGTACGAGGATTTGGGTCACATGTCTCCGGCTCGAGTTGATTGGAGCTCAACTGAGCATTATTTTTTGCCCCACCACGCGGTGGTGAAGGCCTCAACGGGCAAGTTGCGGACTGTCTTTGATGGGTCCGCACCCACTTCGAACGGGGTTTCGTTGAATCTGTGTTTGCATTCAGGTCCCAAATTGCATAGGGACATAATTGACATCATCTTGAACTTTAGAAGACATCAAGTGGTTTTTGGTGCGGACATCCGGATGATGTTCCGCCAGACAGTCATACATCCTGAGGACAGGCGATTCCAGTTGATACTCTGGCGTGAGCGCCCTGAGGATCCTGTGACGGTGTATGAACTCAATACAAACACGTATGGTTTGAAATCTAGTCCCTATATCGCCATCAGATCATTGCTTGAATTGGCAGAGCGGGAACGGATCCGCTTTCCCCGTGGGGCTTCCGTGCTGTCACGTGACTTGTATGTTGATGACGTGTGCACCGGAGCCCAAAGTATTGAGGAGGCCCTCCTACTGCGGGATGAATTGATTGAAATATTGAAGACAGGTGGCTACGAGCTACGTAAGTGGTTGTCTAATGAGCCTAAAGTTCTAGAAGGGATCCCGGAGGATCACCAACAGAACCCTCACCTGTTTGAGGATGTGGATGATCCCAACAGGATAGCGGTGCTGGGCATGCAGTACCAGCCGCTAACCGATATTTTTACATTCCAAGTGGACTTGGAAATACCAAAGGTCTGGACTAAGAGAACGGTGTTGTCCGTAATAGCCCGTATGTTTGATCCAAGCGGTTGGATCAGTCCAGTGATATTCTCTGCAAAGTGTCTTCTTCAGAGACTTTGGACTTTGGGCGTCTCGTGGGACGAGCCGCTGTTTGGCTCTCCATTGGATGATTGGCTCGAGTTGTTTTCATCGATTAAGGAAGTCAATCGGATTGCCTTGCCTCGTCGAATATTGCCCCCGGGAAATATCGAGCCAGCCTGCATGGCTTTTGTGACGCGTCGGAGCGAGGCTACGCCGCGTCAGTCTATATGCGGACAGTTGACGCCGATGGCCGGGTCAATGTCTCGCTTTTGTTAGGGAAGAGCAAGGTCGCCCCCATCAGGACTAGGCTGACTATTCCCAAGCTTGAGTTGAGTGGAGCTCACCTTCTCTCTAAATTGTTGCATCACGTTGCATGTGAGCTGGCGGCCACGGTCGAGATACGAGACATCTTCGCCTGGTCGGATAGCCAGGTCGCGCTTGCATGGTTGCGCGCGGCCCCACATACCTTGGAGGTTTTTGTGGGAAATCGGGTTTCCCAAATTCAAAATATTGGAATTGATATAACATGGAGACATGTGCCGGGAGAGCTTAACCCAGCGGACTGTGCTTCCCGAGGTTGTACGGCACCAGAATTGGTGTCACACCCGCTCTGGTGGGGTCCAGAGTGGCTGATGGGATCAGAAACATCTTGGCCTGTCTGTCAGACAGATGTTACTTCTTTGAGTTTGACTGGGCTCCGTGTACATGCTGTAGTCGCTGAGACGACGTCGGAGCCGGATTGGCTACTTGCTCGGTATAGTAGCTTGGATAAGCTTCTGGGTGTTACCAGTTGGATTAAGCGTTTCATACATAATTGTAGAAACCCACAGGCAAAGCGGTTGGAGCCGATTGCAGGTGCAGAAGAGCGCCGGAGCGCATTGTTGCATTGGGTCCGTGTCGTGCAGACCGGACGGTTTGAGTCAGAGCTTCGTATTTTGCGCGACGGACGCGCTAAGTTGAAGGGCGCGGTCGCTCGTTTGAACCCGTACATCGACTCGGATGGGCTTCTTCGGGTTGGAGGCAGGCTCCGGAAGGCGGATCTTCCATATGAGACTCGCCATCCTCTGTTGTTGCCCAAGGGCGGACCCTTGGTGCAGCTTTTGGTGTCTGATCGACACATTCGTAACGCCCATGCTGGGTGCAATGCTTTGTTGGCTATTTTGCAACGCGAGTTTTGGATTTTGTCTGCCCGAAGAGCAATCCGTAGTGTCCTGTTTCGATGTATTGCATGTTATAGGTTGAAGGCATCCACGATGCAACCACAGATGGGTGATTTGCCCGCTGATCGAATCCGACCTTCGAGACCGTTTGACGGCGTTGGAACCGATTTTGCCGGTCCCTTTTCGATCAAGGCTTCTCCCTTTCGTAATGCCCGTATTGTGAAGGGCTATTTGTGTGTATTTGTTTGTTTGGCCACCAAGGCTGTCCATTTGGAGGTGGTATCGGCTCTGACTACGGAGGCCTTCGTCGCCGCGTTGGATCGCTTTGTTTCGCGTCGAGGTCTACCTTCCCTTATTAGGTCTGACAATGGCACAAACTATAAAGGAACTGTAAATTATCTTAAGGATGTTTCTGTGTTTATTGATAAAAATTGTACTAGTTTAAGTCAAATTGCTGCCCAAAGGGGAATAACCTGGAAGTTTAGTCCCCCAAGTTGCCCCCATTGGGGAGGGATTTTTGAAGCGGCTGTGAAATCCGCAAAGACCCACCTCCGCCGCATTATCGGAGAAACGGCTCTAACTTTTGAAGAGCTGGCCACAGTGTTTTGTAAAGTTGAGGCGGTCCTCAACTCTCGTCCTCTCTGTCCGCTATCTCCAGATCCAAATGACTTGGAAGCTCTCACCCCTGGTCATTTTTTGGTGGGAGGGCCGTTGAATGCCCTGCCCGAATACCCGTGGAAGGATGAACGCGTATATCGGTTGTCGCGTTTTCAAATGTTGCAGCAAATGAGCCAGGACTTTTGGCGTCGCTGGTCGCTTGAATATTTGCATTTGCTGCAGCAAAGAGTGAAGTGGACAGACAGGACTGAGCCTCCCAGGGAGGGTGATTTAGTATTGTTAAAAGAGGCAAATTTGCCCTCATTGCTTTGGCGACGAGCTCGCATATTACGTTTGATTCTTGGCGGAGATGGCACTCCGCGTGTGGCTGAGGTGTTGGTCGACGGTTCGATTTTGAGGAGAGCTGTGACCTCTCTCGCCCGCCTTCCCGTAGAGTAAGCTAGCGGTCTGCTTCTCAGACCGGGACGGGGGATGTTTGTAATAAAATCTATGTTGTTTTGTCCGTTCGCCGCCGTAATATTCTAGCGCGTGCGGTAGTTTCATATTAGTAGCGTCGTCGCCCGCTCGGCCGGCGTCGGCAGTCGCGAGCGACCATTTTGAATTCAGTATTGTTTGGACATCGCGCGGGGAGGCCGCGCCGCATGAAATTGCTCGCGTGAATGGCATGGCGGAAGGCCGCCATTTGTCCTGACATATCGGTTTGATTTTAATACGCGGAGAGGTCTCGCGTCTTTTGCTTGTTAACTAGTTTGAGTTATATTTGTGAATTTCCTGTTTGTTAAATAACTATTGAACATTTGTGTTTGTGAAACCTTTTACTTTGACTGTTTCTTGTGAGATGCGAAACGTGGCTGCCTGGGGACGCCGAAATCTGTTGCCGAGTGGAACTGCTAGACGGATCTATTTATTTGTTCTGGGGAATTGAGATCTCGGGGTAGGTTTGGTGTTTAGGGACCGCATCCCCTTCCCGAAGACACTCAAGATTGGATCCGAAGAGCAGAAGATTAAGTTTGGTAAGTGACCCTTGGGTTTGTGGGTGGTTGTAGCTATTAGGTTAGGTTTAATATACAGGGTTCTGTAGTTCCCGTTGTAAACTACAGTGGTAGCAGACTGCGTATAGGTTAGGTTAGGTTAGTCGGACAGACGTAGTGTCGGGTCGAGGTTTTTTACCGGTACTTTTTTTACCCGGTATATTTTTCGGTACCGAACCCTCCCGCCATTTCGTTTGCCCGGATTCTCTGCGCACATTTTCTGGCAGCAGAGCGTAGTTGTTCTGCACAAATATGTACATTTAAAAATATAAAAGATAGGATAGGTAAGGTAAGGTACCTATTGTTAGACGGGAAAATAGAAGATTGCCCATCCCTATAAACACATCACGTCACTAGTGGTGTGCTGGGATTGGGCGAGCGACAGGACGATCTGTCATGGCGGTAGCCGGCTAATTTCATGATCTTACCTTACATGTTTTTTGTTTAGAGAATGTCTTATGTATCTTTTGTTTTGTGTTAATGTTTAAAGTAGAATATTAAATGATTAATGTACACAAGTGTCATCCTAGGCTTTTAATTTCAGCGTACCTAATACTATGTTATGTTTGTGATCGAGTCTTAACTATAGACGGTTAGTACGAAATGAATATAAACCAAGATTAAAATGTAGCTAGGGTACCAGAAAATTACGAAATATTGTGTTTAGGTATTTGCATTTTGGATGATGCTGAAAATTTTGCCAAATTTTAAACGTTATGTCGTATTATAAAAGTTTTAAACATACATAAACAGATGCTGCTTAGAATAAATGCTAAAAGAAACTACAAGGTATTTGGGAACGATTGGTAACGATTGCTGCTGAGAATAAATGCTAAAAGAAACTACTTACAAGGTATTTGTGGACGATTGGTAACGGTCGCTGCTGAGAATAAATGCTAAAAGAAACTACAAGGTATTTGGGAACGATTGGTAACGGTCGCTGCTGAGAATAAATGCTAAAAGAAACTACTTACAAGGTATTTGTGGACGATTGGTAACGGTCGCTGCTGAGAATAAATGCTAAAAGAAACTACAAGGTTTTACGGTCGCTGCTTAGAATAAATGCTAAAAGAAACTACAAGGTATTTGGGAACGATTGGTAACGATCGCTGCTGAGAATAAATGCTAAAAGAAACTACTTACAAGGTATTTGTGGACGATTGGTAACGGTCGCTGCTGAGAATAAATGCTAAAAGAAACTACAAGGTATTTGGGAACGATTGGTAACGGTCGCTGCTGAGAATAAATGCTAAAAGAAACTACAAGGTATTTGTGGACGATTGGTAACGGTCGCTGCTGAGAATAAATGCTAAAAGAAACTACAAGGTATTTGTGGTCAATTGGTAACGGTCGCTGCTTAAAATAAATAAAAGAAACTACAAGGTATTTGTGGACGATTGGTAACGGTCGCTGCTTAAAATAAATGGCTAAAAGAAACTACAAGGTATTTGTGGTCAATTGGTAACGGTCGCTGCTTAAAATAAATGCTAAAAGAAACTACAAGGTATTTGTGGACGATTGGTAACGGTCGCTGCTGAGAATAAATGCTAAAAGAAACTACAATTTGTTCATGGAAACATTAGCGTATGATAAGAAAGAAGTTTAGCGTATGATGATAGTAAGTTATAAAAAAGACTAAGAGAGATGAAAAGATTTAAAGCAATTCGGCACGCACAGGGGCACCTTGCATTCTTCACAACAAAATGTTGTTCTGGACGTTTTTCGACCTTGACGAAGGCAAACCGTGCATAACTTTCTTAACTTGGAACCATGGTCACGGTTATCTATATAAGTGGGCCAATGTCCGTGCTGAATGCAGCGACTACGCTGAAGATGCGTAGACCTACTGCTGCTTACAGTTGCCCTACGATTCTGAGGACAGCGCGAAAGATGATGAGAAAGAATAGAATCTACAAGATCGAGTCGAAAAGCAAGATGGTCAAAGTTTTGAGATTTGGAAGATTGAAGAAGAGTACGAGCATTGAGAATAGAACAGTTAAGAAGGCGCTTAAAAAGTTTTAAGTACCATTTGTTGCAACGTTTTCGCTCTATTAAATAAGGCTCCAGCATATGGTCCTTTAAATCGACACCACCCATGAACTTGTTGTAGTCCAGTACCACTTGCGGCTTAAATGGTACTGGACGAAACATCGGCTTTGAAGGAACTCTAGGCAATCCTGTAGAACCACTATGACATGTGGAAATCATAGTTATTCTTTTTTTGTCTTGCCATGCTAACACTGTCATGTCGCCCGAATGGCGTGCAATAATTTCCCCCCTTCGAAGCCGAGCGCTATTTATTAGAACGGGAACGTCGCTGCGGCTTGGTCGCAATGTACCCACACAATCTGTTTTATGGTTTTTCAAAAAACGGGCTAATTTAGGCGAGTTATACCAGTTATCCATGAATAACCTGTAGCCTTTATTTAGCAGTGGGGCTATAAGTTTTTTTACTACGGCAGTACTTTTAAGCACGCCAGGCGATGACTCAACGTCTTGCGACTCCTTGCCCGTATAGACTATAAAAGACCACAAATAACCCGTTGTACTCTCGCACAACTCAAATGTTTTTATACCAAACTTAGCTGATTTGTTCCTAATATATTGCTTAAAATCGAGCCTGCCTTTCCATAAAGTTAGACTCTCATCTATACTTATATCTTTGGACGGTATATAATTGTCCCGAAATTTAATATTTAGATGCTGAATGATGGGCCGCAACTTGTACAGTTTGTCGCCGTTAGGTCCTATGCCTACAAAGTAGATTGCTCTTGAGAGATTGTTGTATCTTGTTCGAGTAAAAATCTTCCTGAACACCTCTGTCTTCATCAAGGGGTCCGCAGAAAAACAACTCTTGATTGAGGGCATACGGATGATGCCTATCATCATCCAGAATGCAAATAGACACAAAATTTCGTCGACATTTGTGTCAACCCATTCTAGCTTAAACGAAGGCGACTCAATCTTAGATGCGTACGCGTTCGTTTCTCTCACAATTCGGCTTAAGATCTCGTCGTCCCAATATGAGCGAAAAGCATCGTAAGCCGAATTATGCGCCTCAACTGAACCAGTACGCTCTACTTCAAAAGTCTCCTCCTTACATTCAAAACTGTCCATGCATCTCCATTCAAAAGTATCATCCGCTTCAAAATATTCTTCATCTTCACTGTCACTCTCACCTTCATTACTTTCTACTCTACCTTGCGCTCTCGCCCTTCTATTCCTAATTACATCCCTCACCATATGTACTAACTCCGGGGGAACATCCGCATCTGTCAAATGTATTTCCGTTAGTGGGTTGCCCACTAACCACCTGTTCCCATGTTCCCGTTCAGGCCGCCCCCGCCCCCCTCTCCCTCTGGTGCCCCGGATACCTCTTCCTCTACCTCTTCGTCCGCTCCTTCCTCTTTCAATCAAACCACTTTCGCCCTCACTCAGTTCAATATACAAAGGATGGGCATCGGGCGTCAAAAAATCCTCCTCCAGCGTATTCCCCTCGTGGTCGAAAATTTGTATGATCACTCCCGTCGGCGCTCTGAAAAAATTATTACTATAATTAGCTATATAATACAACAATTGCATACAAAATCACGTAATCTTTATAACAAAGTTATCTAGGTATCATAGTTACAATACAACTGGTACCTATATGAAATTTGGTATAGATATCAAGATCAAACATAGGCTACTTTTTTATTCAAAAATCAACCCGCAATGGGCGGTGCAAGTTTGTATAAAAAACGCATGAGACATACTTTTTACCGCAACAGCTATTGCAGGATATACAAAACCGCACAACTAGTATGTAGGATCTAAAAGAATTTAACCAATTTCTGGGTATTTAATCTGCGAGTAGGATTGAAAAATATTTCTCTTTTTTTTTGTTGTAATTTAATTTTATGTTTAGACTTCTTTTTACCAACTCCCGCATTAGATCCCAGGGAGGGGGTGCCTGAAAATTAGCGTTGTCAACAACTTATAGTTGGTGACAACGCAAGCTGAGGCATCCCTATGCCTAATTTTGTGCAATTTAGATATAAGACATAATATTAAACATGCAATTATTAGTATGGCAATCCTATTCAGATACGAAATATTAGTTGTACACTCACGTCTTACCTAAACTCCGTTTTTTCTTACTTGTCCTATTATGTAAACAATCTTCACAGTACTTTTTGTTGAAAATAAATAAAATATAAATTCAAACCTAAACATTCTAAAGTAAAACATTAATTACTCATGAAAGTAATTTCCTAAAAAGTCTATTTTAATTTATATTGTTGTACAATCGTAAAAAGACATGGTAAGATTGTTTACATAATAGGACAAGTAGGAAAAACGGGGTTTACTACGAGTACTATACTACGCTACGAGTATCTTACGATTCAGGAGGAGTCCTAATGGGCGACCGTGACCGAGACAGAGATGGTGAACGTGATCTGAGGATGGGTGAATAGGGCGGAGCTTCGGGTGACATAATTATGTTGTCATCACTGTCATCCTAAAATATATAATATTATTTATTACACGTTTTATATGATATGTTGCGGAATATACAATGAGACACAAAGTTGGTAGATGTCTAACTTTATTTTACATTATTCTATCTTATATACCATATTCCACTAGCTGGCGCCCGCGGCTTGGCTCGCGTGAATCCTTTCTTAGCGGATGTCTACGTCATAACATCTACCTGCATGCCAAATTTCACCCCGATCCGTCCAGAAGTTTGGACTGTGCGTTGATAGATCACTATATCAGTAAGTCAGTCAGTCACCTTTGAGTTATATATATATAAGAAGAAAGAGATATATAGATATCATTATCTTTTACATTTATCTAGCACACTATCTACAATTAAACAATCCGTGAGTTATCTTAACCACTAATCGCTCACGTCTCGATATTGTGCGGTACTGTAGAGATGAGATACGGCACAGATATATATATATATATATTTTTTAACGTGGCTTTTACTCATTTCATCATCCTTAAACACAGGTGGTCGCACTTCAAAGGAAAAAACTGATGTATGAAACGGAGTAGCGTTTTGATGGCCGACTATTTCCATCTCTTTCGTACCTGCAGTTCCTCACATAAATGCATCTCTATCGGTGCCTCCGTTTTGACATTTGTACGAACACTCGGCGCTCTGAAAAAAATATTACCATAATTAGTTTCAATATTAGTTTAAACTGAATAAAAGGAATTCAAAAAATATCCAATTCTACTTTGTATAAAAATACATAATCTTAAAGCATTTTCTCTTTTTTTTGTTTTGATTTAATGTTTAGCCCTCTTTTTAAGAACATAATATTATCTATACACATAATAATAAGTGAGTGAAAATATTTTGTCTGTAAATTCCATTTATTCTTACCAGTCCTATCATGTAAACAATCTTCACAGTACTTTTTGTTGAATTTTGTTGAAAATAAATCAAATATTAGTTCAAACCTAGACATTCTAAACTCCATTTATTCTTACCAGTCCTATCATGTAAACAATCACCACGAAAGTAATTTCCTAAAAAGTCTATTTTAATTTATATTGTTGTAAAATCATAAAAAGACATGGTAAGATTGTTTACATGATAGGACTGGTAAGAATAAATGGAGTTTACATTTAGTATTTTTGTCTGAAATGGATTGAGGGACACTTAAAAAGAATATAAGTAAGCAAAAAATTTTTTTTTAAATTTTTTGTCTGTCTGTATGTATGATCACGCTAATCTCCGAAAGTACTAAACCGATTTGAATGAAACTTTTTTTGTTGTTTAGCTATTAAACCTAGGCAACATTTAGGCTATAATTGATTTTGAAAACTGGAACACCTGATGAAGAACCAAAACAGAACAGTTAAACTATAAGAAATATGGAAATGGTGCCTTAACAAAAGTCGTTCAACCTGATGAGCATTTTCTGCTGACGTATGAAAATTGAAGATCTGGAACATCTGATTAAGAACTGCAAGAGACCAGCTACACTATAACATATATGGAAATGGCGCCTTAGCAAAGTTTGATTAATCTGATGAGCATTTCCTGTAGACGTATATAAATCGAAGATCCGAAACATTTAAAACAGTTTGGATCACAAAAAGATTTTTCATCTAAGCGAAACTCACGCGGGCGAAGCCGCGGGCAACAGCTAGTATTATTATAAGACATAATATTATATTAAGCATGCAATTGTTAGTATGGCAATAAATGTTCTTTTTATTTATTGTAAACATAATATAATCCTATACGAAATATAAGTTATTCACTCACGTCTTGCCTACTACTACGCTACGAGTATCAAAGATTTAGGAGAAAGCCAGACATGCGACTAAGACTAGAATTACTATACTACGCTACGAGTATCTTACGATTTAGGAGGAGTCCTTATGGGCGACCGTGACCGAGACGGTGAACGTGATCTGAGGATAGGTGAATAGGGCGGAGCTTCGGGTGACATACTTATGTTGTCATCATTGTGATCCTAAAATATACAATATCATTTGTTACACGTTTTATATGATATTTTATTTCATAAAACATACAAAATCATCAATACAAATTAGGATCTATTTTCCTGAAATTTTGCATACACATAGTTAGGAGTAGTGGACATAGGGTACTTTTAATCCCAAAACACCTACAGAAAGCTGTGAGACGCAGCTATTAGATAAAAATAATTATTGCGTACTATAAAAATAACTTATTCTAATGACTTATTCTATGAGTCTCTTCTAACTCTTTGCCAAGGAGACAATGACTTATTACAATTATGTAACAAACAAAGAGGGACAACTTACATCGTCAAGTTTAATATTGTCTGACATCTGCTCCTCTTTGCACAACATCTCTAGAAAGTCCGAGGGGGGATCCTTGTTGACGTGCGGAGTGAACGGCATTTTTATTTTACTCCAGCAAGATAAACTGGAAAGAATATACACCACGTGTAAGTAAACATACTGGATGGAATGAAATTCAGTGGCATCCCATTAAATAAATATAAACTATACCCATTAATCAAAAAATAAACCACTCTTATTAAAAACAAATCATCAACATACTGCTTTATATTCGATAAATTCTTACTTGAGTGGCCACAACTTGCAATAGAGATAAGTGGGGGAAAAAAGGTGGGAGACCTTTTGCCCAGCAGTGCAAAACAGGACACAGCTAGAAAAAAACTGAAATTTTAATTATAAAATAAATCTTTATTTCGAGTAAGTCAGAGGTCCCGGGTTCAATCTCCAGTCAAGTGAGTATTATTTGTCCATATATTAATATGGGCTTTGGATTTAGTAATAATCTAATTAATTAAACAATGTACTTACATCTTATACAATATAATTTGTACCGTATGTGTGATGAGTGGTTTCTCAGCGTTTAACAGTTTAACGTAGTGATTCTTTGGTGATTTTTTCTCTCTGCTGCAAAGAAGCATATAATCACTGCTCTGCTGCTGCTAGCGTCCTATCTATAAATTCAAACATGGATTCAAATCACATTCAAATAGATGATTGTTTACATGAATGAAAATGAATGAATGAATTAAAAATTATAAGTAGTGTTGCAATCATAGTCATATTATTGACACCATTGACACTTGTCAATACTATCTAATCCAATAGTTTGCAATACTATTGATGTACCGAAAACTATCGATACTATCGATAGTATTGCTTTTCAATACTACTTCTATAATATTATATATTATTATTATATATCGATAGTATTGATATTTTCTAATCAATTATATTTCAACATATAAATCGATAAGTTAAGCACTGTTGTACGTAAATACTTATAAAAAAATAAATTAATAAAGTTACTTCCATAGTTGGTTGTGTGTGATTGCAGTTCCCAGGCGTTGACGGCAACGTTGTATGTCACAGGTATATTTTAAAAAAATATATTTGTGTGTTGTACAGTCTGTCTATTAAGTCCTGAAATTAAATGATGGCGCCACTGATGTGCATGTAGCAACCCTATATAGTGTGACCAAAATAATTTTGATACTAGCAGTTCGTTCAGGTAAAGCGAGCTAATAAATAAAACACATTATTCAGTCATATTGTTTCAGTTTTATTTACAGTAGGTACCTTGCTTATGAAAAGTTTTACTAAACATTTTTAATTTAACCAGAATAATGTTTTTAATAATGTTTGTTGCAATGGCTCAGGACAGGAAATGTTGGCGTATACAAAAGGAGGCTTATACCCAGCAGTGGGTCATGGAAGGCTAACGATGATGATGAATGTTTTATAGTTAAAATACTAAGGTTGATCACTTTAACTCATCATCGGAGTCCAAATATTCAACAACAAGAAACGTTTCGTTGCCGCTTTCATCAGCGGCACTGTCATCACTACACCTGCTATCACCACTGCTGCTATCATCGCCTAAGCGAACAATCAATTCGTCTATATCTAGATACAGGTAACGTCCTCGCTCATAGTACTCTTTTTTGAGCGTCTCAACGTAATGGCAGCAGTTTTTCCATATTCAGATGTGATGCTGTAGAAGGCCTCTTCAACAAGTTGCTTCGTCGACTATGGGCCTAACTGTACTCTTTGGTTTTCCTAAAAAAAAGGAATAAAAATTGTAACAGAATAGAAACAATAACTTATTCACAAGAAACAAATAATTCAAATTCAAAATTGATAGAAAACCCGAATAGACTGAGATGTACCATCATAATGTATCAAAAATTTATGATCATACTATAATATGACCTATTTACAATTTTAGTCTAACCTAAAAGTGTACGATGTAAACAATACCTTTTTCTTTTAAAAATCGTAAATTCAGTATATTTGTAACTTCAGGTTGATAAAAAACAAACAATAACACGGTTACATACCCATAATATATGTTGTTCTCCCATAAATATCATCGAAATCTCACAAAATTCGTCCATCCTTGCACTCCGCAAAACATTGCTGGAAAACTTTAAAAATCAATTCCCGCGTGCGACTCCGATTTACTTTACTCATTTTTTAAACTTTTCTGCGTAGTTTGGTCTTAATTTATTGCAGTTTAATCAAAACAATAAAAATACAAACGAAAAACAATTCAATATTGTTGACAGCATTGACAGCTGATGTACATACGTTTGGTGTTGCCAGACACATCATCAATCAGGGTTGCCAGATGGAATTTTCTATTTCTCCCCAAAATTGAAATTATATTTCTCCAAAACGATACTATTTTCTTTAATTTTACCCAAAGGCCCAACCGGTTTTTTGCCCGTGTTCCTAACGGCTGATAAGCTTTTTTTTTTTCAAAGGAATTCAAGGAATCGAATCAGAAACGTACGAATAAATATTATTTGAACGTTCGAAAACGTACAGAGATAGTCTACGTTCGAAAACGATTGTTAAATTAAACGTCCTGCACGTTTGTAAGATGCATGTTCATTTCATTACAATAAGAAAGGAGGCGTCCCAAACCTAAACAAAAAATACCCAAAATTCTCCACGAGATTTATTTTTTCTCCAAACATTTCTCCAAAATTTCTCCAAGAGTCAAAATTTTACCCAGAATTGCGAAAAAAATACCCAATCTGGCAACCCTGTCATCAATGTTAGTTCCATGGAAGTAATAAGTACCTTGTGTTAGTTACTCGAACTGTAATGTCAGGACTTATGCTGTATGTATGAACCCCAACCGGCGCGCGGCGGTGTCCCTGGTATTTGAAAAAATAAGGTAGTTTTGCATTCTATATTTAGTATCTATTAGAATTAGAAAACATCAATAGTATCGAAAACTAATACTATCGATAGTTTTGGTTATCATCAATAGTTTTGCAAACTATTGGCTATCGATAGTATCAATATTATAGATAGTAACGATCGATATTGTTGTATTTTTTAAGGTCATATTACTAAATTGATTGTCTCAGACCAGAGAGAAAAAAATCACTACGTGGAAGGCATGGAATGGAACTAATGTACTTTGGTTCTAGGTTTTTTAATCATTAAATAAAAAACTGCTGGGCTTGTGCTTGGCAACACTAAATAAAATGTCACTGTCTCGTGCCATCTGTTAAGGTGTGTATAATGGAATGTCAGTAATGTCACTTCGACAGATTTCGAGAGCAACAGAAGACTTGTTTGAGTGCCGGCGAAAATTCGGGAAAATTGTTCTAATTTTGCACATTCAGCGCATAGCTTTTCTTTAGATAACGTCTAATAAAACGTTTTACTGTGGTGCAAATTTCGTATCTTGTCGATGTGAGTGACTTGCGCCTGTATTGCATCAGCTCTTCATGGAAGCGACTAACAGGTGATTATCATGGCTGGCCATGGGATTGACGATGAAGAGAAACCTTGCAGAGCGTGCTCGGACTTCAAGACATGGGCCAAGCAACGAAAACAAAACGGTAGCGGTTCAAGTACAAAAACTTTTGAATCTTCCCAAATACAGGTGAGGTTATGTTATACATTTTTTTTTATTGATAATATCATTTTATCTCTTTTCCTGATAGGTTAACCTTCTAAACTTAATCTTATATGTATAGTGTTTTAAATGTGTTTGAGATTTCGTAATATAATATTATTACATATAATATTACGAAATCTCAGACACATTTAAAACACTATACATATAAGATTAAGTTTAGAAGGTTAGGTCACCATTACTGTGAGCCTGGTTTAGGGCACAAAGAAATAATAATTTATTTTCCAAATTATTGATGGCATATTGTCTAAGATTAAATAACAATGTTTTGTGTAAAACTCTATTTTTTTTTTAATTTGCTGGAAGAATGATAAATTATGAATAGATTAATGCCTGTGGCTGTAGTGATGATGATTTTAAATTTTGTGTACATACAAAGAACTGTTAATAATGATTGTCTATTTTCTGTACATCTTAAGTATAGATAAAAATCCAAATGTAGTGTTTACTTTAAATATTTATACTCTTCTTCTTTTATTATTAAGCAGTTTACAAATCTTTTTTTGCAGGGTGCTCCAGGGGTCTCGGCAAGCCCTCCAGAGGCACAAAAGAGGAGTGATTGCCCGTTGGACAAGGACGACTTAGGAAAATCAACATGGGGGTTCTTACACTCTATGGCATCATATTTCCCAGACTACCCTACAAAGATACAGTCAGATAATATGTCAAGATTTTTTTATATTTTTGCCCAGTTTTACCCATGTGAACCTTGTGCTAAAGACTTTCAGGAAGAGTAAGTTTATTTTATAATAAATTGGTATGTGGTTTACAAGATAAAAGTGAAAACTTGGTAGTCTTGTGTGTCAAGTCCCTTAGTTAACTTCCGAGTGTTTCACATATACAGTGTAAACTCTTTATAACGTTATCCTTTATAACAATAAACTCCCTGTAACGTTGAAGTGAGTCCAACTTGGTTGGTTTGCGTTAAAACCCACATATTGAAACACTCTTTATAGCGATACGACATCCTCTATTACGAAGAAATGTGTTCATATTTTTAGACAGTAAATATTTATTATCGGTATTATTGTTTATGTTATGTTATCAGGTAACAAAAGACTGAAGCTCCGAAACATCCGAGGTCGATCTAGCTTTTGTTATCCTTAATTGCCTTGAACCTTCGAGCAACAAGGACTTCCGCGCGCGGGGAGTCCGTGTTGCTCTATGCCCTGAACAGACACGTGCAGTATGACGCATTGTTTCTCGGAAGTGATGGTCTTCGACCAAGCATACTGGGTACTTATCGTATTATCAGTCGTAAACCTACTTTGAAACTGTTAACATGGCCAGTAAACGGAAAGCGAGTAGTGTTGACGAAAAATTCTTGTTAATTTGGTTGTTTTTTTGTTCACTCCATATAACGATAACTCTCTATAACGACAAAAAATGCTCAGTCCCTTGAGTTTCGTTATAAAGAGTTTACACTGTATATTACTAGCTTTTGTCCACAGCTTCGCCCGCGTGAATTTCCCACGGGAATAATGCTTTTTGAGATGAAAGGTACCCTATATCCTTCTCTGTTCTTCTATGTGTATGCTAAATTTTAAGAAGATTGGTTCAGTAGATAAAGTGTGAAGAGGTAACAAATAAACAAACTCACTTTCGCATTTATAATATTAGTTAGTATAGCTTTGAACAATTTTCAACAGTTCTAGAAAGAAGTAACCTTATTGATATTTTTCAGCATAAATGTTCAGCTAAATTCCTGAATAGACTAGTATACAACTTGTCTGTAACTTGTAATTAAAACTTAATTTTTTTCACAGCATTACAAAAAATCCACCAAAGACAAAATCCAGAGATGAATTAGCAAAATGGCTGTGTGAGAGGCATAACACGGTCAATAAGAAACTAGACAAACCATTGTTTGACTGCAGCAAGGTACACGAGAGATGGAAGGATGGCTGGCTAGACGGCTCCTGTGATTGACCTCTTGTTTTAATGTGTAATTGTCACGTGTCTTATATTGTCCCCAATTAGTCGCAAAAGTAATAATAGTATATACTTTGAGATTGGCAATTTTAATTTATGATTTTTGCTGTTGCATAGTAACAAACTACCTCATCAAAACAGATTTGTTCATGAACTTATAATTTTAACTTCTGTCGCCCCATAAATTAAATATTGTTTTAGTTCATAATCTGATGCAGATGTATTATTTTGTTAATTTTATATTGTACATACGCGCAATATAGTACAACATATACAGTATACATGAGCGAAAGAAACATGTACTAATTAACTTTAGTAGAAGTGAGAAATAACAAGTTTTTTTTGTTAGATTTTAAAAGATGTTGACCTTTTGTGATGAATTTAAGTTTGATTAGTGAAACTTACTGTTAATTTCCATAAATAAGCCGATTGATGCTTAGGGTAGTCAATTTACGAGGCCATGTAGTAAATACGCAATTTTGTTCCAGTTTTATGTGAAAGTTTATAGTATTTGTACATAATGTATTGTGAATAGTTGTATTATGTACAAAATAGTTTTTGGGAACTGTTAATATAATAAACTCTATTGAGTGATGGTCTTGCATTTATTTATTTTTTACTTTTAGGTAATATTTTGGGCAGCAATCCTTATAATAGAAAGACTCTTTGCATAGTACAACGTACATAGTAATACTTTAATTAATAAATTCATTAAAAAATACAAGTGAAATTTAGATATTTCATATCCATTACAAAAATGAAATCATTATACAAATGAATCAGTCTATCTTTGAAACACAACTTGGAATATAAAGTAGTATTAGATACAAATTTTCTTATCATTAATGTGTTATAAATGACTTACCTTATGTATAAAGACCAAAAAATTACATAATGGTGATGACCAAAAAAGTCAACATGCAAATTACCACTAGAAGAATTCATATTTCCATTTTACAGCCTCCTAGTAAAATAGTGCTATTAGTTATTTAAAAGCACCTTAAACTTTGTTCACTAATGATAATGATATTCCATTCCATGAAACCAAAAACATGAAATGGTACTTACACAAAAATTATTAATCAAAACTTGACTGAAAGTTGTTATGAATGAATGAATGATCTTTATTGCATGTTGAATGGTATTTATTGCTTGTTGAATGATTTTAGTTTACGTGTATGTGTTAACACTTGTCTCTCGAGTCACATCTAAAGGTCCGTGTTTCGCGTATTTGCGGACCAATTCACAGTTTGGGTTGCTCTCATAAGAATTCCATCTCCCGCTCGATGCCAACGAACTTGAGCTGTTCTGTTGGTCCATATCTGTAAATAACCAAAGACTAATCAATATAGAGTTAAAATGTTGTACTCTGTAGTCACTTTAAGGATTTTTAATGTTTTTTATGCTGAAATTTTCACAAGATCCACCGGGGTGCAGAGTTAGTAGTTAAATAGAAATGAATCCGACAAAGCCTACAGTTCAGCTGAAGTCAAAGAATTATTTGTATAGAGCTTACCTTATTTCTTTCGATTTTGTAGGACCAGAGTACAGAATTGTTAATTAAACAGAAAGAAAAACTTAGCAGTGCGTACAAGAGCAGTGTAACTAGATGCAATTTATACAATTCCATTAATTACCTCTACACAAATCCGTAGATCCATGGATTTAAGTAGAGGCAATCTATGGATAACTGAGCAAAGCTTTACGGATTTTTTAAAATTGGATCTGGCAACACTGCTCCTGATTTTAGGCCATCGTGCGTAGAGGCCTTGGGTTGTGGAGACTCTCCAAGATATGATCTCTTTAAAGATGGGTAACCACCCGGGTTAAAACCCAGTTATCATCCATTTCAGTGCATACATTGAATTGGGTGATAACTAGGTTTTAACTTTTAACACAGTTTCAGGTATTAACCTGGGTGGTTACCCATCTATAATCTTGAAGTCTTGTTGTTAGCATAGTTTTAATGTAATAGTACTTAATTCATAGTTTATTTAGCTGTAAGACCTCCAAAAAAAAAAAATAGTTAAGAGGAAGTCCAGCAATGGGACACGATGACCAAAAATCTCGTGACCTGTAATCGAAGAACAGCTCCTCCCCGGGCTGCACGGCTCGCTTGGCGAAGATGCCGATGCGGTGGTCGCCGTTGACCATCATGGCCGTGGTGTACAGTTGTGTATGTAAGTGACCTGTAATCGAAGAACAGCTCCTCCCCGGGCTGCACGGCTCGCTTGGCGAAGATGCCGATGCGGTGGTCGCCGTTGACCATCATGGCCGTGGTGTACAGTTGTGTATGTAAGTGACCTGTAATCGAAGAACAGCTCCTCCCCGGGCTGCACGGCTCGCTTGGCGAAGATGCCGATGCGGTGGTCGCCGTTGACCATCATGGCCGTGGTGTACAGTTGTGTATGTAAGTGACCTGTAATCGAAGAACAGCTCCTCCCCGGGCTGCACGGCTCGCTTGGCGAAGATGCCGATGCGGTGGTCGCCGTTGACCATCATGGCCGTGGTGTACAGTTGTGTATGTAAGTGACCTGTAATCGAAGAACAGCTCCTCCCCGGGCTGCACGGCTCGCTTGGCGAAGATGCCGATGCGGTGGTCGCCGTTGACCATCATGGCCGTGGTGTACAGTTGTGTATGTAAGTGACCTGTAATCGAAGAACAGCTCCTCCCCGGGCTGCACGGCTCGCTTGGCGAAGATGCCGATGCGGTGGTCGCCGTTGACCATCATGGCCGTGGTGTACAGTTGTGTATGTAAGTGACCTGTAATCGAAGAACAGCTCCTCCCCGGGCTGCACGGCTCGCTTGGCGAAGATGCCGATGCGGTGGTCGCCGTTGACCATCATGGCCGTGGTGTACAGTTGTGTATGTAAGTGACCTGTAATCGAAGAACAGCTCCTCCCCGGGCTGCACGGCTCGCTTGGCGAAGATGCCGATGCGGTGGTCGCCGTTGACCATCATGGCCGTGGTGTACAGTTGTGTATGTAAGTGACCTGTAATCGAAGAACAGCTCCTCCCCGGGCTGCACGGCTCGCTTGGCGAAGATGCCGATGCGGTGGTCGCCGTTGACCATCATGGCCGTGGTGTACAGTTGTGTATGTAAGTGACCTGTAATCGAAGAACAGCTCCTCCCCGGGCTGCACGGCTCGCTTGGCGAAGATGCCGATGCGGTGGTCGCCGTTGACCATCATGGCCGTGGTGTACAGTTGTGTATGTAAGTGACCTGTAATCGAAGAACAGCTCCTCCCCGGGCTGCACGGCTCGCTTGGCGAAGATGCCGATGCGGTGGTCGCCGTTGACCATCATGGCCGTGGTGTACAGTTGTGTATGTAAGTGACCTGTAATCGAAGAACAGCTCCTCCCCGGGCTGCACGGCTCGCTTGGCGAAGATGCCGATGCGGTGGTCGCCGTTGACCATCATGGCCGTGGTGTACAGTTGTGTATGTAAGTGACCTGTAATCGAAGAACAGCTCCTCCCCGGGCTGCACGGCTCGCTTGGCGAAGATGCCGATGCGGTGGTCGCCGTTGACCATCATGGCCGTGGTGTACAGTTGTGTATGTAAGTGACCTGTAATCGAAGAACAGCTCCTCCCCGGGCTGCACGGCTCGCTTGGCGAAGATGCCGATGCGGTGGTCGCCGTTGACCATCATGGCCGTGGTGTACAGTTGTGTATGTAAGTGACCTGTAATCGAAGAACAGCTCCTCCCCGGGCTGCACGGCTCGCTTGGCGAAGATGCCGATGCGGTGGTCGCCGTTGACCATCATGGCCGTGGTGTACAGTTGTGTATGTAAGTGACCTGTAATCGAAGAACAGCTCCTCCCCGGGCTGCACGGCTCGCTTGGCGAAGATGCCGATGCGGTGGTCGCCGTTGACCATCATGGCCGTGGTGTACAGTTGTGTATGTAAGTGACCTGTAATCGAAGAACAGCTCCTCCCCGGGCTGCACGGCTCGCTTGGCGAAGATGCCGATGCGGTGGTCGCCGTTGACCATCATGGCCGTGGTGTACAGTTGTGTATGTAAGTGACCTGTAATCGAAGAACAGCTCCTCCCCGGGCTGCACGGCTCGCTTGGCGAAGATGCCGATGCGGTGGTCGCCGTTGACCATCATGGCCGTGGTGTACAGTTGTGTATGTAAGTGACCTGTAATCGAAGAACAGCTCCTCCCCGGGCTGCACGGCTCGCTTGGCGAAGATGCCGATGCGGTGGTCGCCGTTGACCATCATGGCCGTGGTGTACAGTTGTGTATGTAAGTGACCTGTAATCGAAGAACAGCTCCTCCCCGGGCTGCACGGCTCGCTTGGCGAAGATGCCGATGCGGTGGTCGCCGTTGACCATCATGGCCGTGGTGTACAGTTGTGTATGTAAGTGACCTGTAATCGAAGAACAGCTCCTCCCCGGGCTGCACGGCTCGCTTGGCGAAGATGCCGATGCGGTGGTCGCCGTTGACCATCATGGCCGTGGTGTACAGTTGTGTATGTAAGTGACCTGTAATCGAAGAACAGCTCCTCCCCGGGCTGCACGGCTCGCTTGGCGAAGATGCCGATGCGGTGGTCGCCGTTGACCATCATGGCCGTGGTGTACAGTTGTGTATGTAAGTGACCTGTAATCGAAGAACAGCTCCTCCCGGGCTGCACGGCTCGCTTGGCGAAGATGCCGATGCGGTGGTCGCCGTTGACCATCATGGCCGTGGTGTACAGTTGTGTATGTAAGTGACCTGTAATCGAAGAACAGCTCCTCCCCGGGCTGCACGGCTCGCTTGGCGAAGATGCCGATGCGGTGGTCGCCGTTGACCATCATGGCCGTGGTGTACAGTTGTGTATGTAAGTGACCTGTAATCGAAGAACAGCTCCTCCCCGGGCTGCACGGCTCGCTTGGCGAAGATGCCGATGCGGTGGTCGCCGTTGACCATCATGGCCGTGGTGTACAGTTGTGTATGTAAGTGACCTGTAATCGAAGAACAGCTCCTCCCCGGGCTGCACGGCTCGCTTGGCGAAGATGCCGATGCGGTGGTCGCCGTTGACCATCATGGCCGTGGTGTACAGTTGTGTATGTAAGTGACCTGTAATCGAAGAACAGCTCCTCCCCGGGCTGCACGGCTCGCTTGGCGAAGATGCCGATGCGGTGGTCGCCGTTGACCATCATGGCCGTGGTGTACAGTTGTGTATGTAAGTGACCTGTAATCGAAGAACAGCTCCTCCCCGGGCTGCACGGCTCGCTTGGCGAAGATGCCGATGCGGTGGTCGCCGTTGACCATCATGGCCGTGGTGTACAGTTGTGTATGTAAGTGACCTGTAATCGAAGAACAGCTCCTCCCCGGGCTGCACGGCTCGCTTGGCGAAGATGCCGATGCGGTGGTCGCCGTTGACCATCATGGCCGTGGTGTACAGTTGTGTATGTAAGTGACCTGTAATCGAAGAACAGCTCCTCCCCGGGCTGCACGGCTCGCTTGGCGAAGATGCCGATGCGGTGGTCGCCGTTGACCATCATGGCCGTGGTGTACAGTTGTGTATGTAAGTGACCTGTAATCGAAGAACAGCTCCTCCCCGGGCTGCACGGCTCGCTTGGCGAAGATGCCGATGCGGTGGTCGCCGTTGACCATCATGGCCGTGGTGTACAGTTGTGTATGTAAGTGACCTGTAATCGAAGAACAGCTCCTCCCCGGGCTGCACGGCTCGCTTGGCGAAGATGCCGATGCGGTGGTCGCCGTTGACCATCATGGCCGTGGTGTACAGTTGTGTATGTAAGTGACCTGTAATCGAAGAACAGCTCCTCCCCGGGCTGCACGGCTCGCTTGGCGAAGATGCCGATGCGGTGGTCGCCGTTGACCATCATGGCCGTGGTGTACAGTTGTGTATGTAAGTGACCTGTAATCGAAGAACAGCTCCTCCCCGGGCTGCACGGCTCGCTTGGCGAAGATGCCGATGCGGTGGTCGCCGTTGACCATCATGGCCGTGGTGTACAGTTGTGTATGTAAGTGACCTGTAATCGAAGAACAGCTCCTCCCCGGGCTGCACGGCTCGCTTGGCGAAGATGCCGATGCGGTGGTCGCCGTTGACCATCATGGCCGTGGTGTACAGTTGTGTATGTAAGTGACCTGTAATCGAAGAACAGCTCCTCCCCGGGCTGCACGGCTCGCTTGGCGAAGATGCCGATGCGGTGGTCGCCGTTGACCATCATGGCCGTGGTGTACAGTTGTGTATGTAAGTGACCTGTAATCGAAGAACAGCTCCTCCCCGGGCTGCACGGCTCGCTTGGCGAAGATGCCGATGCGGTGGTCGCCGTTGACCATCATGGCCGTGGTGTACAGTTGTGTATGTAAGTGACCTGTAATCGAAGAACAGCTCCTCCCCGGGCTGCACGGCTCGCTTGGCGAAGATGCCGATGCGGTGGTCGCCGTTGACCATCATGGCCGTGGTGTACAGTTGTGTATGTAAGTGACCTGTAATCGAAGAACAGCTCCTCCCCGGGCTGCACGGCTCGCTTGGCGAAGATGCCGATGCGGTGGTCGCCGTTGACCATCATGGCCGTGGTGTACAGTTGTGTATGTAAGTGACCTGTAATCGAAGAACAGCTCCTCCCCGGGCTGCACGGCTCGCTTGGCGAAGATGCCGATGCGGTGGTCGCCGTTGACCATCATGGCCGTGGTGTACAGTTGTGTATGTAAGTGACCTGTAATCGAAGAACAGCTCCTCCCCGGGCTGCACGGCTCGCTTGGCGAAGATGCCGATGCGGTGGTCGCCGTTGACCATCATGACCTTGGCGTAGCAGTTGGGGTTGATGCTGTGGTTCGCGAACCGGATCTTGCTGCCCTTGCGCGTCGCGTCCACCACGAAATCTGAACATTACATTATTATTAAATAAAAATAAAATAAACCATTTTACTACCGCCCCGCCCCGGCTTCGCTCGGGAGGTTCATACATATTGTAGCCTATGACACTCGACTATATGTAGCTTTCTATTGGCGAAAGAATATAATTCCGAAGATTACTCTACACACCCTTCCTCTTATCACACTCCGATATTATTATAGATTAGTGTGATAACATAGGACGTAGGGGTTTGTACGAACGAAATGGGCAAACTGTTTTTTATGTACAAAGTTGACAATAAATAATTATCTTATCTTATAGCGGCAAACGCGCAAGCGGATCACCTGATGGTAAGCGATCACCGCTGCCATTGGACAACTGCAACACCAATGACTTTATTATCGTATTAAAATTCGCTGCGACATCGTAGCAACTTGCAGTGTGCGAGCGGTGCGACAATATTCAAAATAGATCCTTCAGTTTTTTTTAAATTAAACTTTATTGTACACACATCTCTCTCTCAGCCTAAAGACGTCCACTGCTGGACAAAGGCCTCCCCCAAGGATTTTATCCATGGGGGGTTTTGTAAAAGACAAAACAAAACACATACAAAAGTAAAATACAAAAGGTAGACTTAATGCTAAAAGCATTGCCTGACAATCAAACCTTTGAGCAGAGAGTTCATGTGGGTATGAATTAATTAATTATTGTTAAATTAAACATATGCATAAAGATATGTACTACGTAAATAATATATACATAATACAAATAAGTATACATAAATATAAACACAAAAATATACATAGCTAGCATATAGCATAGTTACCATTGTTGAGGTTGAAGAGGAAGCTGCACATGTACTTGTCGTACACCTTCCCGCGGCGGTCGGCCTCGTCCTGCGAGATGATCTCGCCGCAGTACTCCGAGATGAACTCGTTCTTGTGGCCGCCTTCTACAACGCTAGCTGGTGGTGACCTACTGTAACATAGTTACCATTGTTGAGGTTGAAGAGGAAGCTGCACATGTACTTGTCGTACACCTTCCCGCGGCGGTCGGCCTCGTCCTGCGAGATGATCTCGCCGCAGTACTCCGAGATGAACTCGTTCTTGTGGCCGCCTTCTGCAACGTTAGCTGGTGGTGACCTACTGTAACATAGTTACCATTGTTGAGGTTGAAGAGGAAGCTGCACATGTACTTGTCGTACACCTTCCCGCGGCGGTCGGCCTCGTCCTGCGAGATGATCTCGCCGCAGTACTCCGAGATGAACTCGTTCTTGTGGCCGCCTTCTACAACGCTAGCTGGTGGTGACCTACTGTAACATAGTTACCATTGTTGAGGTTGAAGAGGAAGCTGCACATGTACTTGTCGTACACCTTCCCGCGGCGGTCGGCCTCGTCCTGCGAGATGATCTCGCCGCAGTACTCCGAGATGAACTCGTTCTTGTGGCCGCCTTCTACAACGCTAGCTGGTGGTGACCTACTGTAACATAGTTACCATTGTTGAGGTTGAAGAGGAAGCTGCACATGTACTTGTCGTACACCTTCCCGCGGCGGTCGGCCTCGTCCTGCGAGATGATCTCGCCGCAGTACTCCGAGATGAACTCGTTCTTGTGGCCGCCTTCTACAACGCTAGCTGGTGGTGACCTACTGTAACATAGTTACCATTGTTGAGGTTGAAGAGGAAGCTGCACATGTACTTGTCGTACACCTTCCCGCGGCGGTCGGCCTCGTCCTGCGAGATGATCTCGCCGCAGTACTCCGAGATGAACTCGTTCTTGTGGCCGCCTTCTACAACGCTAGCTGGTGGTGACCTACTGTAACATAGTTACCATTGTTGAGGTTGAAGAGGAAGCTGCACATGTACTTGTCGTACACCTTCCCGCGGCGGTCGGCCTCGTCCTGCGAGATGATCTCGCCGCAGTACTCCGAGATGAACTCGTTCTTGTGGCCGCCTTCTACAACGCTAGCTGGTGGTGACCTACTGTAACATAGTTACCATTGTTGAGGTTGAAGAGGAAGCTGCACATGTACTTGTCGTACACCTTCCCGCGGCGGTCGGCCTCGTCCTGCGAGATGATCTCGCCGCAGTACTCCGAGATGAACTCGTTCTTGTGGCCGCCTTCTACAACGCTAGCTGGTGGTGACCTACTGTAACATAGTTACCATTGTTGAGGTTGAAGAGGAAGCTGCACATGTACTTGTCGTACACCTTCCCGCGGCGGTCGGCCTCGTCCTGCGAGATGATCTCGCCGCAGTACTCCGAGATGAACTCGTTCTTGTGGCCGCCTTCTACAACGCTAGCTGGTGGTGACCTACTGTAACATAGTTACCATTGTTGAGGTTGAAGAGGAAGCTGCACATGTACTTGTCGTACACCTTCCCGCGGCGGTCGGCCTCGTCCTGCGAGATGATCTCGCCGCAGTACTCCGAGATGAACTCGTTCTTGTGGCCGCCTTCTACAACGCTAGCTGGTGGTGACCTACTGTAACATAGTTACCATTGTTGAGGTTGAAGAGGAAGCTGCACATGTACTTGTCGTACACCTTCCCGCGGCGGTCGGCCTCGTCCTGCGAGATGATCTCGCCGCAGTACTCCGAGATGAACTCGTTCTTGTGGCCGCCTTCTACAACGCTAGCTGGTGGTGACCTACTGTAACATAGTTACCATTGTTGAGGTTGAAGAGGAAGCTGCACATGTACTTGTCGTACACCTTCCCGCGGCGGTCGGCCTCGTCCTGCGAGATGATCTCGCCGCAGTACTCCGAGATGAACTCGTTCTTGTGCGCCGCCTGCTTCAGGAAGATGCCCCAGCCGGCCACGTCGCTCGGGGCCAGCAGCAGGTGCTTGTGGAGGCCTCTGGAGATTATCAAATGAACAAGCTACTTATTTAAAAATAAAAAAATACGACTCACGAGTGTTAGAATTCAATATATCACAATAAACATTTTGTTTACACTTGTTTCGACAGCCGTAGGCTTTCTTTCAACCTCTGCAATAAACTCAACGTAAAATTTAATGTTGTCTTTAATTTTTGCAAACCAACGTGACACAAATATCGAACGTGTTCGATCTTGAAATCGTGTAGCGCGGCCAACGTCTCGCCACATAGTGCACCCGCAACAAATGTGTCCCTGGTGTGCGTGATCCTGAACAGATATACGGGGGCGTTAAATATGTCGCGTTTTTAATGTGGCGCCACAATTATCGTGATACAAGTGTATGCCTGGTGTGCGGCCTGGCCTTCCAACGGCCTCGGCTGCACTTCCACTGCCTCCGTAACGGAGCCGTTGGAAAAAAAATTAACGGCCCAGGTGTGATTTTTAAATGGATCGGATAACATAAAAAGATTTGACACTTTAAATAAGCTAACATTCGTGTTCCATCGGATTCAATCTGAATTAATTATAGATTTACTGAAGGATATTTTGACACCTACAAATTTTATGATAGCAAAATAGCATGAAATAAATTTTGCTATTAATTTCTCTCAGGCGCTAAAAAATTGTCAGGTCGGGGTCTCACTTTCTTCCAGATTGCTATGAATCACGTCCTTAATCCTTACGGGCTAGACAGAGCCAACATTAATCTTGAGTGTAAAGTAGACTGACCTTTGTACAGAGACGTTCTTGCAGCAAACAAGATTAGGAGAGGATATATCAGCACCACACGCTGTGCAAAGGTCGGGGTCGCACTCTCTGACGCCGAGGTAGCAGGGACACTGCTTTGATTATTTATACTTACCGAATCACGTCCCTTCCTTTACGGGGTAGACATAGCCAACATTCATGTTTCATCGGATTCAATTTGGATTATATATTTTACTGATGGATATTATAACACCTACAAATTTTATGATAGCAAAAGAGCATAAAATAAATTTTGCTATTAATTTCTCTCAGGCGCTAAAAAATTGTCAGGTCGGGGTCGCACTCTCCCAGACTACTATGAATCACGTCTTTATTTCTTATGGGCTAGACAGAGCCAACATTAATCTTGAGTGTAAAGTAGACTGACCTCTGTACAGAGACATTCTTGCAGCAAACGAGATTAGAAGAGATATCGGCACCACACGCGGTACAAAGGTCGGGGTCGCACTCTCTGACGCCGAGGTAGCAGGGACACTGCTTTGATTATTTATACTTACCGAATCACGTCCCTTCCTTTACGGGTAGACAGAGCCAACATTCATGTTCCATCGGACTAAGCTGGATGAGTTTTAGATATTTTGACACCTTGTTATATTAGCAAAAGGGTGGCAAAAGGGCTTGAAATACAGTTTGCTATTAATTTATCTCAGGCGCTAATAAAAATGTAAGGTTGAATTGACTGACCTCTGTACAGAGATGTTCTTGCAGCAAACCATATAAGGAGCACCGCACGTCGTGCATAGGTCGGGGTCTCTCTCTCAGATTGCTATGAATCACGTCCTTATTCCTTACGGGCTAGACAGAGCCAACATTCATGTTGAGTGTAAAGTAGACTTGAACTTAGTATAGAGACATTCTTGCAGCAAACAAGATTAGGAGAGGATATAATATCAGCACCACACGCTTTGCAAACGTCGGGGTCGCACTCTCTGACGCCGAGGTGAATCACGTCCCTTACTTTACGGGGTAGACAGAGCCAATAATCATGTTCAATTTGGATTA
Organism: Ephestia elutella; assembly: GCA_018467065.1. Taxonomy (NCBI): domain Eukaryota; kingdom Metazoa; phylum Arthropoda; class Insecta; order Lepidoptera; family Pyralidae; genus Ephestia; species Ephestia elutella. The sequence goes on along the minus strand of CM031592.1, from coordinate 18,522,451 downwards.
ATTTTAGATATAATAATGGATATTTTGACACCTACAAATTTTATAACAGCAAAATGGCTTGAAATACTCTTTGCTATTAATTTTTCTCAGGCGTTAATAAAAGTGTATGGTTGACTGCAGGGCTTGAAACCGGTTAATAAAAAACCTAAAAAGCAAAATGGCTTGAAATACTCTTTGCTATTAATTTTTCTCAGGCGTTAATAAAAGTGTATGGTTGACTGCAGGGCTTGAAACCGGTTAATAAAAAACCTAAAAAATAAGTGTTTTGACCTGGTTACGCAGTAACGCTCGGGCCATTACGATCGGAGTGAAAACCCTTTTGAATCGGTCTCGCGAGCGGAAATTACCTGGTTAATCCCGCGCGGGCGAGTGACAAAGACGGGTATATCGCTCAGCGTTTTATCTCACTTACGCATTTGCAAGTCTCAACGTGTAGTTTAGTTAGATTTATATCGAGCGAGAGTGAGAAATAATCATAGTTAGAGCGAGATAGAACACGATCGTCGAAAAGAGCGAAATGTTTTTGGGTCTTTCCGGTATTTTGAACAGGAACTGAAATGATATCGCGCTTTGAACATAACCAGAAATAATATATGGTTTTGCTCAACCGTAACTGATTTAAAACGCTCTTTTTTAAAATGTATGGCGCATCGAGTGAGCTGGTTTAGAATTTTAACCAGACAGAGCCAACATTCATGTTCCATCGGACTAAATCTAGATGAATTTTAGATATTTTGACACCTACAAATGTTATATTAGCAAAAGGGCTTGAAATACACTTTGCTATTAATTTATCTCAGGCGCTAATAAAAATGTAAGGTTGAATTGACTGACCTCTGTACAGAGACGTTCTTGCAGCAAACAATATAAGGAGCACCGCACGTCGTGCATAGGTCGGGGTCACACTTTAATCCCCAGATCGCTATAAATAACGTCCTTATTTCTTACGGGTAGACAGAGCCAACATTCACGTTGCATTAATCTTGAGTGTAAAGTAAACTGACCTTTGTACAGAGACGTTCTTGCAGCAAACAAGATTAGGAGAAGAGATATCGGCACCACACGCGGTACAAAGGTCGGGGTCGCACTCTCTGACGCCGAGGTAGCAGGGACACTGCTTTGACTATACTTACCGAATCACGTCCCTTCCTTTACGGGGTAGACAGAGCCAACATTCATGTTTCAATGGATTCAATCTGGATTATATAGATTTACTGATGGATATTTTGACACCTACAAATTTTATGATAGTAAAATAGCATTAAAAAAATTTTGCTATTAATTTCTCTCAGGCGCTAAAAAAATGTCAGGTCGGGGTCGCACTCTCCCAGATTACTACCTATGAATCACGTCCTTATTTCTTACGGGCTAGACAGAGCCAACATTAATCTTGAGTGTAAAGTAGACTGACCTTTGTACAGAGACGTTCTTGCAGCAAAGGGGCCGTCCATTCCATATATTACGTCATTCTAAATTAGGGGGGTTGGTCTGCGAATGACGGTAAATGATAGATGGGGGGTGTTTCGAAATTGACGTCATTCTTATTTATTTATTTATAGTTTATTTTTCACGTACAAAAAGAAATTTCTTCCAGCACACCTAGTAAAATACTAGCTGCCCGCCCCGGCTTCGCCCGTGGTACTTACATGTATTATACATATAAACCTTCTTTAAGAATCAGTCTATCTATTTAAAAAAACCGCATCAAAATCCGTTGCGTAGTTTTAAAGATCTAAGCATACATAGGGACAGACAGCGAAAGCGACTTCGTTTTATACTATGTATTGATAATAAACACAATACTTAAATAATAACTACAACATTACATAATTAATAAAAGTACATATTAATACTATACTTATACTTAAATACATGTCTCATACTAAGGAAAGATAATGTTCTTGTGATATTTTGCAAGTATTTAATGGTATTAATTATTGAACTCATTATTTATTTATTTACTAGCGGCCCGCCCCGGCTTCGCTCGGGTGGACAATATTTGTTTTTTAGGGTTCCGTACCTCAAAAGGCAAAAACGGAACTCTTATAAGATCACTTTGTTGTCCGTCTTTCTGCCAAACTTTTTTTCTCATGAACGCTTAAAGGTATCAAGTTGAAATTAATAACGAATAATCGGATCCACGGTGTCTTTCAGCAAAAAAATAATTAAAATTATACGTCAACGCGATCAAGAGATATTACCGTAAATATTGCGAATTTTCGCATATATTGCAATTTCAGGCAGCAATCAAAATTATGAAAATTGGCAAAAAGCAAGGTAGAACAGCCGGTTCACGACTTTCCCGCTCCGAGTGATAGCTGCGCGCGGGAGCGGCGAGCGGCGTAACACAGAAGTCGAAAGATCTTTGACAACGCCACTGGTTTTTTTTTTTTTGCCCATCTGCTCCTTCTGCAGTGGCGTAGTGAGACCCCGGCAGGCGGGCGGCAACAGCATCAGGGCGGACGTCGATTTGTTGCACTCCCGCCCCCCAACATGCATAGTCCGCCTGTATCCGCCCTTGTGCTGTAGAATGTAGTCAAACGTTTCCACACTCATTCTAGTGTCATAAAACTTATTCGGATGTTTCCTGTAATCTTGGTATAAATTACGAAATTCGCCGCGAAGGTATATATTTTTATTTAGTTCGTGCTACTTTCAAAACAAAAAGGGATCATGAATACGTCCACCTAAACCGCTCCGCTAATCGCTACCACAGAATTAATATCCGCTACTGAGAGTACGTGGCGTGCTATAGATAAGCCCCGCCCGCCGCCGCCGCTTAGACTCCCGCGCCGCGCCCCGCTTAGACCGAACGCGCAAAGTCGTGTACCAACCGTATTAACACTACTTATACAGAAATAAATCAGAAAATTAAATAAATAAATATATACGGACAAATCACACAAATTGAGTTAGCCCCAAAGTAAGTTTGAGACTTGTGTTATGGAATACTAACTCAACGATACTATATTTTATAACAAATACATATATAGATAAACATCCAAGACCCGGGTCAATCTGAAAAAGATCATTTTCCATCTTGACCCGACCGGGGATCGAACCCGGGACCTCCGGTGTGGCAGTGATGACCGTTGGGCCACGGAGGTCGTCAAAATTGTAAATATGTTGTTGGAAGTCTAAAAAAAATGTTACAAACTTATTTTTGCGCTGAATTCAGTATGAGTCTTAGTAATTAGTAGGTCTTTTAGTGATAGCTTATAATGTGAGATGCTTTGCGTGTACGGAAGTTTGACTCGTACTTGGCCGGTTTTTGTATGATATTTACGTTATTACCTCCTATTAAAATAAATACATACCAAAACGCGCCCGGGCCCGCTCAGAGATTATTGCGCCTTGCGCCTTTGCTAGCTAGCGCTAGTATAGGTGATTTCGGGGCGGATTGCCGTTTTTTTAAATAACTCGTAGTATTTCGTAAACTATTGATCCAAATTACATGCAGTAAAAAGCAAATATTAAGTATATTAAGTACTTGTGACGATAGAATTGTTTAATTTGATAAGGATTAATAAATTGTGATTAATATCACCAGTTAAAAAACATCTAACGATTTTAATTATTTTTAAAACATAAAAGTAGATACTGTGGCTGAAGTATAAAAGCTAGATATATGCTATCGCGGACTTTTTTGTAGATCTATTAAAGATACACAATTCCTCCATACATTGTTTTGTTACATCTCTAAGGGATTGGACAGCGTTTTCGATGAAAGCTGCCGGGCGGCAATTTTTTTTCCGACTTCCTTAACAATTATCGTCATATTTCAACTAATATACACAAAACCTACACAAATTATACACTAAAACCTTCCTCAAGAATCACTCTATCTATTAGTGAAAACCGCATGAAAATCCGTTGCGTAGTTTCAAAGATTTAAGCATACAAAGGGACATAGGGACAGAGAAAGCGACTTTGTTTTATACTATGTAGTGATTACAAGGTCAAGGCATGTCTACATTATTTTTTTAAACTATAAATAACATCGTACCTATACCATATTTTGTCAAACTAGTAATGACGTCAATTTTGGGAGAAGGGGGGGGGGTCATTAAGGAATGACGATAGGATGATTATAGGGGGGGGGGGTCTAAAATCTGAAAAAATCGATGACGTAATTTATGGACGGCCCCAAACAAGATTAGGAGAAGAGATATCGGCGCCACACGCGGTACAAAGGTCGGGGTCGCACTCTCTGACGCCGAGGTAGCAGGGACACTGCTTTGATTATACTTACTGAATCACATCCCTTACTTTACGGGGTAGACAGAGCCAATAGTCATGTTCAATCTGGATTAATTTTTGATATACTAATGGATATTTTGACACCTACAAATTTTATAACAGCAAAATGGCTTGAAATACTCTTTGCTATTAATTTTTCTCAGGCGTCAATAAAAGTGTATGGTTGACTGACCTCTGTACAGAGACATTCTTGCAGCAAATAAGATAAGGAGAGGATATATCAGCACCACATGCTGTGCAAAGGTCGGGGTCGCACTCTCTGACGCCGAGGTAGCAGGGACACTGCTTTGACTATACTTACCGAATCACGTCCCTTCCTTTACGGGGTAGACAGAGCCAACATTCATGTTTCATCGGATTCAATCTGGATTATATAGATTTACTGATGGATATTTTGACACCTACAAATTTTATGATAGCAAAATAGCATGAAATAAATTTTGCTATTATTTTTCTCAGGCGCTAAAAAAATGTCAGGTCGGGGTGGCACTCTCCCAGATTGCTATGAATCACGTCCTTATTCCTGACGGGATAGACAGAGCCAACATTAATCTTGAGTGTAAAGTAGACTGACCTTTGTACAGAGACGTTCTTGCAGCAAACAAGATTAGGAGAAGAGATATCGGCGCCACACGCGGTACAAAGGTCGGGGTCGCACTCTCTGACGCCGAGGTAGCAGGGACACTGCTTTGTGTTGCATTGCGCTTTGCAGCGGCAGCCGGGGAAACGGTTCTGGCCTGAGGACACAACATTATAAACATGTTATAGTACAATCAATAATGTAGTTAAGTATACTGAGCCGTTACCTTAACAAAGGTTTATTTAGAAATTAAAATTGGTACTGTAATGAAATTTCACAATATAAAAGATATCATTGAAAATTATCATTACAATACTCATTATTTGTTTCTAGTATCTTTATTGTACGAAGGATACATAATTGATAGTAACATAAATAGAAGGTAAATACAGAATGGCGGGTTTCAAAATAAACCTTTGTGTAACGGCCCTATATATTTTTAATTATTTTGTTAACTGTACATCATGGTTATTACGATACGAGCAGTTATTAAATATGTAATGATCAATGCACACGTGTATCATACGACATTTTTCAGCACATTTAAAACACAATTTTGAAGATGAAATACTTTTGAAACAATTTTGGAACATGAGAATACCGAAATTCCCACGTGAGCGAAGCCGAGGGGCACAACTAGTTTTATAATATTCAGACTTTTTCAAACATTCAACGCCAGTTGTAAACATTTTCCATTTGTGTTTGGAAACCTGGCGCTCAAAGAGACTTAAATCTTTGAGAAATCATGCCGTTTTAGAGGCCCCTTTTTCATTACATCTGTATTATGCTTCTTAGTACTAATACTAGCATTCAAACTACTATTACTAGCACTTAAACCACTACTAGTACTAAAATAGTATTACTAGTACTCAAAATACTACTAGCACTAAAACTTCTAGGACTAAAACTACTACTAGCACTAAAACTACTACTAGTAGCACTCAAACTACTACTAGCACTCAAACTACTACTACTACTAGCAATCAAACTACTACTAGCAATCAAACTACTACTAGCATTCAAACTACTACTACTAGCACTCAAACTACTACTACTACCACTTAAACTACTACTACTAGCACTCAAACTACTACTTCTAGTTATGCTGGATAGAAAGAGACGGAGAGAGCACTCACAATCGCTGCTGCACTGGCAGAACTTCTCGCAGAAGTTCTGCGACTGCAGGCACGGACACATGCTGTCGCACGGCTGGCTGGGGTGGTCGCATGGCGTGTAGTTATAGCTGGAAGATAAATCAAAAATATTTTATTAAAACTTTGCCTTCACAGGCACTCTTTCACGTTAAAAACTAATATACTAGTGGCTCTGTGAGCTGAAGACCTCGCGAACTTATAACTCTTCAAAGGCGCGTAGGCCAAAAAAATTACATACAGTAGTCATCAGATAATTAGAAACACCAGTCGATTTTCATACAAACGAGGTTACTTTGAAGCCTTGGTTTAATGCCAGGCATTGATCTGAGCTGTGATCTGATGATGGCCATCTAGGGATAGAATGGAGGACATCCAGATCGCTATACACACCTAATTGTCAGATCAGCATTCTAAGAGCTGTTTGAATATTTAAAAAAAAACCGCGAAAATAGCATTAAAATGTATGGAAATTCTGAAACTCGGAAAGCTGAGCTGAGAGCCACTGTATGTGCAGTTGAGGATACCAAGTCAGATCATTTATTTGCTTATATTTTCCATCCATTCAGTCTCATGTCATTTGTCAATTTGACGGTTTCTCATCAATCTGTAAAATTACGAAACATAATGCGTTAATTTCTAAATGGTTTGTACGGTTGACAATTTGTCGACACTACAATCTCGCGATGTTTCTTCTTCTCCAGAGCCCTGTATGTGTGTGTTGTGAACATGCAGTGACTCACACGTGGTGCGAGGCGGAGTCCTTCTTCAGCTGTATCTTGCGGCAGTGCACGGACCACAGACGATGCTTCTTCTTCTTCTCCAGAGCCCTGTATGTGTGTGTTCTGTATATACAGTGACTCACACGTGGTGCGAGGCGGAGTCCTTCTTCAGCTGTATCTTGCGGCAGTGCACGGACCACAGACGATGCTTCTTCTTCTTCTCCAGAGCCCTGTATGTGTGTGTTATGTATATACAGTGACTCACACGTGGTGCGAGGCGGAGTCCTTCTTCAGCTGTATCTTGCGGCAGTGCACGGACCACAGACGATGCTTCTTCTTCTTCTCCAGAGCCCTGTATGTGTGTGTTATGTATATACAGTGACTCACACGTGGTGCGAGGCGGAGTCCTTCTTCAGCTGTATCTTGCGGCAGTGCACGGACCACAGACGATGCTTCTTCTTCTTCTCCAGAGCCCAGTATGTGTGTGTTGTGTACATGCAGTGACTCACACGTGGTGCGAGGCGGAGTCCTTCTTCAGCTGTATCTTGCGGCAGTGCACGGACCACAGACGATGCTTCTTCTTCTTCTCCAGAGCCCTGTATGTGTGTTATGTATATACAGTGACTCACACTGTTGCGTGTGTTATACGCAACCGTGTTAAATTTCACATGTACTGCACTTACGTCTGTTGATTCGCACATTCATTACACATAATTGTTTATTTAGCTATTATTTTAACGCTTTTAGTTGTAATTATTCGTCTTCCAAAACAAACACATCTGTTTGTTTATGTAAAGTCAACCTGTCACCTTTGGATGTTTGACAGTGACGTCTGACGTTGACGTTTGGAAATGGTTCCTATACATAGGTGGTGTGTTGAGACGGACACGTTGCTAGAATGTTTTTTATTTACTTATATTTGTGAATAATATAGGTAATTGGTCAAAATTTATAGAATAATAATTTAAACAAGGATTTTATTAGATTAACTATATTTTTCTTCATCGATATGACTGTCGTCACTTCTATAATTTTGTCTCTGGTCGAGCTCTATGTTTGTCACTGATTTCGTGTCAATGCTGATGTGACGTGGTTAGATTTGCTTCAAGAAATCAGGATGGGATTTCTTTTGATTTGAACACGTCTCAGGGCTACACGCCTCGCATTTTTGAGCCCCCATGAGCGGAAGATAAGATGGAGCGGTCATGTGAGTTCATCTCTCTTGTGTTCTGCTAGCCTTTGTATGAATATTGTCGGCGCGATGTTTAATAACATTCTATATTGTTACAGAACGTGCCGCTCTTAACTCCTACTTCTAACTGCTAAGCTTAGGTTTTAAGTTGTTAGTTTACGCTTTATTTTTCAATATTCCACGTTCCACGTGTTATACTTTATTAGTTTACTCGTTTAAACTATTTTTCCCTCGGGCTTGGACCCGTAATTCGATGTCGTAACAGGGCTACTCCAAAATGAGTTCCCACTTATAACTTTCTTTCTTTTCGTTGTACATACTGGTTACAATGACCCTGATCCTAAGGGTAATCTCCTTCTTTGGATAAATAACCCCTATTTATCCCAGTAAAACAATAACACTTCATGTAAGCAAAGAGGATTGCTGACCACCCTTCGATGTGAGACCACATGGCACTTCAACAATCCAGGACTCCCAGCTGTTCCTACATTACTGGGAGTGACGAGGTGATACAATTTACTAGAAGAAAGGAGAGGACCTAAATGGGATTTACCAAGTAATATCCATTTTATAACTAGAACTTAAACTTTAGAATTTATTTTAAGGCGATGTCGTAGCACACATTCGAAAAAAATGAAATTTTTCATGAAGAAATTTTCCTAATTAGAGTTTAATTACGAAGTGGAAAAATAATAAAGGATATAGATTATGATGTTTATTAAGGTTTCAATCGTGTACTTTTTAATAAAAATACATATTTTCGGCTTAATTAATTCATAAAGGCACCGAAAATTTAGAAAAAATTTCAGCTTTCAAGTCATGGAACTTACAATTTTCAGCGATAACTTATATATATTTTTATATAATTAGTTAATATATATACTATATTAAAGTTTTAATCGAGCACTTTTGTTTTTAGACTAATATTTTTAAAGATATTTGAGAAATAGTTGCTAAATCGGTACAAAATCTGTTCGATCCTGCCAACGAAAGTAGAACATTGTGTTGTGCAAAAAACTATCTTATTGCAACGCGCACACGGCGCGGTTAAGCGCATATGAATTTTGTTTTTTGCAGCTCAGGTTGGACCTCGTCTTAAGGCAGAGACTTTGCCTAATATGATTTGTTCCTAGTTTTATCACATAGAGAGGACGCTCTCAACCTTTGTTAAAAGGTAGGTCTTATAACCAATATTAAGAATAAGGACATTTTTCTATGTCATGTGTTTTCATAGGTTATGATAATTAGACTTTAGTCTTAATTAGTTTGTTTTAAGAAACATGTAAGAAAGAAAGGATTTGTTAAAACATTCCTATAGAAAGAATTAGTAATAAGGAATAAGAATATTTATCTACTAAAAAGTGAGTTTACCAAATATGTATATTTCCCTGTAATATATTTAACTTGATATACAGGGTGTAAGAACATGTCCGACATAGCCGAAACCCACGTAATCTCCCCATTAATATGAACATTTTTCCCCAAGAAACCATGCCTGGGAAATCAGTAGTTTCCGAGATAATGAGGTTCAAAGTTGAATTGAAAATTTTCATTTTTTTGCAGATTTGTAAAATTTATCATTTAACTGTCATTTCATCCAAAGGAACCTCATTAGAATTTTAAAGAATTCCCCATCAAAACGAACGCTAAAGTTTAAAACAAGTAATGAATAGCGCCCATCGCCAGCATACGCGCACACTCACAGCTGATTATTCGTGCGGGCGGGCCGCCTGCCGCCCCCGCGCTCACCGCGCCCCCTAGGTCAATGACACGTGAATCAAAATCTGTAGTTACAGTTCAGTAGTAATATTTTTTATTTAAAATTAAAGATATTAACTCATAATTCATAATTCATAATTCATTTATTTTTTGTCAGACATGAGTACATAAGGGTCTTAAAATTATAAAATACAGTTCTGCATGCTGCGCCATTTGGCATACAAAAATCAAAGATAAATTAGATTAAAAGGTAGGTAACTAATAGATCATGCATGTCAATAAAAATATTAAAAAATGTCAATTAAAACCATAAGATAAATTGAATTAAAATGTAAATTACAAATAAATCATGCATGTCAAATAAAATAAAAAATTAAATAATGGTATATAAAATTGTCAATTAAAATATTAAAAAGATTCAATCTACTCAACAAACTTAAATATAAATAACAACACATAGAAGGTTAAATCAAAATTGGTCAGACAGGTATTCATCTACGGAATAATACGACTTGTTTACCAAAAATTCAAATAGTAGGCGTTTAAAGTCACTTATTTCGTTGCAAGTTCTAATTTGTGGCGGTAGTTTGTTGTAGATTCTAGGTGCCATTGAGTAGATACTGTTATGTAGGAAAACAGTTTTGGCAGATATCGGATAAAGTTTATCAGAGCGACGTTGACTTTCTACCCTTTTTAAATAATCCTATGTTGTTTTTTACAAAGAGAGATACCTCGAAAATATATAATGATGGAAAGGTAAGAATCTTTAACTTTTTAAAATGTGGTTTACTCGATTCTTGTTTTTTTAGATTGCAAATTGCCCTAATGCACTTTTTTTGCGATATTAGAACGTCATTACTTTTTGTGGCGTTGCCCCAGAAAATTATTCCGCACCGGAGTGGTAGAGGCCACGTAACCATGATAGGCCGTAATTAGTGCCGTTTGGTTAGCAATTTTGCTAAGCATGTGCAGAGCGTATGAAAACGAGTGTAATTTTTTACATATGTAATCTATTTGTGTTTTCCAAGACATATTGTGGTCTATATATAATCCTAGAAATTTTGTGCAATCGGTTTCTTCAATTTTTTTATGGTTGTAGGTTATGTCCACGTTTTGTTTTTTATTGTGTCTTATTTGAAATGTCATAATTTTAGTCTTTGTCAAATTTATTTTTAAGTTGTTTGCATCTAACCATTCAATTATGTTTGATAAATTATTTTCAATGTCAATGTTAATAAGATTATAGTTTTCTTTGTCAAATATGATTGCACTATCGTCAGCAAAAAGGGACATTTGGTTAGTCGTTATTTTCGGGAGGTCGTTTATGTAAGCCAGGAATAACAATGGTGCTAGTACCCCGCCTTGTGGTACACCATTACTTATTGTGCCACTTGCTGATGAGTACGTTTCTAGCGTTTTAGTCTTAAAATTTAACTTTTCAATTTGTGTTATTTGTTTTCTGCTTTCTAGATACGACTTCATGAGTTCTAACACATTACCTCTAATGCCGTATGAATACAATTTTTCTAAGAGTATTTTGTGGTCAACATAATCGAAAGCTTTTGTTAAGTCCATGTACATTGCTGCACTAGGTTTAGTATGGTCCATATTCTTGTGTATTATTTCGAGGAAGTTATATATCGCTTGGTTGATTGTTTTATTTTTCCTAAATCCCATTTGTTCTTTGCATAGTATATTGTTTTTTTCAAAAAAAGCGTAAATATTGTTATAAATAAACTTTTCGAAGATTTTTGAAAAAACTGGTAATAATGCTATTGGTCTATAGTTAGAGACATCGGTCTTATCATTTTTTTTATAGAGAGGCTTTACTATGGTCACTTTAAGTTTTGTCGGAAATATACCATTTTCTATACTTAGGTTTATAATATATGTCAAAATTGGGGCTATAATTGTTGCTACTCGTTTAACTATTTTTGTATTTATGTCGTCATATCCAGTACTATTTGTATTTCTGAGATTACGGATTATTTTAGTTATGTCATCTGGTATGGCAGGATTCATAAATATTGATTTTGATCTATTAGCATTGCATGTCTTCATTGGGTGTCTTTGTTTGTTATTATTTGGTGTTGCTTGATTTAAGTACTGTTCATTAAAATATTCTGCGATTACTTTAGGGTCTTTTATACTTTTTCCGTTTATAGTTAATTCATTTATATTTTCTTTGGGTATATTAGGTTTGGTAGTTGATCTAATTACATTCCAGGTAGCTTTCGATTTGTTTCGACTTTTTGAAATAAAGTAGGAATTTCTAGCCTTTTGGGTCAGTTTTAGAATTTTTTTATATTGTATTGTATAATTTTTGAATTTTTTCTTATTTTCTTTATTAGGATTTAGTCTGTACTGCCAGAGTAGATCACGCCTTTGTTTGCTACATTTCTTAATGCCACGACTTATCCATTTAGGTTTATTCTGTGTGGATATCTTCTGTTTAGTGATAGGAAAACAAAGATCATAGAATAGTTTAAACATGTCAAAGAAACTATCAAAAGCTTTATTTACGTCGTTTGTTTCGTATACTTCCGAGAAGTGTAAGTTTCTTAGACAGTTCACAAATTTCCTTATATTTTCTTCACTATAGTCTCGCTTATTGACAAACCAATGTTTTAAGATAGTTGTTCGTTTTACCGGAAAAGTCATAATTTGTGCCGTGTGATCTGATATTGCATAGTTTGTATTGTAACTTTTACATCCTCGAAGGTTATGTACAATATTATCCAAGCAGGTGCCACTACTTGGACGCGTTACTTCAGCTATTTCAATTTTAAGTTGATTTTGTGCTATTAAATGTTCAAAAGATATAGATTCTTTAGTTTTTTTTAGCATGTTAATGTTAAAGTCACCGCAAATAATTATTTTATTTTTATTTTTGCAAAATGTCATAAGAATATTTGTCAATTTTTCAAAAAATATGTTTACTGTTTTCGTATTTGGTGATCTGTACACACATAATATTATGATTTTTTGCTCAGTTAATTCTATAGCACAACATTCGAAAATATTAGATATGTTGTGGCTATTTATATCTGTAATAACTTTGTAGTTAAAACCTTTTTGAACGAGAATGCATGTACCACCGTGTCTATTATCTCTCGTGTAATGGGCTGCTAGCCTAAAATTGGGAATGTTGAGAAGATCTACGTCGCTCGTCGTCATATTATGTTCAGTGCAACAGATTATATTTACATGTTTTCCATTTAAATTAAGGTCATTTAGGCATTCAATAATAAGATCCGATTTGTTAATTAGTCCGTTAACATTTTGGTGCATTATACATAGATTGTTATACACGAAAAAGTCTTGTTCGTTTTCTTGTAGTATCATGTTTTTCTTCCTCGTCGTTAGAGTTATTTGTGTTTTGTTTGAGAGTTTTTCTACTTGATTGTGTGGTGTCGTCAGTGTTAGATTTTGGTGGTCCTCTTCATATTTAATATTTTGTTCAATTAGGATTTTTATGTCATATATAATATTTTCAATGCCAGATTTTTCTATTTTTCCTGTTCTGTTTGAAAACATGTCGTAGGTCAGATTATAATTGCTGTCCAATATTTGTGCATAATTATTCCTCCAAGCGTCCATTACTAATAGTGCATTAAACAATTCTACTCTGCAGTTATATATGACTGATCCACATATATATGTAGGTAGTGCTATAATGATGTTTGTATGTGTTATATGTTTCAGGCTTTCGGAAATGTCATATACTAATTTTGTGTATTGCTGTGAGTATGTAAAATCAGCTTCTCCAATTATAATTATACAGTGGTCTCTTTTTGTAAACCCCTCTAGTTTTGATCTTAGCCCTGATAGTAATTGTCTTACTCCGCCCCCTGTGTGTATGTAATGGCAAAAGGTCATATCCTTTGTCAGTTCTGTCTTTTCAAAAAGTTTGTGTATTATAATTTTTGGTACTACTGATAATACATAATTTTGGTTTATTTTTCTTTGGTTGCTTTTATTGCAAGTGTTTAGGTTGTTATTCTTTGAAATTTGCTTCTGCTTTTTCTTAGGGGGACTATGTGTTGGCGTTGATGTATGCTCCATGGTGTTTGTGTCAGAGGATGTTGAAAGGCTATTTCTTTTTTTCTTGCGTGATTTTTTCTTGTTTTTGTTCTGTGTTTGAGGTGATTTATTGAAGTTTTTTAATTGGAGTAGTTCGGTTTCATGTTGGTATAGTTTCTGCGATAGTGAGCTGTTTTCCTGTGTTAATCTTTTTATTTCGTTTTGCGATGTATGTAGTTGTATTTGTAAGTTATCTATTTTCAGCTTGAGATCTTCTATTTCATTTATGTCTGTCATATCTGATATACTCGGCGATCTAAGGTCAAACATAGTTGATTGAAAAGATTCATGTGATTGATTAAGAGAATCTGCCAAATTTCTATATCTTCGTAGTGTGATATTTTCCGACATGATTGATGGAAATTGTGATAATTACTTATATGTGTTGTGTACTGTGTAATATATTATTTGTTTTTTGTTGGCTGTATATGAGTAGATTCTTTTGCTTCTTTTTTTTCCGTTTCATATAAGAAATGTCAGTGTCGGTTTTTTCCGTACGTCATTATTGTGCCAATGTCAAGATGTCAACCAATAGTGATATCTAAAATGCCGGTCAGTCAATTCATTAGCCGGTTGTGATGTAATTAGTGTTTGGCTCCTTTATTGGTCAATTAGGCAAACCAAAACAAAAACTAGGTTTAAAATAATTCTGTTAGATATCTTCTTCAAATTTCTTTCGTGTATTTTGATCGTTTTTGTGTAGTATTGGTGGTAAACTGTGTGACGTACCTTGCAGCTGTTGATGCAGGTTAGATTTGTCTTATTTTTAACACTCCAGACTTATTATTTACCAATTATTTTTAAATTAATTACAGAGCTCTTTGTTTTGCGTCTTATCTTACTGACAACCGGAAGTCGAAAAAAACCTACGAACTCCTGGCCTCTACTTTTTTAATCACTTATTTTTTTATTAAATTATTTATTTTATTTATTAGGAAGACCAACAGACATTTATACAATAATAGGTTCATAGGTAACTTTAACTAGATAATGTTTGTAGCAAAATGAAAGAAATAAAACCTTGCTTCCAATAAATTGACAGGAGAATTGTAAATTGCTTCTTGGGAAAAATAAACTTTACCTTAGCGTTTAACAGCATGTAAGTACACTTTCATAACATTTTACGAATCAAGAAACCAAATAATTGTACAGATCTACTGAGTGAGTCATCTTTTAAATGATAATGATAGTTTATTTTTTCATGCAAATTGACACGGCCTAACGCCTAGTAAAAATGGTTTAGCAATTTGCATTTTTACGTATCTCTATCACAAGGCAATCGTTCAGATACAGGGAAGTTCTTATTTTTTTCATGGAGACAGGTAACATTTCTAGACCTAGACCCTTCATGAAGACCCAACACGTAAAATGAACAGGGAGCTATGCTGTTAGGGTTTGTTCCTTCTAACACAGAGGAATAATACTACTTCTACAAGGGGCAGATTAGGTAAATGCTTCTGCGATGCGATCTGATCAGACATTCCTTTATTTCATTTCTACCTGTAGTTAGGTAGGTAAATAACTCTTCTTAGATCTCACAATACCTGACACTGAAGTAGTTAAAAAATGTAAGTTAAGCGAGAAAAGTTGTACTGCAAAACGGCTAGATGGCGCACACACTTTAAAGGCTTCCACGGCGCCGCCGCCGAAAGAAAATGCGGAACCTACTCTAGTTAGTTTAGTAGCGTTGCGCGCGTCCTTGAAGTTTAGAGAAACTTTCTGGATATTTTAACGTGATCTTATTAGTAATTCCTGGATTGATCAGGTTTTTGTGACTTGTGTTTTGTCGTGCTGCTGTGCTTTTGTGTTTTATCGTATTGTTTTGTGTTTGTTGGGTTATTGACAAAATGCTATTCCAGTATTCTGCGGAGGAATACCTCAACATGATTTTTTGTTACGACATAGCCGAAGGCAACACGTGTAGGCGAGTATCTACCTCGCTTCTCTTTATCCGGCGCATGTAAGTACGTAGGTACCTTCGATTTAAAAAATGGAATTATGAGCCACCGTACCTAACGTTAGCTCCAACATAAGGCACGGGCTACTGACCAGCATTGATACCAAATGATATCCGCATTAACATACGAAAATTTAGTAGCCTAGGCTAGGTTTCCCAGCAAGTCTGCCGGGTATGATTCGAGTGCCTAGTACCTAGTTGTACAGTGAGTCAAAGTTCACCGTATTTAGATCATTTTGGACATGAGTTCGTGTGCAAAATTAGCAAAACCTTACACCTCGCCTTACAATGTTAGTTAGATTTGGTTTGCGGATTACTGTACATGAAATCTTTGCTGTACATGCGTACACATTATTACGTTGTACATACATAGTAGGTACATACGTTTGTCCTTACACGCGTAGCGAAGCGATAGCGCGTCGTCGTGTTTAGCCGCCACGAGTACGGGGAGGGAAGGGGGGCCGACGCGATCTTTAGTCAAAGTTCGCTATACACTGATTGTGATTATTTATATTTTTTTTTATATCTAATTTATTGATTATTTTTCCCAGTCAAATTTTTACTCTGAAGTGACTTTAATTAGGGTACCCTATGCATACGTAACGGCTATGTCGGACATGATTATACACCCTGTATAAACAATTAACTTGTTTAATTGATTTCAACTAATAGTTGATGGCGCCCTTTGGTTAGAATAGAAACACAACATATATCTGGTCCCTTTCTCCAAATGTAACATTCCACAGAGCGACAAGATCCCACCGACCCACTCCGGAGTCTCCTACATAACGCACCACTGAGCTGGCTGTGCGTTTGTCCACCGGTGGCAGGCAGTGTTTTACACGCTTGTCCTATAGTGGGTAATAACACGTGGTGCGAAGCGGAGTCCTTTTTCAGCTGTATCTTGCGGCAGTGCACGGACCACAGACGATGCTTCTTCTTCTTCTCCAGAGCCCTGTATGTGTGTGTTATGTATATACAGTGACTCACACGTGGTGCGAGGCGGAGTCCTTCTTCAGCTGTATCTTGCGGCAGTGCACGGACCACAGACGATGCTTCTTCTTCTTCTCCAGAGCCCTGTATGTGTGTGTTATGTATATACAGTGACTCACACGTGGTGCGAGGCGGAGTCCTTCTTCAGCTGTATCTTGCGGCAGTGCACGGACCACAGACGATGCTTCTTCTTCTTCTCCAGAGCCCTGTATGTGTGTGTTATGTATATACAGTGACTCACACGTGGTGCGAGGCGGAGTCCTTCTTCAGCTGTATCTTGCGGCAGTGCACGGACCACAGACGATGCTTCTTCTTCTTCTCCAGAGCCCTGTATGTGTGTGTTATGTATATACAGTGACTCACACGTGGTGCGAGGCGGAGTCCTTCTTCAGCTGTATCTTGCGGCAGTGCACGGACCACAGACGATGCTTCTTCTTCTTCTCCAGAGCCCTGTATGTGTGTGTTATGTATATACAGTGACTCACACGTGGTGCGAGGCGGAGTCCTTCTTCAGCTGTATCTTGCGGCAGTGCACGGACCACAGACGATGCTTCTTCTTCTTCTCCAGAGCCCTGTATGTGTGTGTTTTGTATATTCAGTGACTCACACGTGGTGCGAGGCGGAGTCCTTCTTCAGCTGTATCTTGCGTCAGTGCACGGACCACAGACGATGCTTCTTCTTCTTCTCCAGAGCCCTGTATGTGTGTTATGTATATACAGTGACTCACACGTGGTGCGAGGCGGAGTCCTTCTTCAGCTGTATCTTGCGGCAGTGCACGGACCACAGACGATGCTTCTTCTTCTTCTCCAGAGCCCTGTATGTGTGTATTATGTATATACAGTGACTCACACGTGGTGCGAAGCGGAGTCCTTCTTCAGCTGTATCTTGCGGCAGTGCACGGACTACAGACGATGCTTCTTCTTCTTCTCCAGAGCCCTGTATGTGTGTGTTGTGTACATGCAGTGACTCACACGTGGTGCGAGGCGGAGTCCTTCTTCAGCTGTATCTTGCGGCAGTGCACGGACCACAGACGATGCTTCTTCTTCTTCTCCAGAGCCCTGTGTGTGTGTGTTGTGTACATGCAGTGACTCACACGTGGTGCGAGGCGGAGTCCTTCTTCA
The DNA here is from genome assembly GCA_018467065.1 of Ephestia elutella. Taxonomy (NCBI): domain Eukaryota; kingdom Metazoa; phylum Arthropoda; class Insecta; order Lepidoptera; family Pyralidae; genus Ephestia; species Ephestia elutella. Next base: position 18,504,673 of record CM031592.1, on the reverse strand, counting down.
GCTGTATCTTGCGGCAGTGCACGGACCACAGACGATGCTTCTTCTTCTTCTCCAGAGCCCTGTATGTGTGTGTTATGTATATACAGTGACTCACACGTGGTGCGAGGCGGAGTCCTTCTTCAGCTGTATCTTGCGGCAGTGCACGGACCACAGACGATGCTTCTTCTTCTTCTCCAGAGCCCTGTATGTGTGTGTTGTGTACATGCAGTGACTCACACGTGGTGCGAGGCGGAGTCCTTCTTCAGCTGTATCTTGCGGCAGTGCACGGACCACAGACGATGCTTCTTCTTCTTCTCCAGAGCCCAGTATGTGTGTGTTGTGTACATACAGTGACTCACACGTGGTGCGAAGCGGAGTCCTGCTTCAGCTGTATCTTGCGGCAGTGCACGGACCACAGACGATGCTTCTTCTTCTTCTCCAGAGCCCTGTATGTGTGTGTTGTGTACATGCAGTGACTCACACGTGGTGCGAGGCGGAGTCCTTCTTCAGCTGTATCTTGCGGCAGTGCACGGACCACAGACGATGCTTCTTCTTCTTCTCCAGAGCCCTGTATGTGTGTGTTATGTATATACAGTGACTCACACGTGGTGCGAGGCGGAGTCCTTCTTCAGCTGTATCTTGCGGCAGTGCACGGACCACAGACGATGCTTCTTCTTCTTCTCCAGAGCCCTGTATGTGTGTGTTATGTATATACAGTGACTCACACGTGGTGCGAGGCGGAGTCCTTCTTCAGCTGTATCTTGCGGCAGTGCACGGACCACAGACGATGCTTCTTCTTCTTCTCCAGAGCCCTGTATGTGTGTGTTATGTATATACAGTGACTCACACGTGGTGCGAGGCGGAGTCCTTCTTCAGCTGTATCTTGCGGCAGTGCACGGACCACAGACGATGCTTCTTCTTCTTCTCCAGAGCCCTGTATGTGTGTGTTATGTATATACAGTGACTCACACGTGGTGCGAGGCGGAGTCCTTCTTCAGCTGTATCTTGCGGCAGTGCACGGACCACAGACGATGCTTCTTCTTCTTCTCCAGAGCCCTGTATGTGTGTGTTATGTATATACAGTGACTCACACGTGGTGCGAGGCGGAGTCCTTCTTCAGCTGTATCTTGCGGCAGTGCACGGACCACAGACGATGCTTCTTCTTCTTCTCCAGAGCCCTGTATGTGTGTGTTATGTAGATACAGTGACTCACACGTGGTGCGAGGCGGAGTCCTTCTTCAGCTGTATCTTGCGGCAGTGCACGGACCACAGACGATGCTTCTTCTTCTTCTCCAGAGCCCTGTATGTGTGTTATGTATATGCAGTGACTCACACGTGGTGCGAGGCGGAGTCCTGCTTCAGCTGTATCTTGCGGCAGTGCACGGACCACAGACGATGCTTCGTCTTCTTCTCCAGAGCCCTGTATGTGTGTGTTGTGTACATGCAGTGACTCACACGTGGTGCGAGGCGGAGTCCTTCTTCAGCTGTATCTTGCGACAGTGCACGGACCACAGACGATGCTTCTTCTTCTTCTACAGAGCCCTGTATGTGTGTGTTGTGTACATACAGTGACTCACACGTGGTGCGAAGCGGAGTCCTGCTTCAGCTGTATCTTGCGACAGTGCACGGACCACAGACGATGCTTCTTCTTCTTCTCCAGAGCCCTGTATGTGTGTGTTGTGTACATGCAGTGACTCACACGTGGTGCGAGGCGGAGTCCTTCTTCAGCTGTATCTTGCGGCAGTGCACGGACCACAGACGATGCTTCTTCTTCTCCAGAGCCCTGTATGTGTGTGTTGTGTACATGCAGTGACTCACACGTGGTGCGAGGCGGAGTCCTTCTTCAGCTGTATCTTGCGGCAGTGCACGGACCACAGACGATGCTTCTTCTTCTTCTTCCTCGGCGGAGTCAGTTCCGCTTCCACTCGGCACTCCTCTTGGCCGGTGTTGATCCAGTATGTATATACCTGTTGGGAGATTAGTACTCTTAATGCAACTCAAAATTTAAAGTTTTTTTTAAATATCAATACAATTAATAGTACGGTTAATGATTATCGTTTTTCGCTTACCAGTTGGCGCTACTGCAGAGTGAGGTCCTGTCAATGGTATAAGGTATAATACTGGCATTTGTATTTGACAACATTTGTCAATTTGTCAAATTTAAATGACACCTCATACATTGGAGCTGACATGAGGAATATTGAAACTCGTTAGCCCATCTATCATTTAGCTTAATAAACTAACGACCCGCCCCTGCTTCGCTCGGGTTTCGAAAGGGCATTACTAGATAGATTTATGTAATAAATAAATATATGTCATACCTGTTGACAAGTCTTGGACAGCATCACTTGAGCGATGGCGCAGTAGTTGGAGAAGAAAACCTTGTGCAGAGCTCTAAACAGCGACTGGTCCGATCCCGTCCATTCTTCATCGATGTCTCCCACCGTCAGACCTGGCCAATGAATGAAATGAGAGGTATTAAAACATGAGTGTGGTTTTGTGAAACGAGCTGAAGGCAAGCCAAGGAACCGAGGCCGAAGACCGAGCCCTTCGTATACATGGATGATCTCCTGATTTCATCTACGGTTCGAAGGCCGAGCTGTGTCTTCATAGCAAAGAGCAAAACAGAGTAGCCTTTCGACTCTTTACCTAATCCCACCCGACAATCCTGCTACGTAGATGACTTTTTACCAACTTCCCAATTTTTGTCTCAACAATCTCGCAACTGCAAAAGTAAAATAGCCCCACGCTAGCCAATGTATGTAGTACAATTACCTAGCGCGTTGTAGGCGGGCCCGGCCTCGGACTGCTTGAGGCCGCTCCACGGTCTGGCGCTCGAGTTGCTGTTGCTTCATATGATCAAACATTACAATGTATCGATGTAGTACAGTTACCTAGCGCGTTGTAGGCGGGCCCGGCCTCAGACTGCTTGAGGCCGCTCCACGGTCTGGCGCTCGAGTTGCTGTTGCTTCATATGATCAAACATTACAATGTATCGATGTAGTACAGTTACCTAGCGCGTTGTAGGCGGGCCCGGCCTCGGACTGCTTGAGGCCGCTCCACGGTCTGGCGCTCGAGTTGCTGTTGCTTCATATGATCAAACATTACAATGTATCGATGTAGTACAGTTACCTAGCGCGTTGTAGGCGGGCCCGGCCTCGGACTGCTTGAGGCCGCTCCACGGTCTGGCGCTCGAGTTGCTGTTGCTTCATATGATCAAACATTACAATGTATCGATGTAGTACAGTTACCTAGCGCGTTGTAGGCGGGCCCGGCCTCGGACTGCTTGAGGCCGCTCCACGGTCTGGCGCTCGAGTTGCTGTTGCTTCATATGATCAAACATTACAATGTATCGATGTAGTACAGTTACCTAGCGCGTTGTAGTGGCGGGCCCGGCCTCGGACTGCTTGAGGCCGCTCCACGGTCTGGCGCTCGAGTTGCTGTTGCTTCATATGATCAAACATTACAATGTATCGATGTAGTACAGTTACCTAGCGCGTTGTAGGCGGGCCCGGCCTCGGACTGCTTGAGGCCGCTCCACGGTCTGGCGCTCGAGTTGCTGTTGCTTCATATGATCAAACATTACAATGTATCGATGTAGTACAGTTACCTAGCGCGTTGTAGGCGGGCCCGGCCTCGGACTGCTTGAGGCCGCTCCACGGTCTGGCGCTCGAGTTGCTGTTGCTTCATATGATCAAACATTACAATGTATCGATGTAGTACAGTTACCTAGCGCGTTGTAGGCGGGCCCGGCCTCGGACTGCTTGAGGCCGCTCCACGGTCTGGCGCTCGAGTTGCTGTTGCTTCATATGATCAAACATTACAATGTATCGATGTAGTACAGTTACCTAGCGCGTTGTAGGCGGGCCCGGCCTCGGACTGCTTGAGGCCGCTCCACGGTCTGGCGCTCGAGTTGCTGTTGCTTCATATGATCAAACATTACAATGTATCGATGTAGTACAGTTACCTAGCGCGTTGTAGGCGGGCCCGGCCTCGGACTGCTTGAGGCCGCTCCACGGTCTGGCGCTCGAGTTGCTGTTGCTTCATATGATCAAACATTACAATGTATCGATGTAGTACAGTTACCTAGCGCGTTGTAGGCGGGCCCGGCCTCGGACTGCTTGAGGCCGCTCCACGGTCTGGCGCTCGAGTTGCTGTTGCTTCATATGATCAAACATTACAATGTATCGATGTAGTACAGTTACCTAGCGCGTTGTAGGCGGGCCCGGCCTCGGACTGCTTGAGGCCGCTCCACGGTCTGGCGCTCGAGTTGCTGTTGCTTCATATGATCAAACATTACAATGTATCGATGTAGTACAGTTACCTAGCGCGTTGTAGGCGGGCCCGGCCTCCGGACTGCTTGAGGCCGCTCCACGGTCTGGCGCTCGAGTTGCTGTTGCTTCATATGATCAAACATTACAATGTATCGATGTAGTACAGTTACCTAGCGCGTTGTAGGCGGGCCCGGCCTCGGACTGCTTGAGGCCGCTCCACGGTCTGGCGCTCGAGTTGCTGTTGCTTCATATGATCAAACATTACAATGTATCGATGTAGTACAGTTACCTAGCGCGTTGTAGGCGGGCCCGGCCTCGGACTGCTTGAGGCCGCTCCACGTGCTGGCGCTCGAGTTGCTGTTGCTTCATATGATCAAACATTACAATGTATCGATGTAGTACAGTTACCTAGCGCGTTGTAGGCGGGCCCGGCCTCGGACTGCTTGAGGCCGCTCCACGGTCTGGCGCTCGAGTTGCTGTTGCTTCCATATGATCAAACATTACAATGTATCGATGTAGTACAGTTACCTAGCGCGTTGTAGGCGGGCCCGGCCTCCGGACTGCTTGAGGCCGCTCCACGGTCTGGCGCTCGAGTTGCTGTTGCTTCATATGATCAAACATTACAATGTATCGATGTAGTACAGTTACCTAGCGCGTTGTAGGCGGGCCCGGCCTCGGACTGCTTGAGGCCGCTCCACGGTCTGGCGCTCGAGTTGCTGTTGCTTCATATGATCAAACATTACAATGTATCGATGTAGTACAGTTACCTAGCGCGTTGTAGGCGGGCCCGGCCTCGGACTGCTTGAGGCCGCTCCACGGTCTGGCGCTCGAGTTGCTGTTGCTTCATATGATCAAACATTACAATGTATCGATGTAGTACAGTTACCTAGCGCGTTGTAGGCGGGCCCGGCCTCGGACTGCTTGAGGCCGCTCCACGGTCTGGCGCTCGAGTTGCTGTTGCTTCATATGATCAAACATTACAATGTATCGATGTAGTACAGTTACCTAGCGCGTTGTAGGCGGGCCCGGCCTCGGACTGCTTGAGGCCGCTCCACGGTCTGGCGCTCGAGTTGCTGTTGCTTCATATGATCAAACATTACAATGTATCGATGTAGTACAGTTACCTAGCGCGTTGTAGGCGGGCCCGGCCTCGGACTGCTTGAGGCCGCTCCACGGTCTGGCGCTCGAGTTGCTGTTGCTTCATATGATCAAACATTACAATGTATCGATGTAGTACAGTTACCTAGCGCGTTGTAGGCGGGCCCGGCCTCCGGACTGCTTGAGGCCGCTCCACGGTCTGGCGCTCGAGTTGCTGTTGCTTCATATGATCAAACATTACAATGTATCGATGTAGTACAGTTACCTAGCGCGTTGTAGGCGGGCCCGGCCTCGGACTGCTTGAGGCCGCTCCACGGTCTGGCGCTCGAGTTGCTGTAGCTTCATATGATCAAACATTACAATGTATCGATGTAGTACAGTTACCTAGCGCGTTGTAGGCGGGCTCCGGCCTCGGACTGCTTGAGGCCGCTCCACGGTCTGGCGCTCGAGTTGCTGTTGCTTCATATGATCAAACATTACAATGTATCGATGTAGTACAGTTACCTAGCGCGTTGTAGGCGGGCCCGGCCTCGGACTGCTTGAGGCCGCTCCACGGTCTGGCGCTCGAGTTGCTGTTGCTTCATATGATCAAACATTACAATGTATCGATGTAGTACAGTTACCTAGCGCGTTGTAGGCGGGCCCGGCCTCGGACTGCTTGAGGCCGCTCCACGGTCTGGCGCTCGAGTTGCTGTTGCTTCATATGATCAAACATTACAATGTATCGATGTAGTACAGTTACCTAGCGCGTTGTAGGCGGGCCCGGCCTCGGACTGCTTGAGGCCGCTCCACGGTCTGGCGCTCGAGTTGCTGTTGCTTCATATGATCAAACATTACAATGTATCGATGTAGTACAGTTACCTAGCGCGTTGTAGGCGGGCCCGGCCTCGGACTGCTTGAGGCCGCTCCACGGTCTGGCGCTCGAGTTGCTGTAGCTTCATATGATCAAACATTACAATGTATCGATGTAGTACAGTTACCTAGCGCGTTGTAGGCGGGCCCGGCCTCGGACTGCTTGAGGCCGCTCCACGGTCTGGCGCTCGAGTTGCTGTTGCTTCATATGATCAAACATTACAATGTATCGATGTAGTACAGTTACCTAGCGCGTTGTAGGCGGGCCCGGCCTCGGACTGCTTGAGGCCGCTCCACGTGCTGGCGCTCGAGTTGCTATTGCTGCCTGCGGGGTGAAATCAAACATTACAATCTATTTTATTAATAAAATACTTCTCTTTTGGTTGGATTTCGTATTGGACACAAATATTTTAAAGATGAGTTTATCTAGCAGTGAGACGTCCCAAGTTTAAATCCTACTCATATCTTTTGTATATTAATTCACCCAGTAGCGGCAGAGAATAACTTAAAAATATATATATTGTTCCTTTACGTTGCAAACGACTATCCGTCATTTCTAGAACCGAAGAGAGTTCACTTCACTCCAGTACTTGCGTACTTTTCTAGACCGGGCTGGTATGTTTTCGTAACAATACAAAAGGATACTGAACAGATTTCTTGAAATATCAGTCGATCGATGTAATCGCGAATCGGGAAGCAATAGTTCCTGTCACGTAAAAAGGCTGCTGGCGGTTAATCTGCGCAGTAGGCGATATATCGGTCTATGCGGTGAGCGGGGGTCGGCGGGTCTCGTCCGGCGCGATTGGTTCGTCAGTCGATGCCACAGAATTAATATTAGTACTACGTACGGAAAGGAAACTCCCCTGCCCCCCGCCAATATGGCACCACCCGCACCTCCCGCACTTTTCCTCCGCTCTTGGGTAGTTGTGGGACGTTATGCTATGAAAACGCACACATTGACATGTTACTGACGCGGATATACAGTTTCATTTGTAGTAGTAGTAGGTATATTTGACGCACCGTTTCTATGAAGCGCCCGCCCTGTGCCCATGCGCAAGTTTCACCTTTGTCTTCCATCGGCCTTTTTACATGACGGGAACTGTACCTTTCTGGAAGCGGTTGCTGTCGTTGCTATCCTCAGAGGAGGCGTCATTAGGCGAGTCGAGCGCCTTGGCCCCCTCCCCGCCCCCGCGCCCGCCTCGCGCCCCTCCCCCGCCGCCTGCTCCTGCGCCAGCTTCTCGCGCATGCCCTCCTGAGATGGCAAGAGAGATTGTACAGTAGACCACATGCAAAAGTACAGTTTGGTTTGCGCAAAGACGAGAGTTGGTGAGGTTTGACTGTGAGACAATGCTTTTAGCATTAAATATATACGGACAAATCACACAGATTGAGTTAGCTCCAAAGTAAGTTCGAGACTTGTGTTATGGGATGCTAACTCAACGATACTATATTTTATAACAAATACATATATAGATAAACATCCAAGACCCAGGTCAATCTGAAAAAGATCATTTTCCATCTTGACCCGACCGGGGATCGAACCCGGAACCTCCGTGTGGCAGTCCGGCGTGATACCGTTGGGCCACGGAGGTCGTCAGTCGTCATTAAGTCCACCTTTTGTACTGTACTTTTATATGTGTGTACGATAAAGTTTAAATGAATAAATAAAAGTATAGCACTATTTATAGTTGCATTTTTTTATAATTTAAATAATTTTGACTGAATTGTATTTAATTATCATTTATTAAATACTAGCTTTCTTCCGCGTGAATTTCGCACGGAACCGTGCCTTTTCCCGGGATGAAAGCTACCCTATGTCCTTCTCCGTACTTCTAACTATGTGTATGCGAAATTTCAGAAAGATTGGTTCAGTAGATAAAGCGTGAAGAGGTAACAAACAAACAAACTCAATTTCGCATTTATAATATTAGTTAAGATGTATTTTTTTCAATTGGTTGTCGTTAAACTTAAAGTTTACAATTTATCTTTGTTATGGTATTTAACAAAGATACAGTTCCATCATAAATGGTGAAACTCATCATAAGCATTCACCATAAATATTGCCGGACTACCTTCTCTTAAATAACGAAATAATAATAAATAAACATATACGGACAAATCACACAGATTGAGCTAGCCGTAAGTAAGTTCAAGACATGTGGATACTCTATACTCTGCCCTGATCTTCGAGCAACAAGGACTTCCGCGCGCGGCCCGGAAGGGAGGCGCCATAGATGTCTTTCCCCTCTGGCAAAGCTTAGGTCCAGGTGGACTTGAGCGTTTATAAAAACTGTTTGCATTCGGACTTTTCGCTAGACAGAATCCATCAGTCAGTGTGAATGACACATAGGCCGCAATACAAAAAATTCCGAATTGTTCAATTTTGTGCTGCAAAAAGAGGTCTGGGACATCTATTTTACAGAAAGATGGTGTTACATTTCTCTAGTAAGTAAATTCTTATCATATGATTATAAATTAAACAAAAAATCATACATTTTATTATAATGTCATTGTTGGATTTGTTTACCAACATCAGTCCGGTCGCCTATAGATTTGTCGAGTGATAATTCCGGCCAACATCTAGATTTAGTGATGTTACTTTGCTTACATTGTGTGTTGTAGTCCTGTATCGATAAACTGCGATAGGTATAGTTTTAAATTGTTGTATGTTGTAACGTGTATTTTCGTATTTTTTTACAGCTTTCCTAAAAATACCTACTTAGAGATGTGTGTATGGAAAAACTAGTGCAACAACTAGCAAACCTGGGATGCCAAAAAGACCAGTCCCGTTTGTTAAGCTCATTATAAGGCATCTGATTTCCACGAATGGTGTAAGTCAGTTCGGATGAACAAGACTAAATTGAACAAGAGAAAATTATTAGAAATAGTTAAGCCTGCATCACACGTTTTTAGCCAAAACAGGCGTTACTGAATTGACCCTGGTGCCAAAACTAGATCATTATCGATAATAAAAATAGTACTATAGGCTTCTCAAATAACTGCTACTACTTATACGAGACGGATAAAAATATTTTGCCTTTTATTTTGCATAAATACCTTCCAGAAAACACGAAAAATACGAAAAACAAGGTTCACGGCTTTAACGAAATCATTATGTAAAACACAAATTATAATTTCTACATAATGTTAAATCTCTAAAATAAATGGTTTGGGCGATAAATTAAACTAATTAATTTGTAGGAACTTCAAATTATTATTTCCTTTTTAAATATAGCTTGGAAGCCAATACGTCTGACACCTAGCACAGTGAACAAAAGAGAGACAAAATGACAACCGTTTTCGAATGAAGTAAACGAACTGAATGAACAAATATGGCGGTTCGATTTCAAATTCAAGTATACGGCTTAATCAAAACAAAGATTGATTTTTGCAAATTAAATAAAATAAATCAACACGCCCCCTCAAAAATTAATCTCTACATTATACAATTACAAAATCAATTAGCTATTCAGAACATATGTAACTTCCAAGCAGGTCTGGGGAATACAAAATAATGATCCAACATTTGTTGCAAGGATTAGGAAAACCCAGTAAAACCTAATCAGATCATTTTATCTTAATCATAATACAATCTCATTTGTATATTAATCAAAAAAATATATACTTATAAAAAAATAACAAAATAACAAATTATTATTCTATGCCGATTTTCCTCCTCAATTCCATAAATGTGACTGCAGGTAACGGCTTAGTCAACGCGTCCGCAAGTTGTTGACCTGTGGGAATGTAATTTAATTTGATTACATTTTGCTCTATTTGCTCCCTTGAAAAATGATACTTAATATCGATGTGTTTTGTACGCTTATGGTTAGTTGGGTTATTCGCGATACTTATGCAGCCATTGTTATCTTCATATATAATAACAGGAGTAACAATTTCCACATTAACCTGGCTTCCCTGACCGCTTTATATAAGGCTATATACTCGGCCTCTGTAGAAGAAGCTGCTACTGACAGTTGTTTCTTTGTACTCCAGGTTATTGTACACTGATCAAATAATTTAAATAGGTAACCGGTAGTACTTTTTCTGTCATTTGTATCACTTCCTCCCCAATCTGAATCGACATATCCCGATAAAATATTATTATATTCACATCTTTTATAACATAATTTTAAATTAACTGTACCTTTTAAATATCTAAGTACTCTTTTTAGACATTGCCACAATTCCTTGTTATTTTTATTTGTATACCTACTAAGTATATTGACACTAGTACTCAAATCAGGTCTAGTACATAACATTATATACATCAAACAACCTATAACATTGCGACATGGAGCATTATATGTTTCTTCTAAATTTAATGCTTCATAATTAAGTTTATTTTCTAACGGAGTATTGACAGGTTTGCAATCCTGCATATTAAATTTATTTAAAACTGTATTGATATATGCACTTTGATCTAACGTTATTTGATCATCGGATCGAGTAATTTTAATTCCTAAAAATAATTTGATGTCTAGCAAATCTGTCATCTGAAATTTACTCATTAAATATGTTTTAAAACTGGTCATTATATTTTTATCGCCACAAACTATTACCAAATCATCTACATATAACACCACATATATATTTTTATCTCTATTACCTTTATCTAATACATAAATACACCTATCAACTGATGAATTTTGAAAACCCCTCTCTTTAAGTGATTGCTCAAAAACTTCAAACCAGCACCTAGCTGCTTGTTTTAGCCCATATAATGATTTGTTCAATTTACAAACATAACCATTTAGGCGTATCTACGCCTTCTGGGACTTTCATATATATTTCTTCTTTTAACTCGCCATTTAAAAAGGCGGTTTTTACGTCCATATGATGAACTAATAATTTAAATTGATTTGCAAATGCAATAATAAATCTAAAACTATCTATTCTAGCAACGGGTGCAAAGGTTTCGTTGTAGTCCATAAGATATTGCTGACTAAAACCTCTGGCGACTAAACGCGCCTTATACCTAGAAGGTTTTCCAAATTCATCATTTTTTATGGTAAAAATCCATTTGCAATCTACTATATTTTTATCAACTGGCTTGGGCACTAATGTCCAAGTATTATTTACTAAAAGAGAATTAATTTCATCTTGTATTGCATTTTCCCACTGAACTCTATCACTACTAGTTTTAATTTCCTGAAATGTACTTGGCACTTTGCATAAAATTGATTGAGCACACATAAGGTAATCATCAATTTCCTTATACGAAACAGTGGGACGACTCTTGAGCCTATCACTCCTTCTAGGTGCAACATTACTATCTGTGCTTTCATTATCTTTATTTAAAGAAGAACTATCGGTACTAATTTCTAACGGTTGAACTAAGTCGACTATGTCATGGTTAATTTTGCGAATTTTATGAGGACACTCATAATCATCAGATTTACAGTTACTATCTGATTTTGACCTGTCAGTACTTTGAGACTTCATTGACTTAATATGCGAATTTTTGTCAATGTTAATACTATCACGAGAATTTAAAATATTCTCTTCAGGCTGTAACACAGGCCTGGACTGAAGAAAATTCGTCTCATCCACTATGACATCTCTGACAGTTACAAACTTTTCGCATTCGGGATTCCAAACTTTGTAACCGTTTGGTTCATATCCTACTAAAATACCTTTCCATGACTTTTCGTCGAATTTAGTTTTACTCGTTTTATCATGCACATAAACTGTCGAGCCAAAAACTCTTAAATACTTAATCTGTGGCTTTTTACCATGCCACATTTCGAATGGTGTTTTGTTTGTTTTCAAAGCATTAGTTGGTGTTAAATTAATTAAATAAACAGCGGTTTGTACGGCTTCACCCCAAAATACTTTTTCTAATTTTGCACCATTTATCATAGAACGAGCTTTTTCAGTAATAGTTCTTACCATTCGCTCCGAGACACCATTTTGTTGTGGAGTTCTCGGAACCGTTAAGTGGTAAGTAATTCCCTTTTCAACACAATAATTTTTCATATCGGTGGATAAATACTCCCCACCGTTAATAAATAAATAAAATAAAAAAGCCTTTATTATTCTATCCCACAGTATTACATAATTTAGTATTCATTCGATTTAGTTTTAATACTTGTTTACTTTGAAATATAATATTTATAATTAAATGTTAGTAATGGTTTTTCTTTTAGTTTTCACTGGGAATAGACCCCTCTTGGGTATAGGCCTCCTCCATAATATTCCATTGTCCTCTATCCTGTGCAATTTCTTGCCAATTGTTGCCAGCTGTTCCTCTGATGTCATCTGACCATCGTGTTTTTTGGTTTCCCTGGTTTCCTCCTGCCGGCTCCAGGGCCTTTCCACTTTGTACAGAGGATTGTCCAGCGATTGTCTTTGTATCTGGCTAAGTGTCCTGCCCAGCGCCATTTCATTTTAAGTGTGTAGGTTAGAGCGTCTATTATTCTGGTCTTCTTTCTGATTGTTTTGCACCTTACTTTGTGTATTTTCCTTATATTGAGAATGCTCCTTTCCATAGCTCTTTGGCAAGTGTTGATTTTACTTTTTGTTTTTTGGTATGTGCCCATGTTTGACAGCCGTAACTTAGAGACGGTAGTAGGCAGGTGTCTAAGACTGCTCTCTTCATTGGTATCGGATAGTCGCCTTTAAGTACCTCTTTTGATGCCCAGAATTTGTTCCACGTTATAGCAATTCTTCTATCAATTTCTTCTTCGGTGTTTTGTTCGCTAAAAGATACTCGTTTACCTAAGTAGATGTAGTGTTCTACATATTCTAGCTGCTTTCCGTATAGTAATATTGGTCGTTTCGTAAAGTTGGTTAACAATTTCGTTTTGCTTTCGTTCATTGTCAATCCTATATTTCTACTTGCGGTGTCCAGTGCTTTAATCATCTCTTCGAGCTCTTTACTTGATTCTGCGAAAATTGCTATATCGTCTGCAAATCTGAGATGATTTAAATAATGTTTTCCTATTTTTATACCCTTCTGTTGCCAATTTAGGTTTCTGAAAATATGCTGCAAGACGGCTATAAATAGTTTTGGCGATAACGGGTCGCCTTGTCGCACACCTCTCAATATGGGAATTTCACTGCCCCTGGTTTCTAGACGTACTCTACTTGTGCTGTTATTGTATAATTCTTTCAATATATTTATGTAGGTACTGTGGATTCCGCATGTATGTAGAGCTTCCCAGATAGCTGAATGTGAGATGCTGTCGAATGCCTTGGTGTAGTCAATGAAGCAGATATATAGTGGGCTGTTGTATTCTCTGTACTTTTCTATAATCTGTTCCATTGTGTGGATGTGGTCTATTGTAGAGAACCCAGAGCGAAATCCTGCTTGTTCTTTCGGTTGTTGTTTGTCGACTTTTGGGCTGATTCTGGCGAGTAAAAGTGTCGAGAACAGTTTGTATATGCTAGACACTAGGCTAATGGGTCTATAATTTGCAATGTCTCGGGGGTCACCCTTCTTATAAAGAAGTATTATATCTGAGCATCTCCATTGCTTAGGAACCTGTCCCTCGCTTACAATTTTGTTAAAGAGGTATGTTAGTAGCGGTACTAGGTGTGTAGCCCCTATTAGGGAGGGCCTCGTTTGGAATGCCGTCGGGGCCTGGACTTTTGTCATTCTTAAGTTTTTTAATAGTTTCTATGATTTCAGATTCTTCAAATAATTTTATTTGTTCTTCCGTTTGTTTTTTATGGTGATATTGTATAAGTGTCTGTGGGGTATTTTGCGGTAAACTGTATAGGTCTTTGTAAAATTTTGTAGCGCACTCTATAATTTCTTCTCGACAGTTGGTTGTTTTGTCGCCATACTTGAGGTTAACTATCCAGTTTTTGTGTGTATTCAATTCTTTAAATGCTCTTTTTGTACTTCTATAACGTTTGAGGTTTTTCTCAATTATTTTTTTCCTGTGTGTTTGGTAGTCTTTTTTACAGCTTTCGTAGTATTTTTGAACAATTCTGTTAATTCGTTTTTCATTTGTTTAGTCTTGGATTTTTGATGCATAAGTTTCGTTCTTTTATTCATAAGGTTTAGTGTCTGTTCTGACAATATATTATTGTTGTCCCTTTTTTTCGAGGTTTTTGAACTAAGACTTTCTATTATGATTTTTTCGAGTTTATCATATAGAGTCTGGACGTCGTGGATCGTTTCGCTTTGATTTAGTAGCGTCAGATTGGTTTCTAGTTGTTCCCTATAATAGGTTATTTCCTCTTCCGTTTTTGGAGTTTTAGGTTGAGCTGAATAATTTCTTCTGCACTTTTTTGTTTTATTGACATGGAAATGAGCACGCACTAAGCGGTGGTCTGAAGGAAATTCGACTTTGTTGAGAACCTCTACATTACTGACTCTTTTTGGTGTATTTGTCAAAATGTAATCTATTTCATTTTTAATCTTCTTGTCTGGATGTAGCCAAGTCCATTTGCGACTATCTTTCTTTTTAAAAAAGGTATTCATTACACAAAGTTTATGTTGAAAAGCAAATTGTAAAAGTTTTTCTCCTCTTTTTACTTCTTTCCCCGTAGCCGAATTTTCCTAAAATCGCATTCTCTTTATCTTTGGGTTTTCCGATCTGAGCGTTAAAATCGCCTATTAATAAAATGGTTTTCCCGGACATTTCGAGGGCTTTATCCAGTGTTGTATAGAATGTCTCTATGTCGCATGCGCTTGACGATTCCGTAGGTGCATATGCTTGAATTATCGTGATATCCATTTCGTTGAATTTTAGTTGCAAAAGTGCTACTCTTTCTGAAAGCCCCGTGAAGTTCTTGATATTTCTTTTTAGTTTCTTTTTAATTAAAAAACCCACGCCGTATAGGCCAGCAGTTTCTCCTATATAACAGAAAATATGACTTTTGTCTTCTTCTATATTGCAGCCTAATCTTCGGACTTCTGCCAATCCCAGGATATCATAATTGATTTTTTGTAGAGCAAACATTAGTTCTAAATATTTTTCTGTGCTTGATAGAGTCCTGACATTAAAAGTAGCTATCATTAATTTGTCTGTTTGATTATAAAATGGAGGGTTTCGGTCATTTTTCTTCCTCGGTGACCAGCCGTGTTGGAAGAGGGAGAGGGGTCGTGAGCTTTAATTGCTATTGTTCATAACGTTGTTCATAACGTTAATATGTTCCCCACCGTTATCACTATATAAATAAACTAATTTTAAATTAAATTTAGCTTCGCTTTTAGCAACGAAGTCTTTAAAAGCAGGAAATACGTCCGATTTATTAGTTAATAGATACGTAACACAGTAATGAGTATATTGGTCAACAAACAAAACAAAATAATTCTTGTTGCTTCCAGTTGAAGGAGTGATAGGGCCACACACATCAGAATGGACAATGTATAACGGTCGGTTAATATGACTTTTGTCCTTAGGCTGATTAAAAGGTAACCTACTCTGTTTCCCATTAATGCAAGCCTCGCACAAATTGTTACTCGGGATCACTTTGTCGATTTCATTAACATCAACAACCATTTCATTATTTTTTAATTGTAAAAATTTATTTTTACTTATGTGCCCTAGGCGCTGATGCCTTAGTTCATAATTACTCATGCCAGCATTACAAGCTTGGGGAAACAGGGTGGCTATCATTCACAGACACTAAAAAATCTAATGCAATTAAATTATTCACTGACCTTCCTTCCATAATTTTGTTACCTTCCTTATAAATGTGAGCTCCACGTTGATCAAATATGACCGTTGTCCCAGCACGCTGCAGCTTCGAAACCGACAGCAAATTGGACGGCACCTCGGGGGCAGAACAGCACGTCCTCCAAAGTTCCTTGTATACCCATATTGCTGGTGACATGAAGTGTACCCTTCTTTGTTGCTGAAATAAATTGGCCATTTTTAGCAATTGAAATTTTTATAGGAGTAGGTAAATCAGTAAATGTAATGAAAAGATCTTCCCTGTTGATTATGTGGTCCGATGCTCCGGAATCTAGTAAAAAAGTAATCTTATTTCCATTGGAATCAAGTTGGTAGTTGCCGGTCATAAAAGCAAAAGCCGGAAAAATTATTTGCAGATGTAGATGGTTGATCTGTCTCAATTGACTGAACTGTCCTTGTCCTCTCTGTAGTTTTCTGCTGATTCATTCTTTTAAAATAGTAGCAGTCGTTTTTCACATGTCCTTTTCTTCCACAATGAAAACACTTTACAAAATTCCCTTTTCGGTCTATTATCCTTTTGGTAAACATTATTCGATTTAAAATTTTCAGAATATTTTCTTTTAAACGGTCCATTTTTATTTTCGGTTGTAGCCTTTAATACTTTCGCACTCGTATCATTAGAATCATCCTTTAATTTTACTTCGTGGTCCAATAATCTTGTTTTAACGAAAGCCAAGGTCAAATTGTCCTCCGATAACGTTTCGATCGCAGTTATAACGCCATCATAAGTTGCGGGTAGTGTTAACAATAAATGGGCCACTTTATCAGTTTCTTCTAATTTGGCACCTGCCGCTATTAATTCGGTAATAATATCATCGAAATTTGAGAAATGTTTAATCAGACATACATCACTTTGTAGTTTTAAACTCAATAATTTTTTCGTAACGACAGCTGGGTTGCAATACTTTTTCGTTCATAGAGGGCATCTAACCGACGAAATATTTCTTTTGCGGTACTATTCTCTTTTGCAAAACCAAGGAAAGAGTCTGTTAAATATTCAATAATAATACCTTTTGCAATCCGGTTATTTTTCTCCCACACACTGTCACGTATAATAGGGGACCGGACAACTTTTTTTTTTGACGCTTCTTTGAAATATCTCACATTAATAGAATTATCCGCAAAAGAATCACATCCATAACCAAAGTATTTCCCAAGATATAGCAAAAAACAATTCACATTTTTAAGCGATGTTTGGGCGATACCAAAACGCCCCTAACTAATCGTGCATTCATATGACGTCACGCGTAGAAAATGGACTTTCCCTAAAAGTTTAAACTCTAATAAATCCGCTCAGGAAAATAAATTTGTGCTGAAAAGTCGCAAAATGTGTTTAATTATATGTATTCTATCATAAAATAACATATTTTTCACAATTCTCATACCTTGGCCGGTCCCCTATTGGATCATCATCAATCACTTTTAGCACATTCATTTCATTTAGTAATGCCCGTATTCTAAATTTCCACACACTGTACTTTTCACCGTCAAACTGTTTTATATTTCTCTTCAGTTTTAAATCCATCGTAAACAAACTCGGCGATAACGGTAGCGGTAGAATTTCAAAAATTTCAAACTACTTTTAAGAAAATATTTAAATGCGCAAACTGGTTCCCATAACCTCT
Organism: Ephestia elutella; assembly: GCA_018467065.1. NCBI lineage: Eukaryota > Metazoa > Arthropoda > Insecta > Lepidoptera > Pyralidae > Ephestia > Ephestia elutella. The sequence continues at coordinate 18,487,192 of CM031592.1, read as the reverse complement.
AAAATAAAAGGTTAGGGCGATAAATTAAACTAATTAATTTGTAGGAACTTCAAATTATTATTTCCTTTTTAAATATAGCTTGGAAGCCAATACGTCTGACACCTAGCACAGTGAACAAACAAGAGTCAAATGACAACCGTTTTCGAATGAAGTAAACGAACTGAATGAACAAATATGGCGGTTCGATTTCAAATTCAAGTATACGGCTTAATCAAAACAAAGATTGATTTTTGCAAATTAAATAAAATAAATCAACAAAATCGCGAGTTTATTAAACTAGCTACAAGTTGCTCGTTTTAGATTTTTGAAAAATAACTCGAAAAAAATATTATATATCGTAACAATTCACTAAGAAATTCCCCATACATTTTTTGTATGGCAATGCCATCGCTCAATATATACGAATCCACGTCGCTCTGCTGCTCGGGAGGCATTTAATTTTCGCGTGTTCATGTATTCACAGACAGCAGAGAGTAATGTAGATCAGAGTTACATAATTTTATTACTTTTAATCTTTTTAAAATTTATATAGGTACCATTTTCTTACTCATGAATGATGGCCGACAATTTTTGATGAAATAGAAATCATAATAAATCGCAATCATAGAAATCGTAATAAATCGAAATCATAAAAATCAAAATAAATCTAAATCAAGATCCAAGATGGCGGACAACTTTTTTTTTTTAATTTTGCGACATTGTTATGTAATAAAATAACAGGTTTTATAGATAAAGTTTAGATATATATTTATAATAATAAAAAATACAAGTAGAGTTTTTAAAAAACACTTGAAGATGAACGGTACGGATGAACGGCACAGGGGTAAGGGGTAACAGATCGAACTCGGGCAGCACAGCAGGCACGGCAGGCAGGTAATAAGTGCCTTGTCTATGACTGACGACACAGCGGGCACGGCAGTAAGATAAAGGGTGCCTTGTCGACGACTGACGACACAGCAGGCACGGCAGGCAGATAGTGGACGCCTGGCAGACGTCTGATGACAGAGCAGGAACGGCTGGGCAGGTAATGGATGCCTGATACCCGGCTTCAGTCCAACAGGTCCACAGCAACTTCCTCGTTTCTTCTGGAGGTTTTAGTGGGCCTGGGGGGCCTGTGGTGTGGCCCTAGAATAACACCAACCCATCTCTTCCCGTGGGTGTCGTAAGAGGCGACTAAGGGATTTAAAACACCGGAGGATGGGCAGCAGCATCTTTCCGCGTACTATGCCATCACTGCGATCGCCAACCCGTCTGCCAAGCGTGGCGATTATGGCAAAACCCTCCATGGATGAAATCCTTGGGGGAGGCCTTTGTCCAACAGTGGACGTCTTTAGGCTGAGAGAAGAAGAGAATACATAGAAATTTATAGAATTTTAGAAAAATAAAATCTGACATGCGACAACGCTTGACAATCATAATTGTTTACAATGAAAAAACGCAAGTAAAAATTTACACAATTTAAAGAATTAAGTATAAAAAAGTGGAAATAAACACGAAATATATGTTGGGAAAACCAAAATACCATAAAATAACCAAAAATGAAGATATAGCGGTAAGTTTAAAGAAATATTCCCTAGCAACGTAGAAATTTTACTACAGAAAGTGTAAAAAAAGAACATTTTGAGCTAAATAAGTAATTATAATAGTAAAATAGACAAGAATAAAAGTTAAATAAACATGAATACACTACATTTCCCCCAAAACCCCTGAAAATTTTAACACTAGGTGAAAATTTTGAAGGTTAATAGACAACACTTTCATACCAGCCTATCATACCAAATCTTACATATTACAATAAACCTTTCATACTAAAATCGATCAAACTTAGGGGTAGGGCTCACAGTCAATGGCTCCTACTCCAAGATAAGTACCTGCCTAGTAGTACTGCGTAACAGTTGGCTTATTTAAGGAGTTGTAATCCGCTCACGCTGAAATCCCATTGATGATGAATGATATATGAATATGATATGACTGAAGGCTTATTTTATGAGTAGTCAGCCGCTCATTAGAAAGAAAGTAATGTAATAAAGATATGATGAAAATATATACAAGTAAGAATGAGTATTAAGTAAGTATAGTATTTTTATGTATAATTTAACGTATATATTTACGTATTTCTTATGTATGACAAGGGCTTATTTTACGAGTTGTCAACCGCTCAAAGAAAGAAATAAATAAAGAGTACGCAATGCAAACTTGCGTAAAGAGAGTAGTGCACATTACATAAGTAATGCGAATTAAAGTCTCAACACAAGACTGTGTAGAGAGATGTAGAAGAACATTAAAGTTTAGTTCTTTAGTGGCTTAAGAGCCGATGATAGCAATGAAAATGAAAGGAAATGAGAAAATGCCAAAAATGTAACTAGTAATTGAAGATGGGAACAAACAAAAATAAAGTATATACATTAGTCAAGTAAAAGTAAAATTAAAATAAATTCTAAGTCTTGATATCCTTTATGTGCCATTTTGCACGAGTACCGTTAGGGTCCTCAAGGATATATACAAGTGGAGAGAGTTTCTGTATCACTTTACACCGAACGAATTTAGGTGCTAATTTGGCACTAAAGTAAGAACCGGCATTACTGAGCACATAGTTCTTACGCCAAACATAATCGTCGACATTAAATTCTTTTATAGTATGTCGTAAATTATATCGAACACTATTTTTAGTATGGGAGTCAAATAGAGCTACTTGTACTTTGTCAAAAATTGTCGCAAGTAATCCTATATTAGTAGCATAAATATCACGAGGTAAGAAAAGTAAATTCGTCAAGGTTATTCGTAGGAGTATAAACAGAACCACAGCTGATAGTTTCCCTGCCAAAAACTAGAAATGCTGGGGAATAACCCGTAACTGCATTAACTGTACTGTTCATAGCATATTGGATTTTTGGAAGAAAAATATCCCAGGATCTATGATCATCACCTACAAGAGACGCTAAAGCCGTAACAATAGTTCTGTTATACCTTTCAGTGGGATTGACTTGCGGGCAATAATGAGGTGAATAAAAGATAAAAGGTATTTTATAGTTATCCAGAAGTTTTTTGAATTCTCTAGATTGAAATTGAGAACCATTGTCCATAATAATAGTTTGAGGTACACCATGTATAAGAAATACAAAGTTTTCTAGGCATTCGATAATATCTTTGGCGATAGCACGTTTAAGGGGAAAGATTAAAGTATATTTAGTAAAACAACAATTCACAACTAGGATGTGTTGATTGCGTTTTCTTGTCATGGGAAGAGGACCCATTAAATCAAGAGAAATACATTGGAAGGGTCTTGAGCAAACTTTAGGTTTACCCATGGGACCATAAGGTGAATGATTAGGATGCTTATAAGCAAGACAAGACTCACATTCACTTATTAATTGAGCAATGTCTTTGAACATTCCTGTCCAATAATATAAAAGAGAAAGTTTTTTATAGGTTTTAAAAATTCCAAGGTGAGGTTCACCAGGCAAACCATGATTACTTTTAATCAGATTTTCTCTATCACCAGGAAGAGGAACTTCTTTCCATACGAAGTCATCCGTTATAGTATGAAGGGAACGAGAAAGACGATAAAGCCTATTGTCCTTAATAGTATAGTTTGGAAAACTATCAGGATTGTTTTGACAGCCTTGTAAAACTTTATTATACTGTTCTTCCACCGTTAAAACTGAAACATTTAAGTTAGTTTTATTATCCGATAGATTTTTAGAACGAGATAACAAATCCGGTACTACATTTTCTTTACCTTTTTTATGTTTTAGAATGAAGTTAAAAGAAGATAGACGTACAGTCCATCGAGCAAGTCTGCCAGAAGGATTTGACAAATTTAGAAACCACTTTAGAGCAGCATGATCCGTGTAAATGACAAATTGTCTGCCATTGTCTAAATAACAACGCCAATGTTCGAGAGCAGTGATAACAGCAAGGGTTTCTCTCTCTGTAGTAGAATAGTTTTGTTCATTTTTATTAAGAGATTTACTCATATAAGCTATGACAACTTCTTTGTCTTCTTTTATTTGAGTAAGCATAGCTCCTATACCAAAATTTGATGCATCAGTGTGCACTGAAAAAGGGAGATTGAAATCAGGACAAGAAAGTACTGGTGTAGTTACTAAAGCTTCTTTTAATTTCAGGAAAGCTTGATTAGCTTCAGAGTTCCAAATAAATTTAGCAGCATTTTTACCCCCACTATTTAGTTTATTAAGCGGAGCAGCAATAGTGCTAAAATTAGGAATAAATCGACGGAACCAGCTACATGTTCCTAAAAATCGACGAACTTCTTTACGAGAAGATGGAATAGGGTATTCCAGAATAGAATCAATTTTTTAGGATCAGCACAAAGACCGTGTTCATTTACCACGTATCCTAAGTATTTTAATTCGTTTTTAAATAATACACTCTTTTCAAAGTTAATAGTTAAACCGGCATGAGATAGTTTTTCAAATACTTTGATTAGAAGCGATATATGTTCCTCGAATGATTCGCTAATAATAACGATATCATCAAGATAACAAAAGACTTTATTATCAAATTCAGGAGTAAATAACGTATCCATAAGACGTTGTTGAGTAGCTGGAGCATTAGTTAGTCCGAAGGGCATGACAACAAATCTGTACATTCCTCTACCAGGCACATAAAATGCTGTTTTATCTCTGTCAGCAGGATTTAGGGGAATTTCCCAAAAAGCTTTAGCAATATCAATGCTAGAAAGGTATTTAGCATTTTTTAAATGATCCAGTATTTCATTGATTAAAGGAAGACTATAAGCATCTTTGCGAGTAACGGAGTTTAGTTTTCTGCTATCGACGCAGAATCGCCATTCGCCATTCTTTTTAGGGGTTATTAAAACGGGAGATAACCAAGGACTCTCACATTTTTCGATAACTTTCCATTCAAGCATCTTATCAACCTCGTTGATTAGCGCATGTTGTTTTACAGGAGAAAGTCTATACGAGCGTTGTTTAATGGGAGGATTATCGCCAGTATCGATTTTATGACAAATTAGGTTAGTTCGACCTAACTCACCCTTTTCTTCAAAAGAAATACTTTTAAAACGATTAATGATATCATCAGCGATATCCTTCTGAGATTTAGAAAGATTATCGTAAGGTAAAATTTTTTTATCGTCTGAAATTGCAAGACAATTATTATTAAATATTGTAGAAAATAAGTTAGGTACTAAGTTAAACTTTTTCCAAAAATCTACCCCAAGGATTAGTGAGGGAGTTATTTCTGGGAAAACGTAAGCTCTAATTAAGTGAGTTTGACCATTAAAAGTAATAGGAAGATCAAAGTGACCTAGAGATTTGAGTTTATGATTATTAGCAGTAGACACAACAACCGACTTAGACTTGGATAACGAGAAACCCAATTTCAGAATTTCAAGATGTGAATTTTTTCCTAAAATAGTTAAAGAACTGCCACTATCTAAAAGTCCTGATAATGAAACATTATCAATTGATACATTGATAAAAGGACGATTAGAATCCTTTTCATTCTCATAGAGAACAGAAGAAGTTCTATAACAGAGGAAAAAGTTTTTTATTGTTAATAACCAATCATTCCAATCTTTATGATTAAATTTATTATCCAAGTCACATTTTAGTTTTTTGAATTAGTTGAAGATTTGCCTGCATTGCATTTAGGGCAATCAGGAGTTTTAACATCCTTTGTACCACATTTAAAACATATTAAAAATCTAGGTTGAGGACATTCGTTAAGAGAATGACCATTGGTACGACAGCGTACGCAATAGATATTAGGGTTAGGAGATACACTAGCAGACTTATTAATTGTATTTACAGATTGCTTCGATTGAGGCTGAGAGTTATTTTTATTAAAGTAAGTATGTTTTTGAAACTGAGACTGAAAATTATTTTTGTTGAAGAATTGTTTAGCATTCGAAGTAGAAGGGGAAGGTAATTTATAATTAAATTCTGAGCTAAAAGAATTATTTTCATTATCAGGTTCCTTAAAGTTTTTATCTCTATCTAGAATTTTCTCATAACTTTGACAGGTATTGATCAAAGAAACGACAGAGTCAACATCTTTTAAGGCTACGAACATCGAATAACAAGGTCTTATGTTCCTTAGTAAAATTTCGAGTTTCTCAGACTCGGAAAGTTTTTTGGTAAGACGTGAGAACATACCGAACATAATTGAGATATAAATTACAATGGGTTCATTGTCACCTTGGGTTCGATTCCTGATGGCATTTAGTAGTTTATAGTCGTAGTCAGGTTCACCGAAGTCTCTTATCAAAAGATTAGTAACTTCGTCCCAAGTTAAATTACAATTTAGTTCTTTTTGAAATCTAAACCAATGTAAAGCATTGTCAGTAAAAATTTCGAAAGCTTTGTTTAGAAGTTTCTCTTTCGAAATATTTCGAGAAATACGAAATTCTTCTATTTTTTGAAGAAAAGATTTCGGACAGGTTTTACCATCATAGCAAATCTTTTTTAGGTCGTTTAAGGAAGAAGGAAGTATTAAATTTTGTAGGATTTCAGGATTGAAACTACTGAGAACAGAAGAAGAAGATTGAGGAAGAGGTGAAGTTGTAATTTGAGGAAGGGGTGGAGTGGGCGTGGAAACATTTTGCTCTGCGTTCAGAAAAGTAAAAGGTTCAAATCGTTTTTCAAGTTCGACAAATTTATTTTTGAGGACATCAAATTCTTCTTTTTTATCATTGTGTAAATCTAAATCAATTCTATCTAAGCGATAGTGTAGATGATTTAAATAAGTCTCTATTTTAGGAAGAATTTTTGAGTTACCCGACTCAAGTGAGACTAATTTTAATTCAGTGTAAGCTAATGTAGCTTCAATCCCGTTGAGATCATCCTCAACTGGCAAAGGAGAATCTATAATGTCATCGCTTAATATAGATTGCGTAAGCGAAACGACTTGTTTTTTTAATTGAGGGAGCTTATCAGCTGGTTCCTCCAGTCTAACCTTGACTTCGTATTCTAACTCGGCTTTATTGAGCAGACTATATGCAATTGGACGAGACATTTTTAGTAGAAGTTTAGGAGTACTTGTACAAAGTAAAGTACCTAAGTATAGTACCTTAGTTTAGTAAAGAGTTAAAGTCAAGTTATAGAGTCTAAGTCCAAGTCAAGTTAGTCAATAAAATAAATATTTATTGAATAAATATTGAGTATTAATGAGTTCAATGTGAAAAAGAGACCAGTGTGAAGTTAATTTAGTGTTTAAGGTCGAGAATCTAAGCCAAAATTAAGAGAACGTGTAGGTGTGTTTTTTAGAATTTAGAGGAGAGACAGAGCCAAAAGATGCGATGGGCGCCAACTGTTATGAAGTAAAATAACAGGTTTTATAGATAAAGTTTAGATATATATTTATAATAATAAAAAATACAAGTAGAGTTTTTAAAAAAACACTTGAAGATGAACGGTACGGATGAACGGCACAGGGGTAAGGGGTAACAGATCGAACTCGGGCAGCACAGCAGGCACGGCAGGCAGGTAATAAGTGCCTTGTCTATGACTGACGACACAGCGGGCACGGCAGTAAGATAAAGGGTGCCTTGTCGACGACTGACGACACAGCAGGCACGGCAGGCAGATAGTGGACGCCTGGCAGACGTCTGATGACAGAGCAGGAACGGCTGGGCAGGTAATGGATGCCTGATACCCGGCTTCAGTCCAACAGGTCCACAGCAACTTCCTCGTTTCTTCTGGAGGTTTTAGTTTTCTTGTTATTTACGTCGCGAAGGCTTGCAGGGTCCCGGGGTCAGCAGGCCCCGGGACAAGACCTTTAATTTCGCTCCGCGCTCCGATTTCTCGGAGAAGTGAAGACTGACCCGTTCTGACATTCAGCGTCTTTATATAGGCCTCGATTTAGAATTTCGTATTGCTTCATAATTTTCAAATAAAATACGAAATTAGAACATTTGCGAAAAGGTATACATAGAAATTTATAGAATTTTAGAAAAATAAAATCTGACATGCGACAACGCTTGACAATCATAATTGTTTACAATGAAAAAACGCAAGTAAAAATTTACACAATTTAAAGAATTAAGTATAAAAAAGTGGAAATAAACACGAAATATATGTTGGGAAAACCAAAATACCATAAAATAACCAAAAATGAAGATATAGCGGTAAGTTTAAAGAAATATTCCCTAGCAACGTAGAAATTTTACTACAGAAAGTGTAAAAAAAGAACATTTTGAGCTAAATAAGTAATTATAATAGTAAAATAGACAAGAATAAAAGTTAAATAAACATGAATACACTACAATAGGTATTTCGGTGCGCTGATTACGAAAATAACATTTATTTTGAGATCCAAGATGGCGGACAACTTTTTTTTTTTTCAATTTTACAATATGGGTATGTTTTTATAGGTTTTTCGGTGCGCTAATGACAAAAATAACATTTATTTTGAGATCCAAGACGGCGGGCAGTTTTTTTTTTTCAAGTTTACAATATGGGTATGGTTATATGGGTTTTTGGGGACACTGATGACGAAAATAACATTTATTTTGAGATCCAAGATGGAGGACAGTTTTTTATTTTATTTTACAATATGGGTATCGTTTTCTAGGTTTTTGGGGACGCTGATGACGAAAATAACATTTATTTTGAGATCCAAGATGGAGGACAGTTTTTTATTTTATTTTACAATATAGTAAGTAAGTTTTTTATTTTATTTTACAATATGGGTATCATTTTTTAGGTTTTTGGGGACGCTGATGACCAAAATAACATTTATTTTAAGATCAGCGTCCCCAAAAACCTATTAAACGATACCCATATTGTAAAATAATAAAAAAACTGTCAGCCATCTTGGATCTCAAAATAAATGTTATTTTCGTCATCAGCGTCCCCAAAAACCTAAAAAATGATACCCATATTGTAAAATAGAATAAAAAACTGTCCTCCATCTTGGATCTCAAAATAAATGTTATTTTCGTCATCAGCGTCCCCAAAAACCTAGAAAACGATACCCATATTGTAAAATAAAATAAAAAACTGTCATCCATCTTGGATCTCAAAATAAATGTTATTTTCATCATCAGCGTCCCCAAAAACCTATATAACCATACCCATATTGTAAACATGAAAAAAAAAACTGCCCGCCATCTTGGATCTCAAAACAAATGTTATTTTTGTCATTAGCGCACCGAAAAACCTATAAAAACATACCCATATTGTAAAATTGAAAAAAAAAGTTGTCCGCCATCTTGGATCTCAAAATAAATGTTATTTTCGTCATCAGCGTCCTCAAAAACCTACAACATGTTAACCATATTGCAAAATTGAAAAAAAAAATTGTCCGCCATCTTGGATCTCAAAATAAATGTTATTTTTGTCATCAGCGCACCGAAATACCTATATAACCATACCCATATTGTAAACTTGAAAAAAAGTTGTCCGCCATCTTGGATCTCAAAATAAATGTTATTTTTGTCATCAGCGCACCGAAATACCTATACAGGGTGTATAATCATGTCCGACATAGCCGTTACGTATGCATAGGGTACCCTAATTAAAGTCACTTCAGAGTAAAAATTTGACTGGGAAAAATAATCAATAAATTAGATATCAAAAAAAAATATAAATAATCACAATCAGTGTATAGCGAACTTTGACTAAAGATCGCGTCGGCCCCCCTCCCCTCCCCGTACCCGTGGCGGCTAAACACGACGACGCGCTATCGCTTCGCTACGCGTGTAAGGACAAACGTATGTACCTACTATGTATGTACAACGTAATAATGTGTACGCATGTACAGCAAAGATTTCATGTACAGTAATCCGCAAACCAAATCTAACTAACATTGTAAGGCGAGGTGTAAGGTTTTGCTAATTTTGCACACGAACTCATGTCCAAAATGATCTAAATACGGTGAACTTTGACTCACTGTACAACTAGGTACTAGGCACTCGAATCATACCCGGCAGACTTGCTGGGAAACCTAGCCTAGGCTACTAAATTTTCGTATGTTAATGCGGATATCATTTGGTATCAATGCTGGTCAGTAGCCCGTGCCTTATCTTGGAGCTAACGTTAGGTACGGTGGCTCATAATTCCATTTTTTAAATCGAAGGTACCTACGTACTTACATGCGCCGGATAAAGAGAAGCGAGGTAGATACTCGCCTACACGTGTTGCCTTCGGCTATGTCGTAACAAAAAATCATGTTGAGGTATTCCTCCGCAGAATACTGGAATAGCATTTTGTCAACAACCCAACAAACACAAAACAATACGATAAAACACAAAAGCACAGCAGCACGACAAAACACAAGTCACAAAAACCTGATCAATCCAGGAATTACTAATAAGATCACGTTAAAGTATCCAGAAAGTTTCTCTAAACTTCAAGGACGCGCGCAACGCTACTAAACTAACTAGAGTAGGTACCGCATTTTCTTTCGGCGGCGGCGCCGGCGGGCGGCTTTAAAGTGTGCGCCATCTAGCCGTTTTGCAGTACAACTTTTCTCGCTTAACTTACATTTTTTAACTACTTCAGTGTCAGGTATTGTGAGATCTCAGAAGAGTTATTTACCTACCTAACTACAGGTAGAAATGAAATAAAGGAATGTCTGATCAGATCGCATCGCAGAAGCATTTACTTAATCTGCCCCTTGTAGAAGTAGTATTATTCCTCTGTGTTAGAAGGAACAAACCTTAACAGCATAGCTCCCTGTTCATTTTACGTGTTGGGTCTTCATGAAGGGTCTAGGTCTAGAAATGTTACCTGTCTCCATGAAAAAAATAAGAACTTCCCTGTATCTGAACGATTGCCTTGTGATAGAGATACGTAAAAATGCAAATTGCTAAACCATTTTTACTAGGCGTTAGGCCGTGTCAATTTGCATGAAAAAATAAAGTATCAGTATCATTTAAAAGATGACTCACTCAGTAGATCTGTACAATTATTTGGTTTCTTGATTCGTAAAATGTTATGAAAGTGTACTTACATGCTGTTAAACGCTAAGGTAAAGTTTATTTTTCCCAAGAAGCAATTTACAATTCTCCTGTCAATTTATTGGAAGCAAGGTTTTATTTCTTTCATTTTGCTACAAACATTATCTAGTTAAAGTTACCTATGAACCTATTTGTATAAATGTCTGTTGGTCTTCCTAATAAATAAAATAAATAATTTAATACAAAAATAAGTGATTAAAAAAGTAGAGGCCAGGAGTTCGTAGGTTAATTTAAATAAAAAAAAATATTACTACTGAACTGTAACTACAGATTTTGATTCACGTGTCATTGACCGGGGGGTGAGCGCGGGGGCGGCAGGCGGCCCGCCCGCACGAATAATCAGCTGTGAGTGTGCGCGTATGCTGGCGATGGGCGCTATTCATTACTTGTTTTAAACTTTAGCGTTCGTTTTGATGGGGAATTCTTTAAAATTCTAATGAGGTTCCTTTGGATGAAATGACAGTTAAATGATAAATTTTACAAATCTGCAAAAAAATGAAAATTTTCAATTCAACTTTGAACCTCATTATCTCGGAAACTACTGATTTCCCAGGCATGGTTTCTTGGGGAAAAATGTTCATATTAATGGGGAGATTACGTGGGTTTCGGCTATGTCGGACATGTTCTTACACCCTGTATAACCATACCCATATTGTAAAATTAAAAAAAAAGTTGTCCGCCATCTTGGATCTCAAAATAAATGTTATTTTCGTCATCAGCGCACCGAAATACCTATATAACCATACCCATATTGTAAACTTGAAAAAAAGTTGTCCGCCATCTTGGATCTCAAAATAAATGTTATTTTTGTCATCAGCGCACCGAAAAACCTATGTAACCATACCCATATTGTAAACGTGAAAAAAAAGTTGTCCGCCATCTTGGATTTCAAAATAAATGTTATTTTCGTAATCAGCGCACTGAAACACTTATAAAACGATACCCATATTGCAAAATAAAAAAAAATTGTCCGCCATCTTGGATCCAAAAATACTATTTTTGTAAACCTCATCCCGAAAAATTGGCCTTCATGGGATGCCAGGCAGATGTTTAACATCTTAGCATCCTGGCACGACGGTCATGCTATTTTCTGTAGCGGCATTCGTGTCCATTTTACTGCCAAGTCGCGCCAAGTATGTTTTACATAAGAAAATGGTCGTTATTTTATTTTTAGTATTCATTACCATAAAACAAGAAAAAAAAATTATATAGGTACCAACAAATCCTTTGCCGGATCCCTGTCACTTATTACTTCGGGTTGGCGGCAATCTCACGTCGATGTGTGCGTATGACTTGCACACAGCCAGCTGAGGTCTATCAAATACCTAAACTCGGTCGGGCGCGCGGACGTGATACACTCTTAAGTTATATTTAGATAATTTAAATTTTATAAGTATTCCTTTCTTGTCTTTGTGGTACTTAACTAATAAACGTGATAACTTTGCAACTGTGATTTTATTTATTACTAGCTTTCGCCCGCGTGGATTTCCCACGGGAACAGTGCTTTTTCCCGGGATGAAAGGTACCCTATGTCCTTCTCCGTATTTCCAGCTATGTGTATGCGAAAATTCAAGAAGATTGTTTCAGTAGATAAAGTGTCAAAAGGAACAAACAAACAAACTCACTTTCGCATTTATAATATATAGTTAGGATTATGCTAATTCTGCGAAGTGCACACTCTGCGAAGTGCACCAATTGCGAAAACCACCTTTTGTTCGAGTGTACGTTTTGCGAAGTGCACATTCTACGTCAGACCCACAGATAGAATCACTAGTGTATAAAAAATGCAAATTACTGCTAGAGCCCCGGGTATGTCATTCATAAGAACGTATCCATATTTCCATACCTCCTTAGCAATCCATACTAATATTATAAATGCGAAAGTTTGGATGTGAGTTTGTGAATTTGTGAGTTTGTGAGGATGTTTGTTACTCAATCACGCAAAATCTACTGGACGGATTTCGATGAAATTTGGTACAGAGGTAGATAATGACCTGGAATAGCACATAGGCAACTTTTTATCCCGGGAAAAAGCACTGTTCCCGTGGGAAATTCACGCGGGCGAAGCCGCGGGCAAAAGCTAGTAAATATTATAAATGCGAAGTAATACTGTTATACTCACGGCTAAACCACTCCACAGATTTTATTAAAGCTATTGATTTTAACAAATAAATATTTCTATTGATGATATAGTTTAAGGCCCGAGAAATTCGATAATTTATAATTCATCGATAATGCAGAATTACATTTTTGCCATTCACTATTGAAAACAAAGTCAAAAATATGTTAATGTGTGTTCTGTCTTATATTCGTACACAAAAATCTGACGGGTGGTGACAGATTTGTCAATGTATTGTTTTATTTTTCATATGTGGTGTCGTAATTTGTCGTAATTACAGATTTTCATTATGTATGTGTGTACTGAACAGCGCTTGCGTGAATTTCCCTCCCCCCGCAAAAAATGCCAGAAAGATTTGAATTTAAACATGTCGCTATGGCTTCTCCCTCCGTAAGGAGTCCGTGTTGCTCTATGGCCCTGATATATTTTATTACAGACTAGCTGCGCCCCGGGGTTCGCTCCCGTGGGAATTTCTGGATAAAACGTACTCTACGTGCTATTCCCGGTATTTTTCTAACCGTGTACCAAATTTCATCGAAATTCGTCCTGTAGATTTTGCGTGATTGAGTAACAAACATCCTCATAAACTCACAAATTCAGACTCACATCCAAACTTTCGCATTTATAATATTAGTAGGATACATATATGTATATACAGACATCCAAGACCCAGCCCAATCTGAATAAAAACCCTGAAAAATTTGATCCCGGGAAATAGCTCTGTACCCATGGGAAATTCACGCGGGCAAAGCTAGCAATTAATATAAATTGGGGTTGAGATAAGCCTAACTCACCAATAACATGTAGCAGCTGGGCCCGCAGGGCTCCGAGAAGGGCTTGAGGTCCGGGCCC